>VZSC01013076.1:221942-326359 GCA_013398225.1 Steatornis caripensis
TTTTTTTTTTTTTTTTAATGCCTGGGGCATAAACTATAGTTGAATGAATTGTCAGTTGTTCATGCTGCTCAATTGTTGGCTTGATAAAATAAGCTTTGGGACATAGGTAGGTAGTGTCCTCACTTACAAAAGGTTTTGTAGCTAGAGAAGTGATAGAAGTTTAAAAATCCAGGTTTGTGGAAAGCAGTATTTTGCTCCCCCACCGCCCCAGTTTCCTTAAATGCACACCAGTTTGTCATGTTGCTGGCGGTATGATCTCGTACAGAAAGATCCTTTTCAACTGCGTAAGTATGTGCGCTGCTGAATTAAAGATAGTTTTGGAAAACTGAGTGCTGAGTTAATCAGTTTGTGTTTGTTCTGAAACCTGTTTGTAATGTAACAATTGTGTAGTTTTTAAAATGTAATTCCCTTGTTTATCTTTAAGACCAAAAAGACACAGGTGTTTTTTTCCCCCTCTATATATAATATGTTTTTACATTCTCGATTCACTGTTCAGGCTAAACTGGTCACTTACAATAGTTCTCTGATGTTCTGCACCCACTGTAGCTGCAGTGATGGGCACCGTGGCATACTTGGCTCCATAAGGTGTTTGCTTCTGGGCAGCTCAAACCTGTTAGAGGGGAAGGCGTTGCTTTGTTTTTTGCGGGGAGAAACGTAAGAATAAGTGAGAATATAAGGTACAGCATTTTGTGGCTTTTCAGGAATAGCAGGTTTTGGAGGGCGGCAGACCACGTATAGCGAATGCATGGTGATTTCCTGGGAGGCAGTTGATAAGATGAGGTGGATACCAGTTCATAATAGGGTGGTACTGAAATTCTGGTACAATGGAAGATGTTTGTAGGGAAGTTGGTGGCATTCCCATAAGCCAGCTGGACTTTTTGGAGTCCTCCAGCCCAGGATAGAGGGGTGGTTTTAATAACATACCAAAAAATGACTTGAACAGAAAGGAAAGCATTTCTTCCCTCTACATATTTCAGATACAACGTCAGACAGCTCAAATGTAGCTGAAGGCTTTGCATCTCTGAAGCTGCTGCTGCTATTTCAGTCAGGCTGTGAGGTACGGCAGCGAGGAGCGTTGCGTGGGGCAGCATCTGCCCCGGCGTGCCGTGCCATGGGGCAGTTCTGCTGTTCGCTGTGGGCTCCCTTCTGGGGAGCTGTGAGCTGGGTGATAGAGATGTGGGGAAGGAGAATCCCCTCAGAGCCTTGCCAGCCTTTTTAGAGAGACTAAGTAATATTGTGATTATATATATTTTTTTCTTTTTCTCTCAGTAATGGGAAGCATTCAGAAAAAGAGGAAGGGGCCAGTGGCGTCCGTTTGTTCTGACCAGTATATCCTCAGGGCTTATTGGCAGTGTGGCCTTCAGTAGGGAAGGGCGAAGTAGTTGAAACAATCACAGAAGTTTGTCTTACGGTTTGACTGAGGAAACACAGCTCTTGGATGGATGAAGCTGTATAGAAGAATTTTCTATTCCAATCCAATGTCATTACCCCACAGTAGCACTGTGGTCATTAGTGCTCTTAATTTACCTTCCAATAAATATACTACATAAACCACTGTGGCCACCCACATTAACTTTCTATTTATTTTTTTTTAATGGTGGCAACTCGAAGCATTAGATTAACGTTTGCAATTGTTACTTCATTAATAATGAAGTTCACAAAGCAGTGAGAGGAGCGTCTGTTCACTCGGTGCCTTAAACTGGAGTACTGATGAACTGCTGTCTTTTGACCTGGTAAGATTTTCTTAGTGGTTATCAAGATATGGAAATAAGGTATGTCCAGATTTAGATGAGGAGATGAGATGTCTGTGGGTTAGATGGTAGACATTTAAGTAGTAATTGGGCTATTGAAGAGTGCCTGCGAGATTGCCAGTGCATGAAAAGTCAAATGTGTGTCAGTCTCCTTTGAAATCCGTAAAAATTAATCATTTAGGTTTTTCTGTGGTTTTAACTGTGTCCCACAGCAACTTACAAATGGCTCAGTCTCAAAGTTTTAAAAGTCTTCTGATAACATCAGGGCAAATTCCTAGCTAAATAAAGAATCTATAGTGTTTATCATTTCCTAAAACTATTTTTCAAATATTGTTGTGGCACTTAGTGATAGGAGTGCTGTAGGGCTTGCGTGGGTGGGGGCATTTTGCACTGAATACAGTGACAGCTGCAAGTGTGGTCTTCAGAAACCTGGCTTTGGCCCTGAGTATCATTCTCTTTCCCCTCTATTCCTATTTTTAGTCCAGTAAAGAGAAGCATATGTTTTCTTGCATCAGCTACGTTGGTGTTACCTTGTGAAGCATGACAAGGTCATGTGTTTGTATGGTGAAAGAGGAAATTCAAATTATGTTTGAGCTTAGACCTGTTTTTTTTTCTGTGTTGTATTAAAGATTTCCATGATATACATGGTTAAATTTCCATTCATGTAGGTATGCGTGTGTTGATGCTACATTGCTGCTCCTGAAATTGGTACTGTTATATTATTAATATTGCAGATCATGCCAAGAAGGTGTCTTGCATTTAATACAAAACATAAGAAGGTTTGCCTGCCCCATATGAAAATCTCAAATTGGAACTGAAGGCTCTATAAAAATTTAAAAGGGACAAGGTCAGCCTGAAAATCTCATATTTTAAGAAGCAGAAAATCATTTATTTTTAATAACAAATTTCCTTACCTGTTAGTACCTGTACTAATAACATTTTCAGTTAATAACACTCAAAAATGGTCTTAAGCATTATTTTAATTGTAAAGCTACTTAGTTACCATTTGTCTAGGTGCCTGTTAATTTGGAGTTTTCTAGTTGAGAGGCATGAGAACTGATCAAAAGCATTTGAGTTTCTATGCTCCTTCTGTATGATCAAACAAGTTCAATTTATTTCACTCAAAAAAGATAACGGATGACTCACTTTGTACCAACATCTTTCTGGAGGGGGGGAAAGTGCGTAAGAGGGTTCTTCATTCTAGCAAGCAAAGACAAAAAAATCAGTAATTGAAAATAGAAGTTTAACAAATTCAGACTACAGCTGGGGTTCGTGATTTAAACGTTCGTGGTAATTAAGCACTGGAAGAACTGGAGAGGAATAGTACAGGACTCGCCTTCCTTGGAAGACTTGAAAGGTGAGCATGTGCATATTCTGTTTTTTTCTAACTACGCTTGCAAAAGGATAAACACAGAAATAGCTTGAATTAGGTAAGAGGCAAGATGAAATGTTCACAAAAGTTCTTTTAGATTGACTTAGTATTTTCTAGGAAGTTTGTGGAAAGGATCAACTCCAACCATCCAGGCTCTTAACCGTAACATAACTCTTTTTTGTCTGTTCTGTGCCTATACGCCTTCTAATTTGAGGACTCGGAATGAGAAGGGTCTGTATCCATGAGAACATGTTGTCCTCCAAAGCGCAGAATTTAATTTGAAAGTTCAGAATCTCAGTTTTTAAACTTATTTTCAGTGAATAGCTGCCAAGATGTGCTTCAGTTCCAATTAGTGGCTGATCAAGACAGAAAGTAATGGTGAGCTGCTACCAACTACTCCTTTATTTCAAGTGATGGAAGTGGAGGTAGAGATTCCAACCTTGCCGTGACCTGGCTTAAAGCCTTTTCTGGATGCTTCAAAGACTTGCTGAGCACTTGACTACAGTTATTATCTGTAGGAACTCTACTACACATGTAGTGTATGTAGTAAACATTTAAAGTTCTTAAAAATGTGAGGTTCCTCAAATCCACACCCAGCATGAGTGGAATAAGAATTCGGAAGGTAAATTTAACAGTGTTTGTAAAGAAGCAAGATAAAGCAGGAGAATATCATAGAAGACATCTGAGAAGATAAGTGTGGGCATTGCGTGAAGTGCTGTAAATGACATTCTGTGCATGAAAATGGGTGCTGAGTAACTGCCTCTTCATCCACGTGATCCTGCAGACTGTGGTAATTTGAGGTCCTTTGGAAAGAAGCACGTAATCAAAGTCTGAATCCTTAGCACAAGCAGACTGATCTAGATTGCATAGGCAATATGAATTCAAACATTTCCTAGTTATTAAATTCTTCATCTGTAACCTTAACAATTTTAATGTCACTTTTTTAGCATGTACACGGTACATAACAAACCACTACTTTTCTCCTCGAACACGAAATGTTTCTTGGGTCAGCACAAAAGCTCAGATCTCCCTGTAAGCGGTGTGTTATAAATACCTAGATAAATACAATAAAAACCTTTTGGAGAGGATTTCTTCCTTTTGGTTCCAGTGAGAGAGGGGTAAATAAACTAACTGATGTGCCCTGTTAGCTGTCGACCAGGTTTCATGTGGCGTGTCTTTCCTTTGGCATGCATATAGCAGCAGCGCATTTTAGCACCTCGCCTACAGCATCCACCTCCTGACAGCAAAACTTGCCAATAGAAAAGCATTCAGCGCTTCATTATTTCTACAACCTGAGTGCATTTGCAAATTAATTGATGTGTGGGAGGAAAAGCATCTGCTATTGTAGAAGACCTTAACTGTTGCAGCAAAACTAGAAATAAACTGGTTAGCTGTGGTGAACTGCTACGCTGCTGCAGGTGTTGAAGTCTCTAAAGTGGCATCTTGTCCAGTTTTCTTCTGTCTGTAGTATTATTTTTTTTAAAACCAAACTGCTGGCTGAATTGTGAATACGGAAACAAACAGCACGGTAAAGATAATACCGTATATAATTATATATGGTTAGTTAGCAAGTGGTTTTGTATTTCTTGCTGGCTCAGCACCAAAAGAGAGTTTTAATTAGGCCTGTTAGGAATGACTGGGAGTGTTTTAAAGGCTATTAATTTTGTGGTGTAACTGAGCTAATTATAATACCATTATAGGCTCCCAAGAAAATAATATGAAGTGTATTCCATTTGTTTTACTCCTAAAGATATTTCTGAGGTCCCCTGGCTTCATCTGAAGTGCTCCTACTGGAGGTCTTCCACGCTGACGGAGAAGACTGTCAAATGGCTTTATGTGCCACTTCCCCAAAGGTTTCTGTTCGGTGCCTCGTTGTGTTCCTGGTCTTGGGCTCTCTGAGCTGCTGTTTCACCTGTAAATTACGGGTAACTTGTTGCAATTGAGTGCCTTTTTTAGCTTTCATTGCATAGTGTAGTATTTCCTTGTTTTTCTGGTTTCTGATCAGTTAGGTTACCCGAGCGCGGCAGATGAGAGTAAGAGTATGTGATCTATTTTCAGAAATAAAGATTACAGCAGCTTTAGAACTGTTACTCTTTGTGCTGTGGTAAAAAAATGTGTAGCAAAAGAGGTGTTTCTGCAAAGCATATGGCTTTTACACTAGCTCAGACTACAGTAAGTTTTGGATTTGGTTGTAAAACATCTCTGTGCTTTTTGCACTCTCTAGTCAGAGTGTGACATCTTCAACAGATGGACAGATAAACTTTCCATAATCCGTGTCTTTGCTTTCAGAGGAGGAGATGAGATTCTCATTTGTAAAAGTTGTTGAGGAAAACCTCATCTGTATAAGTCTGTTGTATGCTCAGATGTCGGGGTGTGAAAATGTGATGGATACGCAGCTAAGCACTGTAGTTACTGATATTTTTGGGGCCGTCTTTGCAGATGCAAGCCAGCCCTGCTTTTGTACATACTTTAAGCCTTATTAGAGCATTTGCTTTATCTATTTTCAGAATCGTGTGCTTAACTGTGGAACGAGCATGTTGCTCAAATTCACCTTCTGTCTGTTTTGACTGATACACTGTCTTGTTCGCTTTTTGTAACTCTGCGTTATCAGGATTGTTTTGGTGTAGTACTTTTAAATTCTACAATCAAGAGTTGTTTCCAACCTTAATTAACCCTGCTGGGATGCCTTTTTTCTTTCAGTAACTTTGCAGGTCACACTTCTATATTTTCCATCCTCTTGACTATTTCAGATTTTGTAAATAGTTTAGAAATGCCAGCTTGTGATGTATGGGCCTCTTTAACATGTCTTTGATTTATGTGCATTGTGCTGAAAAAAAGCAGAGGAAGCATATTATTCTGGAAAAAATGTTACCAGTCTTCAGTTTTTTCAGTCTTAGTTAAAAGCTACACTTTTATCAATCAAACCTGATAGATTCTCTTTTCATGCCTAAAAACATTCATAACTTAACTCTTTGAAGTCTGAAGAAATAACTTGACTAAGACTTTTACAAATGGCTGCCTATTTTTTGGATGTCTAACTTGAAATATCTTTTAAACTCATTTTTTGGAAGTTGGCTTTTTCATACATTACAGCACGGTCATCTAAACGTACAGACATTCAAAATTCACTAAGGGTAGCGTTTGGGTTTTTTTCTAAATAAAGTTTGTGATGATGTTGCTCGTGTTGCAACAGTGCATCACAAACTGATGTGATAAAACATGTTTGTCTCATGATTTCTCTACACAGTGTACAAATGATAAGGGTTACAGATTTATCATTATCCAACTTCTCATGTAAATGTCCTAATTAAATGCAGAGAGCTAATTTTTCTGAAGTGGTGTTCTGTTTCAGAAAAAATTCCTGATGGTCCATGTTGTAAGCCATAAATGGCTATTCTGAAAGGTTTAAAAGAAAAAAAAAGAAGTGGTTGAGTTTTAATTTAGAGTTCTTAGTTAATGCATAATATTGTTTCAGCTGGAGAAAATTTTCAATGAAACTTCTGACCGAGGGAAGAGCTCGCACTGCTGCTAGCGATCAGCAGGATTGCTCTGTCTCCCAAAAGTCAAATGTGAGGCTGAAGACAGGATTCAGATATATGTCATTAATTTTTGAACACAGAAACCTTGAGTAAGTGCAGAGAAGCTCTTTTTTAATTGCCTTGTGTGTGGGGGAAAAGAGCTTCAGGTTTTGTTGACCGTTACATTTCAGCATTGTCCTTGCAACTGCAGTGGTTATGATTATCTTTTCCAACAAGTGTTGTAGAGGTGTCCATTCAGTGTTGAATGCGATGTGTTATAAAGGGGGAAAATGATGTATTTCTTTTTGACTCTCATCCTCCAGAATGCAGCTGATCTCTAACTTTCAGCCACCTATGGCGATTCTAGGGTTTGTGCAAAAATGTGTGGTGTTACAAGGGAGGGTGAGAATTTAAACCTCTTTGTCTAACCGCTGATAACAGTGACCTGTATCTGTTGCCATCATTTATGTATGAATGCTTTCTGTGGGCTACTTCATACTGTCTTGGAAGGAGTATAAAATTAATCTGATAATATTCTGAAGCGATAGTAGGAATGTTCATATGGGGAAATAGACCACATATATTCTGTTCCCGATCTGACTGTCCTGCTTCAAACTTTTATTGGTTGTCCTTGCTAGCGGGCTGGAAATTGGCATTCCCAGCAGCATGGCTTCGGGGTGCCTGCTAGATGTAAAGAAAGAGGATATTAGCAACAGTAACTGTTTAAGGAGGAATTATCTCCTAGTTTGGCAAGTTCAGCTCAGTTTAAATGGTTTTCATGCAACCCCTTCTGGCACAGTAGTGTGATAACGTCTGGTAGAAGAGAGCAGTGATGTCTGGTGTAGCTTGGCAGAGAGTATCCATCTGCCCGTGACATACCTGCGCCAGGATGAACTGTTTGCCGGAGTTCTGATCTTTGAGTACACCTTCCCCTTCAGGAAGGCCACGGGAGACTGAGTAAAGCCAGGTTTCCGTATGCTGGCAGAAAGACCCACAGCTAGGCTAATAGCTGTTGTCTGACACTCAGTATGGGTATTTGCTAGTCTAAATATATTGTGCATTTTAATTACTGTGTGAGTGACCAAAGCTAAGGAAGGCATTTAAGACAAGTCAAAATAATTAAATTTAATTAGTTAGGAGAAAAAAAAATTGGCAGCACAAGTACCAGCCGGGGTCATTACTGCTGCATTGCTTATCCACTAACGAATTTCCCTCTCATCTGTTCTTTGGCCGTCTTCCTCCCCTTTGTCTGATGGTGCAGCTGGACTAGTTGTCTACAAGGTGCAGCTTATGTAAATACATTTTGTTGAAGAAGAGTATTCATTTCTTTATTAGTCTGAAAAGTAGTTTGTTTTCTATAGGCGTAAAGCCCAACCACAGTGCTGCAAATCGTGGCATGCTGCTAGAAAATTTGAAGAGTGTTTCTGTAGCTGATTCCAGCCCTTTATTCTACCACTCAGTTTTAAAGTATCTTCACATTTCTTGTAGAAGCATCTGAGCATCCCCTGTCACGGAGGCAGCAGGCCATTCTTTATACTTACATAGCTGCCACCTGAGCCCCGGACACCAAAGATTTAGTTTAGGGCTTTAGAAAATATTAATTTTAGTGTGAGAGCAGTGTCTTCAGTTCAGGGTTCTGGTGGCTGTTTAAGGGAGCACAGCAGCAGTAGGGGAAGATACGAATTGAGTCTTGAGTTTTAATGATGAATTTTCGCTGCTACAGATTATCTGTCCTATGCAAAGAGAATATTTTTGTCAAAAAGGAATTCAGATTTTCTGGCAAACACTGATCAAGTGCACTTCTTGGGTCTTTAGATGAAATCCATTAAATGAACGCACAAGTGTGAATATATCACATAGAGTGGCACTAAGACCGTTTCCGTACTTGTGGACAACCTCTGTACTCACTACTAGCCTGGAGCTCAGAGTTACTTGAAAATACTGCTGTTCGTTAGTGCACGTGGTTTTGCTTTATCATTAAGATGCAGAACACAGTGTAATAATTTTACTCTGCTTTTTGTGATTCTGTTACGCATTTGGGTTGTAGTTGCATATCTGATGAAATGCGAGTTCATTTTGTTATCTTTCAGGAAATACATATGTTCAGAGCACTCAGAAGTATTTATAAACATCTTACAGTTATTCTTCTGAAGAGGTAATAAGGTAGTGTGTAACCCCAGGTTATGATCACTCTGCCTCTTGATGCATTTCAAATGCTAGTTCTCTTTAAACCTCAGAGCCTGTTGGCTCTATAGTGTCCCTTTGTGTTGACATTATCCAAAAAGCAAGAATATGTCACTGATGTTACTATTAAATGGATTCCAGAATACTTTAAAAAACCAAAAAAAACCCCAAAAACCCCCCGAAAAAACAACTGGAGGAGATGTAGTGGCTTTTGTGTTATTGGCAGCAAGGATGCAGATGCTGAAGTTTTGACCAATTCCTTGAAGAAAGATTTGCTATCTCTGCATGGTAAAAAGCCAAAGACTTGCAAGCAGTATTGGAGTGAGGGAACATTGATGCAGTCATTCATCAGCAGAACTTCAATGTTTTTGCAACAAAAGTATGGGAAAAGCACACTTTAAGGCTGAAATCTGACACTAATTAAAACAGCGCTCTCAGCAAAAATAGGAATTCAAAGACAATGGAATAAAAGATGTAGTGAAGGCAAGATGTTGAAAGAAACGCAGATATCTATCAGTGCATTTCCTACTATTGTCTCTTTATATATACATAAAAAAATGTCTAAACTTGTTTTTCAACTCTCTAGCCTTGGGAGGGAGGAGGAGAGACCTAAGGGAAAAATAAGATTGCCTGTGCAGGGGCATGCATTTGGACTTAGTGACCTGAAAGGTCTTTTCCAATCTAAATGATTCTGTGATTCTGTGCGCAGGTAGATGTCCTCGGAAAGCTCCGTATCTCCTGGTTTATTGACCAGGGTGAGGCAGTGGCACTGTGCATCTCAATGCAATGCAAATAAGAGCTGTGGCATGCGAGAGGCTTTAGCAGAAGCGCGAGCTCATTAGTTTCACAGTTTAGTCGGATCAGGGTGTTTAGGAAAAGATGCAATAACTTTTGTACAGGGATTTGAAAAAGAATGGAATGGGGGTAGCCTTTGTTCCCATCGTGGATAGGTATTTCTTGCTTAAATATTCTTGTAAACTGGAAAGTGTTTAGGGGGGCATAAATGCTTTAAAAAAATAGAACAAAGTGTCCTGATTAAATTGCAAACTAGAGCAAAGGCACAACGTCTGGTTTTCCTATTAATTGAAAAGCCTGCAACCAAGTTCCACAAGAGGAGAAACAATGCGTAAATAAATTGGAGACTGCTCTTTTGGTTTATTGATGTTGTTTTGGCCAACTCAGGAATTCAGCTATCCTAAAATGATCAAACATTGTTTGGAGAAAAAGAGAATTTCCAAACCAGGCTCGTTATCTGAGACAAGCTTAAAAATATCAATTAAGGTAGTGTAATTTCTCTCTTGCCTACTTTAGTCTGCAGAGATGAAACTGTGGGAGTGTCCTGCTTGCTTGCTCGTTGCTCTTTTCAAAGGAACAGCTGGAGTTTTATCATAATAGACAAACCCCTTGTTAGCTGCAAGGGAGAAATAATTTAATGATGAGGGGCAAAATACTGCGCATCTTAAAAGGAGGCAAATGTGCATGCATTCACCAGCATTACCGTGAACTCCGAAAATTCCATGATGGTTAAGTATCTGTAAGCCACTTCTGCAAAACTCTGTTTCTTGGAGGAATGGAAAGAAACTTTTTTTTAATACTACCTGTACCTGAGAAAATGCTTTTCTGTGTATGTATGTGACCTGTAAATGTTTACATGAGAATGGAAAAAATACCACAACAGGGCAATGTGATCACAAAGAGCAGTCAGTCTTCTGATGGCAGTTTTTAAGGAAAACCTATTGGTGCTTAAAAAGCTTTAAATAATGGTAATAAGTAACTTTAATGTGCAACTGTGAGTTGACATGATCAATTGTAAATGCTCCAAGTGATTGGGTTTTTTTCTTTTTTTTCCCCTTGGTTCTTACCTTCTTCCTACCCAACCAATTTTTGCAACTTTAAATGGCCTTGTAAGTCAGTGGAGTGTAATGACTTGTTTGGTCAGCAGTCAGCACGCGCAAAGTCTTCAGCCCATGAATTATGTAAACAAACGACCTTTAGACCCAGCATGATTCTCATGATGAAGCTTTAATTTTAAAAGTTTTACATGAGCACTGTGTACATGTTTGTAGTATCATAATGTACACTGTAGAGTAATCCTGGAGGCCAAAATATAATCGGTCGCGATATGGTTAGTACATTCCTAGTGAATGAAGGGGCCTTACTGCATTGTTCTGGTTTATGCCCTTTGGCTGTAGCAGAAGTTGTCTGTCTGCTCCAAACCTTAAAAATCATCTACATGATTTTTCTAGATCTAGATCTACACGATCATCTACGTGATCTTTCAGGGGGTGGAGGGCTGCTTCTTTTTCATTTGTTTCGATTGTTTTGGGGGGGGGCATTACCTTGTTTCTGATAAGAAGAGTCACCAGAGTAGAATAAATAAAAGATACTATGTGATTAACTTTCAAGAAAATATGGATGCTTTCGGAACAAAATCCAGTCTATATTTCTCTAATACGCATTCTCTGTTTAAATGGTTCATGTGAAAGACAAAGGGCTCTTACATGAATGAAGAAATTGCCCCCCTTTACAATTACAACCGTGAGAAAAGAGACTCCGAAGTGCTGTGTCTGTTGCAATGTATTTCACTTTGTGAGGAAGATTGAGAGCTGTTAATATATGAATGTAGTTTTCATATACTCAGGAACACTGTGAAAATGTGAATTATGGCACCTGTAAAACATTAATGATAATCTTTTCTTCTAGAAAACATAGGCCATGTTGCCGTTAACATAGAAAAATAATGAATCTCAAAAATAATGAAATTTGGTTTTGTTTACCTTCAGGTAGAGCTTTTGTATGTATTGAAGTGTTATTTTCAGCCTTGAGAACTAGAGTCTGTCTTGATTTTAAAATGTGGAATTCACACATCTACTTGGAACCACAGTTTTAAGAAAAATACCAGCTATCCTGAGATTCATCATAAAACTGTACAAGTTGGCACTGGTGTATATCCTAGCTGCTAAGTGTTATAAATGGAATTTTTTTGTTGGTTTTTATTTCTTAGTTTTCTGAAATAGATCTCGTGTTTCATCTGCATGTATTGGGGGAAAAAGGATCAATCTTGCTGAAATTTTACAGAGGAATATTGCATTAGGAAGTAAAGAGCTTAGTTTCACGTAAACCAGTTGGAGTTCCCCAAAGCTGAAAGACATGGATGCTTGCTGTAATAAAGCCTCTGAATGATGTGGAATTCCTTAGTGACTGATAAAGAAGTGATTTGCAGTATTACCCAGTGCTGCACCAATACTCAAGTTCAGTGAGTATTTAGCCTATTTTGTGGATAAAGCTACTACTGTTTACCATTCTGCTGGTTTAAATGAGCACGGTTGTCAAAAGCAGATGGAAGGTGGTTGGGAATACGTTTACAGAAGGCAGTTGTGACTATTCATTCACAAGTGCCCAACTTTTGGCTCCTTTGGGTGGCAGGGTCTCCTAGACAACAGCTCTGCCAGGTCAAACGAGAGTCCCACGTAGCTTTGTATCTCATCTCCATCAGGAGCTGTAAGCACATGCCTGCATACGGTGTTCTCCCCGTGTTCTTCTAGGCATCAGCAGTCTCTGGCTCAGGGACTTCTTGAGCTGAGTGTGGTTTCTGTGCATTTATTAACCCTCAAAAGGTTTGTGCCCCATGAGCTCATCTCAGTTTCCCTCCGTGAGCCGTTTAGCACCCATCGTATTGCTGACAGTACCTTTCATGTGCATTCCCTAAGGTGCAGAGAATATGTTTGGTAATAGCATTCTCTTGTTAGTAAGCAAAAATTTTGAGGGGATTGGTATGTTTTCAGCTGAGATTTGCTGTCGTGGCCGATGCTGGCAGACAAAGGTGTTTGTTTTCCAAGTGGAAAAAGGAACTGAATGGCATGTTTATTATCCATCAGGAGCATTGAATCTCCTGGCTATAGATTTGATGCTAGTGGTACTGGTTTGGCACCATTTTTGGTCTTGTTTCTGCTGCTCAGAACAAATGACTAAGAATTTCTCGGTCTCTTCAGTTAAAACCCCTCCGCCCCCAAAAAGGAATGCATTCTGTGCAATACAGTATGTGATACTTTAATAATGTATAAACCAAGTTGGACAGAAGCTGCCTGTCAGTTTTATTAACTTTGACCTTTTCTCCCATTATAAGGATGGCTTGGTAAATATTTAATGGCCCTTATAGATTTTGACAGTTGGATCTGCGTTCCTGGGAGCGAAGGTAGTTTATAAAGAAATACTTGTAATTAGTAAAAATAGCTTAATCACTGGGAATGAGCCATCAAGGACAGAATTGGGTTTTAGAATATATTTATTTTTAAGTTGTTTTTTTTGATGTCTGACCGCTAAATGTCAGACTACCTGGGAGGTTATGAGATGTTTTAAAAATGTTGCATTTAAAATTCTTCTATGGTTAGCACCTGTGATTATCTCCATCTCTGAGCAAGTGTCCAAATGACGTTATTTACTTGAAATAACTGTCAGCGTCATTCTATGCAGTGAACGTAAGTGAATGATGTCAACAGAACAAAATGGCTGCAGGAGGGATGCTCGTAATAAGATGCGAGAAGAAAAAGGAAAAGCGTGTTCCTGGAGTCAGAGAGGTCTTCTGCCGGAGCTGTTTGTCCCTTTAATTCCCTGAATATTGCACTCACTGCAAATTCTAGTAGTGAAGATTGAAAACTAAGCCCCTGACACTTTGAAACATCGCCTTTCAAACATGTACTGTCCATTGCTCTCATTGATTTTTTTTTTTGTTGTTGTTGTTTCAGAAATATGTTGGAGAAAAACAAATTTGAGCAAAATTTATTGGTCTAAGCGGAGCTGTTGGGGCAATACAGTCCCCCCTTCGCCAGTGGAGCTTGGTTCTCTTCCCATTAGGAATGCGATGTGTCTTCATGTTGTGCCACGGTTGAGATCTTGGGGCAAAGCAGCCGAGTAAATCGGGAGCCTGTTAAAAAGCCTTATGGATGCACTGAGCATTGACATTCGAGTCAAATTGGCTCACAGGATAGCTCCACTCATTTTAATAGCCATTTTCAAGTTAGATCACTTTACCAAACTTTGTTTCCCTCCTTTTCAGTCAGTACCCTGCAGAATAGCTTTGCCTAAGACCACTTTATTTTCTGAACGTTTGTAAGTTATAGTTTCCTAACTCTAACCTTTTTTATGTGCAGATCATGGGATTAGAGTTGCTAATGTGTTAAACAGTTCATCTTTTTCAGAACAAATTTTTAGATAATGAGCGTATTGATGTGGGGACTAGAATGATGAAGGAAATAGCATTTGTCTGACACTGGATCGTGATTTTCCCCCTCCCCCCCCCCCCTTCTCCTCAAATATGAGGAGCTAAGAATGTAAATTGAAAGTGTTTAGAGGTGAGCTTAACTTGTTGCACTTGAAGCTGTTTTCAGGACTGGCACAGCACTGTAGCTGTGCTTAAGTCTGTGAGCAGTGGGAATGTGCTCAAAATCTTGCAGATTCACGTTGTGTCCTTCATGAATTTGTCTTTCATTGGCAAGTGAAATAAAAGGTTAGAGGAGAAAGGTGCTGAATGTGAATGTGTCTGTTGCAATGCTGTGGAGTTGTGCTAGCAGGTGTTTTAAAGGCTAGATTTTTCTTTACAGTGGTAGAAACTTGTGAGTGTTTTGTATTTTTATGTTTAAGGAAAAAAAAAGTGTTATTTCTAAATAGCTGGTTCATATAGTGAAAGGATTGCATCTTTCTTCCTCGTATCTTCTTCCAAAAAGTAAGAATACTTGATCCCATGAGAGGAGAAACAATCTTCACACTTAAAAGCAAACCAAAGTTTCAGGAGAGTTAGGGCTTAAGAGGAAGTCTTTGATTCGTCATCTTACTTGCCTTATAGCATGATTTCCTTGTAATACCTATTTAATGTCAGACTTTTTTAATATGCTTTTGTTCATATCATCTTCCATCCAAGCAATATATATGAAATACCATACATTAACTTACTGACTGGCTGTAATTTGAATCAGATGCTACAGATAGTAGAGGTCTGACATAGACAGAGTACTGCAGTGGTGTGTATTTTAATATATATGTTTTTTATTATCCAGTTGCAGTACCATGCCGGGCTAGCATCTGGCCTTTTGAATCAGCAGTCTTTGAAACGTTCAGCCAACCAGATGGGAGTATCTGCAAAACGCAGACCGAAAGCCCAGCCAACAACTCTTGTCTTACCTCCTCAGTAAGTAATAGAATATTTTGAAGAATTTGCGTGATGGGGGGGATTTTTTTTAACTTTTAATTGTAATGATTTTTTTTTTTAAATAATCATAATAGCAGGTTTGTGCTTGCATTTCTGTTTAGTAGAAGATGAATTATTCTTGTTGGTGCGGTACCCTATGGAAACAATATTTTGTTTCTTTTGTTTAT
The DNA here is from genome assembly GCA_013398225.1 of Steatornis caripensis. Taxonomy (NCBI): domain Eukaryota; kingdom Metazoa; phylum Chordata; class Aves; order Caprimulgiformes; family Steatornithidae; genus Steatornis; species Steatornis caripensis. The sequence continues at coordinate 237,140 of VZSC01013076.1, forward strand.
GGAGATGCTGTGACAACAGAAAAGTTGAAAGGATTCTTCTTTGTAGCAGGTCATAAAAGTTTTTGCAACATGAGATTGTCATTGAGGAATGATGTTCCCTTGATTAGTATGACTTGGAGCTTCAAGTAGGACTTTTCTGAAGGTCCTAAAAGGCTGAAGCCAAAAAGTCTTTGGTGTGAGTACTTTCTCAACAAACGTCTGTTCTGAGTCCATCTGTTCACCATATGTTAATTTTGCATCGGATCTAAACCTTTTTTACAGGTGACAAGCAATTATGAGGACACTTAGAAACTGTTTGAGGACATAGAGTATCAACACTTTAGGCAGTCTGTATTGATGCCAAAAACACAGAGCTGTCCACAACTAAACTTATAAATTAATAAACTGCTTAAAATATTTAGTTACATGTAAGAAAATGATTATTATGTAGAAAATGAAGTGCTAAGCAATTACTCATTGTGCTGAATGTACTGTACATCCTTGTAGTTTGTGGAAACTGCCTGCTTATTTTCACAGAACAAGAGTCACTGATGTATAAACACTATTCTGCTAAAAACTTCATAGTTGTAATAATAAAAGTCCCTGTTGTCACCGGAGAGTCCGCAGGCCGAAGTTGACAAAGGAATCAAAGGAAGTTTAGAGGTTTTTTCCTTACATGAAATGAGAAAAAAAATCAGTCAACAGAGCCTTCCACTTGTATATTAACTTCAAAGGACTGCTAATTCAAGAATCCATAAAATGTTTTATTGTTCTACCAGTATGTCAGACGAAGAAGAATAGTTAGGAGAGCAGCTCTAGCAGAACTACAGGTTTGAAAACCGGATGTTGTTGCTCTTATAGCTGTGAAAGAACAAGGATGTATTCTGACAAACTGGCCAATTAGTTTTCTTCCTTTGCTGGGGTATCGGATTTATCCAGAGCTGAAAATGGACTTCTCCAAGAAGTCTGTAAACTACAGTACTGTGATACCAGTCGTCACAGTTTTTATTCAGCGGTCATAAAATACTTTCGTGGAGGGTTTTTTGTTTGTTTTTAATCGTGGCTTCTTCAGTTACTAGAAATAGAGTAAGAAAGAGCTGACTTCTATTTTTGCATAGAAAAGTCTGTACTTAAACAGTTGCAGCTGTATAAATCTTAATAGGAGGTTTGTAATACATACATATTTAAAAGTAGTATATGTCTTTATCTGCAGGTGATTTTTCCTTCAGTGGTGCATTTACCTACCAGTTGCAGATAGAATGAAATTTTAGTGTGGTAACTAAACTTTAGCTGGTAGTTGAATCATGTTTCAGTATCTTATTACCACGTCCAGCATTGTTCACAGGGAAAATATGTTTATGCTGAGCTGGCCCTTTATCTGTCCCTGGTTTCCTCCTTTCTGGCTTCTCTTTGACCTTTCCGTATTTGTCCTTATTTGCTATCTTGGTGTGTCTTAAGAAGAGAATAATACTTATATTAAGTCAAATCAAATACATGTTGAGCTCAATATCATGCCTCCAACACAGGGCAGAAGCGGATTATGAAAAGACTTATGAAAATAGGCTTATGAAGAGTATTAAAAAAGTTTGGCAAATGGATTTTAATATCTTGATTTTGCTGTAGTTTCATGCACATAATGATGAATCATGCTGTGATTATTTTTTCTTCTTTCTCTTCATTCTCTCTAAAATGCAAAAGAAGAAAACATCCAGGTGCAGAACTGCATATCTCCTTGGAAGGGCATGCTGCCTACTAATTTTCCCATGGCAATTCAGGGAATTTTTTTAGCTTTATTGATTAGTCAGGAAAGGGGAAAGTATTTCTTTGTCTTTTTTTGCTTTGATGTATGCTGTTAAAATTATTACTCAGTGATAAGCCTTTGGGCTGGGTAACAATGTGCTATGAGTCAAGTATATATTAAATGTTGTTCAGAGCAACTATATTATCTAGAGCTTTTCTTAGACGTAAGTAGTTAAAACAGCTATATGCCAAAGTGTAATTTTAGTATAGTAGATTGGAGCAAATAGCAATACTGCAGTAATCCTTTTCAGCCAGCAAAGGAATGCAGGAAATGCTATTGCTCAGGAGGTAACACAGGTGATGATTTGGACAGAATCTTCTAAAACCAGTTTTATTTTTATGCGGATTTTGCATATGAATGGTTTGATACTAAACATGTCTTAATTTGAGCTAAAGGTGTCATTAGAGAGCACATTTACTGATCTGTTTGTTTATTTATGTTCCTGTTCCTTGAATAAACTGCATGGGTAACTTTTGCTATTTCACATTATGTTCTTAATGGCAGCGATACAAGCTGAGCAATTAACTTGCTAATCCATATCTTTGGTCTTTACTGCTACGGTGAGACTTGAGTTTTATTCCACAGACTGAACATACCCAAATGGTGTCTTTTCTTGTGAGAGTGGTGATAGAGAACTTGATTCTTGTGCTGCATCAACGCGTCGTTCTCTTGAGCCCTTAGTCTTTCTCCCTGCTTTGCTTTTTCTGCTTCTTTCCTCTCCAAAATGGCTTTTTAAAAAACCCAAAACACCCTAAAACAAACCATCCCAGCCTGTCTTGGAGGCTCAGCCATCTCTTCCTACCTTATGCTCACAGAAGGAGGCAGAGAAAGGGTTTCACTGATCATAAAGCTGATTCTTGGTGGGCCCACTCATACGTCCCTTTCCAGCCTTAGGCCTTCTTTTGATGTGCTCTGTTTTGAAAGTGAGAAGCTCTAGTTTTTCACTAGAGATATCTGAAACAGCAGCACAATTTTGAATCAAAAAGGTATTTTTTAAAAATGGTAGGTCACTTCCATGTAACCACTACCAGGAAAATTTTAATTTTCTCACTGTTTTCATTATGTGAGGGCTTCTAAGGGTGCTGAAAAGTTTTAAAGACGACCTTTTGGTGTTCAGTTTTGCTTTTCAGTATTGGTTTTCACTGGCTCTGTGCAGAAAGGAATACTAGATTGATGTGTGTCTCATTTCTAGCCAAATGTATCTATATGAGAAAATGACTAACTGCTGGCTTCTTTCTCTCCCTGCTTTGTCCCTCCTTCTGTCTTCTATTAACAAGACATCTCCCTGTACTTGCTAATAGATGCGTTCCCTCACATGCTTCTCATCTGGCTGCTGGTTCCTTCCTTCTGTTAAAGAATCTCAAAGTGGTGTTTGCTGAAGTGCTGAAAGCTGTCAGCTCCTTCCAAGTGACTAAGAAAGCATATACCCTTCTGAAAACCAGGATGGCTTCTTCTGGTTTGAAATAGATAGATACAATAAGAAATGATGGCCATTATGTTTTTTTCTTTCCTCTTTAAATGTGGTAATTGACGCAGTTAATTAATCTTGTATTATTTTGCTTGGCACCACATCTCAAAAGCAAATTCCCGGTCATGAAGTTGGCTCCATGCCCCCACGGGAGCCACGCGCTGTGCCCCAAAGAGTCTGGAGTGGCTGAGAGCAGTGAAGCCCACAAAGGTCGTCCCTGCCAGTGGACCATCCTACTGAGAGCCCAACAGCCTCTGGTATGCCACTGGCTAGCTGGAAAATCACCTGGAGGTGAGGAGGAAGAAGGAGAAGAGGAAGCACAGGTTACTGACTCTGTTCTTCAGTTGCGTTCATTGGCACACACAAAAGGGTCAGTTAGTATTAATGGGAATTTTTAGGGGTCTCAGCTGAAAACCTTGTGACTTTGATAGCTCTGTTGCATGGGGCTTTCTCAGTGCTCCCAGATTAATCATCTGTCTTCTCTGTCTGGAAGGAAATTGCCAGAACAAGAACTTGCTCACTACAAAAGGTACTGAGACTCTTGCCCTTTATGGTGGCTTTTAGGGTCGTTTGTTGTGACGTTTGGAGTTTTAGGGAAATAAGCACACTATAAACAGTAAACAAGTGGAAGTCTAGTTCTTGTTTGACAGCTTCAGGCTCAATGGGCAGAGAGGCTTGAGTAAAAGAGAGTCCAATTTTTTGTTTTAGGGTTCTTCAACTTGTCTTGTAAATCTCTTGTGCTGTGATGTATGCCCTAACCTGACAGTGAAAACATTGTAGTAGATTGAGTAAAAATCTCTGTCAATTTGTACTCTATTGCTAGGAGCAGACCAGCAAAATTACTTTTCCTTTATTAAAAAAAAAAAAGAGGCAGTGCTGCCCATGATGTTGTTCTAGATAAATGAGCAACAAAAAGCTGTGAACATAACTTTTCTTTTAGGACACAATATGGACTTGAGGATAGAGTGCTGGGCAGACTCAGGAGGGCCAGGTTGTTTCTGCCACTTGTTCTGGGTGAGATAGCGGAGGGCTCTGTTTTGCTCTCTATACCTCAGAATCCACCTGGATTTTTTTTTTCTAAAGAAGATGGATATTTTCATATATAAGAAGTCCGTACTTGCTCCATCCTTTGGAGCTACGTTAGCAAAAGGTTCTGTTTAGTGTGTGGTCTCATGTAAAAGCTTAATTTACTGTCTCAGCAGGTATCTGTTCATCTGGATTTGGAAAATAAATTTAGAGTTCCAAGACTCTGTTTACTGTAGCTTGATTCCATACCAGCATAGTCAAAGTGGTGTTCTTTCATAGTATTAATGCCCTATCAGTTTTAATGGTTCTGTCCTATAAGTAGTACTATAAGATTCTGTTGTGTTTGTTCAAGAGCTTTCTTCAGGACACAAATTGAGTCTGCAGGAAGGAATTTCATTTAAATAGTCAGTGATGTAGTATTCAAAAAAAGTTGCTGTTTTTAGCAGTCAACTGAAAGATATGTGTGTATATATATATAAAAACTATACACCCAGTTATCAGATGATTATTTGGAACATGTGTAATTTATCATTTTTACATTAAGAAAAATCCTGATGAGCCCTTTGCCAAGAGTTTTTGGAGGAAAGGGTTTTTTCAGCATTTTGTTTCATAAGCAACATGTAATTGCTTCCAAAGTTCAGGGATTTTCATTATGTAAGAAAGGGGCAGATTATTGTAAAGATAATAGCAAAGCATGCTTAAGCCAATAAATGTTTACAGGTTTTGTATTTTTTAAGACCATATGTTTAAATTATGCTTATCTATTCTGACCTTGCTGTGTTACACAGGGGATTCGTACTTTGAAACCAAGAATCCTATGTACCAGTTAAGTGTGACACCTGGTGTAGAAGCTGTGGGGAATGTGGTTATTTAACATGCGAGTGTTGTTACTGCAATAATCCCACCCAGTATTATGAGGTGTACTCTAACATTTGGGCCTCCTCTTAGAAGTATTCAAGAGTAAAAGAGCGAAGTGCATGGCTGTATTTTCCGTTTTGATAAAGTCATCAGAAGTTCTTTGTGCAGTTCTAAAATTCTTCTTTCCCCCTACTGGCAAAGCTGCATTAAGTATCAATATTCATTAAATACCACAGAGATGATAATGTAATAAAGCAATAATCCTCAGGCCCACATCTGTACTTCTCTCCAGAAGAGCTGAGGTTGAGAATATAATTAAAGATTAAAACTCTGTTTGCGTTCTGGAACATGGAGATATCTTTTTGTACATGATGGGGAATTGTATTAATAAGGAAGAGATCAGTTTCCAATAACTTTCTATACTAGGAGCTCATTTAATATCCCTGTTCATGTTTAAGTTTCTTACAGTATTCCTTTAGCTTGACTTGAGCAAGAGAGTGCAACAGGAGCTGTAAAAGAACATGTTGCTGAAATACGTGATCCTTTTGCTCCACAAATTAATCCCTTTGTATATGAAGAAAAAAAGATTAAAAATTAGTTCTTTATATTGTAAGACAATAATATTTACATGAATAGGTCTAATTACTTTGCAGCCGTGTACCCTGTAGATGGAACATTAATTTCAGTGTTTGGTATCTTGTGCACAGTGTGGATCGCAACATTGTACTGTTTTTATTTTTAGTAAATTGATGAACACCTGGTCTGCAGATGTTTTGTTAATCTGTTTTAGCCCTGCCCATGAGTATGGTTTTGTTGTATATGGTCAGTCTTTATTAAATACTTCCTTGCCTTGCTTTTTAATAAGCTCCATAATTTTGCACAGAAGAGCCAAAATACTGGCTTTCCACCCTCAAATATTGGTATTTTAATTATCAAAGCTAATCTAGCTAGGTAGAGTACTCGTTCTTAGTAAACTCTAGTGAAAAGCGTGGTGCTCATTAAACAGATGGGTTTGTGAGCATTTGCCCATTCCCTAGAGGAAAATCTATTTCAACTAGAACGCCAGGCTGTGCGTTTCAGGGTTTAGTATTGCATTCTCTTCTAAATGTAGTGGTGGTGGAGTGGTATGATGTAACGATGCTGTTGCACGGTATGCATGCCCCTAAAATTTTTCAAAGGAATACAAATAGTGTATATGCAGCATTTAGTTTCTTTAAAAGAAGACTACAGAATAATATGTACCTATTCAGGCTGCCGCCTACAACACTGCTTCAGAGAATAGCAACGTCCCCAAGTGAATTTTTCAAACCATGTAGAATATAATAGAGAATAATGAGCAAACAGGAAGCCACTATTTTGACAGCTTTGTTACAGGAAGATAAGTGCTGAGAAATTCAGTTCATAATGAATTTTAGCAGCTATTTAAAATATGATAGTTTAAAGTTATTTTAAGATACAGACATGTTTTGGTTTGTTTTGGATTTTGCTTCAGGTTTCCCTTCTGCCTACCAAGCAGAGATGACAACATTTGCTTTTAGACAAATTGTTTTGGGGACATGGGACTGGACCCTGTTAGAGAAAGCGTGCACCTTTCGCTTTAGGTCTAGTGGCACCTTTGGGTACTTTGAGTTTCCTTAAATGCAGTTAAGTATTACAGTTGTATCCTGGAGCGTGGGAGGAAAAGTTTATAATTACATAATCCTAACTTCTTCATTTTCTTGTCAACAGTGTTTCCTCACCAGTGAAAGATAAGAAATCTGGTTGTCTGAATTGCTGCAAAGTACGTTGCCGCCACAGTATTAGGAATTCTGATTTAAGTTACCATTAAACTCAGTGGCAACATTTAATAGATGACTTGGAGCTGATCCGGTTCTTTTCAGATTCAGTAGCCGGGACACTCTGATCCCAAAGCTGGAGAAGCATCTTCCGTGATTGAACCCGTATTGTATTACAAATTACGAGGGAGAATTCCTAGGTGATAACACATCATTAAACTTTATTGGACTGAGTTTTATCAAGAGAACAGCTGTGCATGTAAGTGTCACGTTGTTCTTTCTGGTTTTCAAATTTAACACAAGTGAGTTAACTAGTCCTTGTCATTTGGATGAAAGATGATTCTAAGCTTTTAAAGAGAGAGATTGTTTTTTTCCTAACGGCCCCTGTCAGCAGCAGTGACGAGCAGTTCATAGAGCTCAGTAGCCGGCTGTTCTGAGGCACAGAGCAGTGATGGGGCTGCCATTGCTTCATTCTCTTTCTTTTTGTATGTTTTGTTTAAATACTAGGTGGGGGGAAGCAGTCTGCTATTAAATGTAATAGCAACCTGTCTCTTTTAGTTCTGTGGTATTTACTGTTTAGCGCTCAATATAATTTAACTGGAAAGAAAAAAAATCCAAAGTACTGTTTTGATTTGTGAGGGGCTTTATTAGACAACTCCAACAAGATCAAATCCAATAACTTACCAGGGATATGACATTGATTAGGCATCTTACTGTTTGTAGCCACAGATACTTTACCAAGCGCTGCTCTAAAAAAAGAGAAGGGTGTAATCCAGTTGAACTTCCAATTTCAGTGGAAGAGGTAAATTTTAAAATAAGGTGCTGTTATTTTATATTATTTCTCTGCTTTGTTTTCACCGCTGTCCACTCAGGTTGTCTACCATGTTTAGCTTTGGAACCACACCAAAGATACAGAAGGCAGGCAGATGATTTTTTTTTTTTTGCCCTCTTTTCTGTCTCTGTTTGGTCTGTGGGCTCTTAAGTTCAGCTGACTGTCCTTTTCTGTGCTTTATTAAAGATATATGCAGGTTTTTTTAGTTAGAGACAATTTTGAATAGTGGGCCAGCACAGATTTAATGAGAATCTGAAATCTGAAGAAAAAATGTGATCTGCTTTTGAAGTTCGTACATGATAAAAATGTGCTATAGCCTTCAGTCCTACAACAGAGGTTGCTGCTGGGACCCATAGCCCACCTCTGCACTTCTGACTTCTAAATTTTTATATGGCATGTTGTAATACAATATCAATCCAGTTGTCATTTACACTGTAAGCTTGATCATTCCAACAGTATTAAACCAGCATTCACACAGGAGGAGAAACCCTCTTACAGTGTTAATATATTTTGGGGTTTTCATTTATGTTTATCTCCAATCAGTAGGAGTGTTGCAGCCCCAGACAGAGCTGTATGACTTGAGGAGATGGGTAGGATCCAAACTAGACCCTTACGCTGGTAAGAGGGAGCAGTTCTGTAATGTACTGTTGTGATTTTTAGGAGATTTGATCCCAGTAGGTGTGGCGCGAGGAGGCATTTCCCTGCTTCGTGCTCTGTGCTCTCCTGTGGTAGTCAGCAGGTGGGTCACAGAGAGGAAGCTCACTAAGTGTTGCCAAAGGTCTAGTGGTCATCTGGGTAGACTCCATGTCCACTGCTTGGGTACAACATGACTCATGCATGGAAGTGTTTTGGGGTTTTGTTTTTTTTATTTTGAAACAACTGCCAATCTCGAGTCGGTGATGCATGGTAACTCGGTACCGAGTCAACACCTTTGCTGTTGTGTGCTTCTTTAGAAGTGATTCGTTCAAAAATTTAAATCTTGGTCTAATCTCCTAATGTGTTGATACATCTGACAGCAGGGTTTTCTCTAATAATCTTCTTTGTTTTGTTATACCAGATCAGTGCTTTATTTTGGCTATAGTTATATGCTGAATTTAATTAAATTCCAGTAAGTACTATACAGCTGCATATTTTCTTACAAAGTAATTACAAAAATCCAGCAGGCATCGATCAACACAGATTGTCCAAAGAAAAGATTTTTACTAAAGCCAAATACTCCTTATGGTATTCATCAACAGGATAATAATTTCTATCCATACAAGTACAAGAGACAAGGATCTTGGATGTTGCTTTAGCCCCATTGCGGAAATTGCGGAAATATGCGTTAGTTGTGTCATAAAACTTTACGGTGTATTTTAACACTGAGGAAAAATGTGGCTTATTTATTCACCTTTCAACAAATAGTCTAATCAACCACTGTAGAAAGAGTGCACGTAACTAAGATTTCATCATTTCTTTACAGTGTATAGAGCTTCACTTACTAGTGTGTCATGAGCAGTTGTGGACTGATAGCCTTAGCTCAAGTGTGTGTGTAGTGAACGCCTCTGTGAACAGTTCTGTCTTGAAGACATTAGCCAAAAGAGGCCTGGGGCTGATTGCTGTTGATACTTTGGTGTCATCCTCCGCAAACTAATCCCGCAAATAGGATTGCTCCAAGTGTGATGTGCAGCCCTGTGTGACTGAGCACACTGATTTGAAATAACTCCCATCTCCTTTGCCGAGGATTAGCTGGAACACTCCATAGTTGGGAAATGAAAAAGCGATGTCTTTCTGGAAACTTCGGGCTGTGTACCGGCCTTGATCTGCCTGTTCATTTTCCGGAATATGCACAGATTTGGAGCAGTGTGTAGTTCTTATTGAATGTTAGTGTTACTGGGGATTGCGGCTCTGTTGTAAAAGACCAAATTTCTGACTCTTTGATGTATGTTTGCCTTAAAGGTAATGTTTGTCTGAGAACCGTGCCATTAAAAGGTGGCAATTAATTTGACGTTGTTCCACAGTCCCAGCCATTAGAAGATGCCCTTGCAGCATTTAGAGCAGAACACTAATATTGCACTGTAGGGAATCCCTGTAAAGAGGAAAGTTAAGGATGAAGATTTTAATGTGTAATTGAAGACTGCAAATACTAGTTTAACTGCTTGTTTCTGTGTCCAAAAAAAAGAGAAAAAGGAACGCACACTACCAGTGATTGGACTAATTAGACAGTGAAGAACAAGCTAGATAAGAGAGGAAATTTGTGTGAACTTAATAATGATATCAAAGCTCTTGCTGAAGCTGTGATTTTATCATATGATTGCTTTAACCCCTCTTTTTATTTTTTAGCTTTACTATTTGAGGGCGGGAGATTAGAGGCTGCTTTACTGCAGCAGACAATCAATCTGAAAAGCATAAATTAAAATTGCCGCTTGCCAAATTCAGAAACGCATTACAGCAAGTGTTTCCATCTGCATTGGTTGTATATTCCCTTGTCAAAGATGACGAGCCAAAAAAGCAGAGCCATAGTAAGGTGGAGGGAGAAGGTTTCTGTTTTGGTGGCTTAGCAAGAGGGGCATTATTGCATAATCATATTATATAATGCGATGTGAACGTATTGTGAATGTATTTATTAACGACTTTATTTCTGTACTTCTCCATGATTCCAAGTAGCCTTTAGCTGTTTGGGAGGAAAACTAAACAGCTCTACTGTGAGGGAGGATAAAAGTACTTTCAAATGTGAAACCTGTACTGTTAAGAAGGAAGTTCTAGGTGTACAGCTGTAAAAAAAAAAAAAAAANTGAATGTATTTATTAATGACTTTATTTCTGTACTTCTCCATGATTCCAAGTAGCCTTTAGCTATTTGGGAGGAAAACTAAACAGGTCTACTGTGAGGGAGGATAAAAGTACTTTCAAATGTGAAACCTGTACTGTTAAGAAGGAAGTTCTAGGTGTACAGCTGTAAAAAAAAAAAAAAAAAGCCAAACCAAAACACTTTGACACCTAAGTCATACCCAAAAATAGAGGTAATTAGGAAGTCCCCTGTGGTTTTGACAGCAGCTCAACAAAAAGGGAAAGTTTTCCCAATTAATAAACTGCAGATGGGGTTGTACTTGGGGACTAAGGTGGCTGCTCCCTTCCCCGAGTCCCACAGTGGATGGTGGGCTGGCTGTGCCACAGCGCTGCCTCGGGCGGCTGTGCCCAGCACCAATCAACCGACCGGGCTTTTGAGTTTGAGAAAGATGCTAAGTGCCCTTTCTAACTGGAAGGGATACAGGGTAGGAGAACTGCTTTGCTGTGCTTTCTTTACTTGATGTTAAAAATAACTGTTATTACTGTTTAATTTCACTTTAGGGCATGCTCTGGGTATTCATGTGTTTACAAGGAACCCTATGGTTGGTTGAAATGAAAAAAGCTTGGGTAGCAAGTTCTAGCTGATGACTTCATAGAGTTTCCCTTGTAACATAGCCTTCATTTGTAATGAAGTGTTTTGGTACAATTAGTTTGCTTTTCCCATTTTTCAAACTGCCACTGGAAAAAATAAATAAAATGCAACCATTAGAAGTTTCACTGGGTGAAGTGACTTGGTTTTCATTATGTTACAGATGCTGTTTTCTGTTATTTACTGTTGTTTTCATTCCTAGGGGTTTAATTTCGCAGAGCACTTCCTCCTTGCTGAACAGATTTTACCTAATAAAGTCTTAGCACTGTGCTCGTAATTTCAGTCATGTTACTCAGCAGTATGTGTATGTAATTTTGAAAACAAGTGTATTAATAGTGTAATGCACATTTCTAATTGGACACGGCTACATTTGCCTCATTATTTTAGTTTGCTTCCCTGATTCTTACTTTTGCATGGGTAACATAGGGAGTAAAACACTGGACAGAGAAGACCTGTTCACATTGGCAGACTTAGTTTTTGCTTTTTTCTGCGGTTGCCTGCAGTCTCTTTGTTGGCTGTGAGTCATGGCCAGGGGAATCCTGTATTAAGTCCTCTAACAACCAAAAGCATCTCCAGGCAGCGATTTTTGTGGTGTTCAAGATTGTTCTTGCAAATTCTACTTTGGGGAAATAATAGTTTGGCACAGAGATAGTGGTAAAGTAGTTAATCACTTACTTAACTTTTGCTGAGTTTACCTGGACGCTTCGAAGGGAAGGAAATAAAGATTACATTCTGTCTGTGGTGCTCCATTATTGCCTATAATACTGTGTTTCCATTCCTCTCAAAATATGGTTGTGGAACAGCATCTGGCCTTTTCATTCTGTACCGCATGTGTTTAAAAGCACTTAATGGACAGAGATTCCTGAATAAGTTATTGCAAATTACTATTTTGTTGAGTTGCTCTGTGCCTCAGTTTCTCCATGTGAACTGTGTGAATTGCATCATCTGGGAATTGTGTAGGAGTGCTGGGAGTAACTCGAGCAATATTTGTACAAAGCTGGGCTAAGAGAAGGCATTAACTGTAAGGCAGATGCATCCAGGGGAGGATTTTTTTTGTCTTTTATTGTCAGTTGTGCAAGGCGAGTTAATTTTTTACAAAATTCAAAATCCAGGAGTGACATGTTGTGAAGAATGAATGACTGTAGAATTCCTACTTGCAAGACCTGATAGGAAGATCTAACTATCCACTGTCAGCGTTCATTCTGAGAAATGCATGGTGATGTATTATTCTGTATCCTTTGTGTTCTTGCCTTTAGGTGTTCATTTCAGTGATGGAAGACAAAATGCAGACACGTGAAATAATTACACAGCAAGCTTGGCTGGAGCCTGTCAGTCTGTGTCAAGCTCCCTAGACTTCTTGAATCTCTTAAGCTGTTGAGCTCTTTTGCTGATTGTTGTGTTCAGTGTTCGGTGTTAAAATCAAACGTGCTCTAGAAGTGGCAAAAAATACCCTACTGTTTTGATGTGCTTTAAGTCAGAATTTAGTATCTGTGTCCAAAATAGCAGTATAAAACCAAGCTCCCCTCAAGCCAAAACCCGGGCTTTTCTACTTCCCTATTTTACATGCAGGACCTTCTTTCATTTTGACTTTTGCATTTTGACAGTTGCTCAGCAGAGATGATGCTTTTGCTCATGACAAATTTGTATGCGCCATGTAGACAGGTCTTATAAAAGAGCCTTTTGTGAAGGACTGAAAGACAAATCAAACTTGAATCTAAATTTGGGGCTAATCAGCTACATGGCAGACTCATAGTTTGAAGAATCATAGTAAAATCTAACAGTACTTTATTATAAAGAATACCTAAGTTTAAACATTTATTACTTTTAAGCTTTTTTATGATTCAATTTTAAATTTAAGTTAAGAAAAGAGAGAATTAGGCTGATAATTGAATGTCGCTGAGGTGCATTGTTAGCAAGTAACCATAAATTTGAAAGTTTAGGAAATAATTCCTGGTTGATAATCATTAGTTTGGTGTTTCAGTCACTGAAGTACAATCTGAATAGCGCACTGAATGGCCTCCGTAGTTGTAGTTCATAGAAGTGTGGAATGGTATTAATTCCTTCAGCTGTTCTCCTGTGTGTTTATTCTTCAGGTACCGCCTCTGCTTAACGCTCTGCCTGCTGCAGCTTTTTGTATTTTCAAGTCAAGTAGACATTAGGGAAAAGTCTGCTGCGGCAGAGGATGCTCCAGACTCTCAACTCTGAATATGCTTTGATTTCCAGTTAGAGATTGAGCTGGAAGGGACTTCGGGAGGCCCTCTAGTCCAGCCTCACCTTGAAAGACGGTCTCTTGTTGCAACTAGATCAGATTAGCCGTGACATTGCCTAGTTGAGTCTTGAAAATCTCCAGGGATGGAAGACTACACTTGTAGCTATCATCAAAGTAGTTCACTTGCTTCTAGAGGTCCAGTTAGCGCTGTTCTTGTTTAAACAGGTCGGCTGAAAACCCACATCTTGAAAATAACCCTGTTATAAGGAAGGTTTGAGAGGGGGTGGCTGATGGAAGGAGAAAGCAGGTATTTTTGGAGGAACTACATTAAGTAGATTATAGTAGCCTGTTCAAAAAACCACAGTGAGAAGCAGATGAGTTAACTAAAAAGACTGCTACAAGGAGGAGTGGTTGGGATTTAGAATAGTGTTTGTATGATTTTTTTAAATTAAAATTTGGCTTAAAAGCAGCTCGTATGTTGATGCTTCCATGATCCTTTCTACTTTGAAGTTGCCGTTCATTTAGGCAAAAGGTTACTTCTTCAACAACATGATTTTACAGCATAATATAAGATAAGCAAATCTAATGCAATCTAATCTTAGGTATTTCTAAGGAAGTGAAACGAATTTCTTGACATAACAGAGCAATGGTGGCTCTTGCATGCCACTTGTAAAATGAGTTTGTTGACATAAAATGCCAGGTAGAGCTATTTTTAACATGTGATTATGCTTTTAAAATGAAAATTTATTTTCAGTGCAAAGATAACAACTTTAACACCACAGACAGAAAATCAATTATAATTTTTGCTAGTACAGCTAAAATATTCTTTGCTGCTACTAATTTCTTTTTGTTGTTCCACAATTGCTGTCTTTCCTCTGTTTTTTATTAAGTCATCAATGGGCATAGAAATCTGGATATTGGAGCCTGTGTGTTGTAATATCCTCCTTTCTTTCCTGCTGTGTACTTTTGCATCTGTGTGTGGTACCGTGGTTGAGTCATCTGTTTCTATGCTTGCACGTATTTAAGCCACTTTATTTTTATTGTATCTTAGGCATCATCCTCCACAAGCAAGCTTTTACACAAGTGAACCACTGTTTGCTTTTGCTATTAATTGCTTTGTTGAAGTGCAAGTATACACTGGACATTAAAGATCTGCAATTTGCAAATCTCTCGAATACCTGCTGCTGAACTTCTCTGTCCGTCTTAAAATAGTGGTGTAAACAAGCTACGTAGAGAACCTGGTTGTTGGATGTCCTTAGTTTTCAAGTTGTTTCGAGTATTTCCTTATCTGTTAACTTGTTCTGGTTAGTTGTTTTGGAGAATTTCAAGGAAGAGGTATTCTCTCTCATGTGAGATCTGTCCAAATAGTTGACTCCCTTTGCTTTCCAGTCCTAAATAAATAGTTCATTTCCATCTCCGGAGTGTGAAGGATAGGGTATATTGAGAGATATTCAGCTCTGATTTGAGCATAGAGCCTGTCCAGATGTGCCAGCACTGATGCAGCGTGGCATGCGAGGATGGAAAGTGCTCCTTGACTGCCCTGTGATACTGGAAATGTATGTACGTATTTCAGCTAGTGTTCTAGGGTTCGGGGGTGTTTTTTAAAGCCCTTGAAAAAAGTAAAATGAGCTCTGTCTTTTGCTGTTGCGGCTTACAAAGAAGTCTGTTTTCAGTATAACAGGATGGGTTGCAGAAAGAGTCACAGCAGCAAACCGCTCGGTAGTGCAGCTGAGGATGTAACTGTAGCTACATTTGATTTGTTCTCAGTCAGGCTTTCTTTTTCTGCTTTCCCATCTTCATGCTTCCTTTCCAGAGACGCTGTGCAGTGTTTGTCTCATTGTGGCTTTTGCCAAGTAGTAATACAATACAGTCAACGGCTGATATTTTTGTCTCCTTTTAAGTGCTATTAAGAATGTGTCTGATTTATTAGATCAATGCAACTGTATTTTCTGTTTGTGTTTTGAATCTACAGAAAACTTGATGCTTGCAATTAGGCAAAAAGTGAAGAATAATGACATGATTAGACGAAAGTCAAGTACAGACATGCGTGTCAATGCAGTGAGTAATGAATGCAAAGTGAGCATGATTTGAGAGCTCCCTTGAAACATCTGCAAATTCACTGATGTTTGGAAATATAACTGCAGGACAATCTTTTGAGGTGATAGATACCGTTTGGTAATATTTTATCTGTTTCTATAGGGCATCAGCTTCAACTGGTTGACTCTCAGTAGCTACGTGTTAGCTAATTAATCATATGCTTTGCTGTCATGTTACTGGGTGAACCTGTATCCTGGTAGCAGCATGGATTTGAGAAACTGGTTTCCTAATGATTGAAATAGCTGTAATAGCCCTGGCCCTCGTGGGTGACTTCAGCTTTTCTCCGGCTGCTTTTACAAAAATCTTTGATAGAAGGTTGTTAGTGAAAGTTCTGTCTGCTAATACAGATGGTTTGCAACTGTATGTTTTAATACAGCTGAGTCCCATTTTCTTCTTTATACAGTATGTTTTTAATTAAAACAGCATACTACAATAATGCATTGGTATATATTGTATGTGTGTTTGATATAAAACTATTCTGTAGCTTTCACTCTGTGATGAAGCAGAGATTTATTTTTTTTTAAATTAGGTATGTTTTTCGTTTATGCTGCCATCAGACCTTTTCCTAGGAAAATATAGAGCTTCCTGGGTGGAATACTTCAGAAGATTTGCCTAGAGAGTTTTTAATCAAAGAATTACTGAACTTTTTTTTTGCAAGAAACCTTTAAGCTTGGACAATTTATCTGTATAATGTGAACAGCCATCTCCAGAAAAGGAAAAATAGAAACAGTAAGTTTGAAACAAAAAACCTGAAAAGTAACCTTGCCTTAAAATACACTAGCACTTATCTCCATATGTAAAATTTTGTCTGTATGCAGGGAATGTCTTTAGTCAGTGTAAAAATCTAATTAAATCTTCTCATGGTAGTGATTCATAGCTGACCCTCTCTTTATTGGAGCCTCTTATTAGAATAATAAACCACTCCCTGCTGAGAGATACTGTCATTGAGAGACAGGCAAGACACTTTGGCTGCTGATTAGAAAAGGTTGGTCAGGCTGGTATTGTCTTCAGAGTCTGCGAGAAATCTTTTATTGTCCCTTCTGTAGCAGAACTTTCGGGATGCTGTTTGGCAGAGCCCGAGTTCTCGATTGTGACCACGTAGCGTCCCGCCCCGTGCTGGATTATTTCATACCACTCATTCAGGTTACAGAGGGCAGTCTTTTTTTTGTCTTTTTTTTAATTAAGGACTGTGAATGCATACTGACTTTTTTTTAGTCTGTACCTATTTACTATTGGAAATTATATCACAATTTGGAATTTCTTTACTTGGGGTAACCAACTTGACATTCCTTACAGGAATTTGCTGTTTACAAGTTTTGAGCTCAATATTCATGAGGTGGATGCTCGGAATTAAGGAAACTTATCTAGGAACAAAGCTGGACAGTGTTAAGAATCATGTTTGTATTTACCTAAGGAGATCTTCATTCATTGTTTTTCACTTAGGCAGTTTTCTCTGTTAGTATAATTACATAAACAGAATTGTGTTATTTTTTAATACGCCAAGTGTTTCTCCCCGATAGCACCGGACACAGCATTTCTACTTCAGATGTGTTTGGCATAAAAGCCGATTTATGTTTGACCTTTTAGGGACACTCTGCAGGTAATGTAAAGCAATGCAGGTACAAGAATATACTTATGAACAGAACTGTATTTGCTCTGCCATACTACCACTTCAGCTTTAGTCTGGGTTTTCAGCCCTGTGGAGTGCTTTAAACTCTGCTCTGGCTGTTGCATGCAGTGGAGGAACACAGGCGAAGCAGAGACTCCAGCATTTGAAAAGCCACGGTGAGCATAAAGCCTGTCTGATCTCCGCTGTGGTTGCACGCTGATCCTCATGTGCTAGGGGAAGTAACATCAGAGGAGAAAGAACCTCATTACAAGAGTGGGAAAATGGCCAGAAAGGCACAACCGGTTTCTGCAGTCGCTTTGCTGAGGTGTGTGGTCTGTATTTGGCAAGCCCAAGAGTAACTGCCATGATGAGCCTTGTCCTTTAACGGACTCTGTTGTTTACTTCTGCTGGTTGTGGTGGACTTTAAAGAGAAGATTTTTTTCAGAGAATTGCTGAAGGGAACTAGCCTTCCTCTCCCACATTGACTCTCAGTGGAAGCCATGCAGTTAACTTTCATGAGCCCTATAAAAATCCCAACCTAAGGAAAAGCATGTCATGTTGGAAGCAGAAGTGATGAAAATGTATTTTTTAGAAAATAATATTTTGAAGGGCTTCTCCCTCCAAAATGCTTGTACTGGGAGAGTCTTGAGTTTGTAAGTGCCTAATTGTACTTGTTAGATGCAGTTTTCATATTGGGATGTGAAGTTGACCTTGAAGGAGTCTTTTGATAAACCTCTGAGTTTTGAGATAGATTTTTCATCTCTGTAGTATCGCAGGCAGATCAAAATACTTGGTCAGAGCATAATCCTGAAGATAAAAAATCAGAACTAATTATGAAATTCCCTCAAGAAAATTTACAAAAGGAGGTGATCGCAAAAGTTGAAATGGATATTTGGCAGAAGTTTATGTAATAAATTGCATTTTCTTTTTTTCCTTCACCTTTACTTCCCTCTTAATTACAGAACAAATTGATCCTAAGCGTCCTTAAAGGCTGATATCAAGCATCCTAAGTACCCTTAGAACTAGTGCTGTTAATCTGTTTTTACCGCAGTTTGTAATTTTAATAAAGCACTAGATCTTGAAGTAAATTCTCTTTTTGTGTGGCCGTTCAAAGTCTATTGGCAAGGCCTAAAATTTGAGTCGAATTCCTAGTCCTGTGTATTCCAACTTCTCGTTCTATAACAATAACATAGTTCTAAAGGAAGAAATTTGAAACATAATAATATGTCACTGTGAGAACTTGAATGAAATGACAGAGGCCGT
This sequence comes from Steatornis caripensis, assembly GCA_013398225.1. Classification (NCBI taxonomy): domain Eukaryota; kingdom Metazoa; phylum Chordata; class Aves; order Caprimulgiformes; family Steatornithidae; genus Steatornis; species Steatornis caripensis. Next base: position 255,474 of record VZSC01013076.1, read on the forward strand.
GTTTTTAATGCCTTCATGTCTATGATAGGGGTTTTTTTGGTGTGCTTTTTCTCTTGCCTAATTTTCTCCTTCAGGTGCTTCTGCTGTTATCTGAGTATGCTTAGATGTTAGCGTGGTTACAAGCTTTAGAAATCCACTTGCAAGATAGGAGAGTCCAGTAGAGATTTTAAGGTAATAGATAGCACTGCATCTTAGCTTGGATCTGGATGAATGAAACAATTTTGCATAAAAGTTGAGTATCTTCAATCCCAGTAGCTTCTAACAGGTCATGAAACATTAGATATGGTAAAGTTAATAACCATACAACATACCCTACATGCATTGACTAATGAAGGCTGAAGCTCTGGTACGCGTACTGCTACCTGCATTAGATGCAGCCATGGCAGAGACAATAAGCTGTTGTGGTTTTAGCTGAAGTTAAAAGAAACGTATGATAAGGGTGAGAAATTCCAGCGAGACAGCTTTCCAGAGTACCGAGCTGTTGTGAATTTAAAGAATGTGTTAAAACCTCACGATGCTGCCTGCATGCCGTCAGCATATGATTTAAGTAGGGGATACTTTTTTTAAAAGCAGAAAACATCAGGGCTTTGCTAATTGAACTGATACAAACAAGCCTGTCTTATGTAATAGTCTGCTCTGCTCCCCCGTTTCAATGTTTTCCATTCCCTTAGTCCTCCCATCCTCTGGAATCTGTGTTGCCTTCGCTAAGTTCTGGGACTTGATGTGCCTGGCATAAATGATCACTAAGATCTCTTCCTTCCAGCAGTGCTAGTTACATGGTCAAGCATAGCGTATAAAAAGGTCTAACTGCGCAAAACATACTATGTTTCCTATTCATCAATCTCTCCACTCAAAGGTAAAACATCACAGCTTTTGATAGGTATCGAATACATAATAGGTATCATGCATCATCTGTTGCTTTTCATAAAAGGAGGGTGGTACTGTGATTTCTGCTTAGTTGAGGGAGAAATAAAGCACAAAGAAAGAAAGTGAGAAGACTTTGCTATTGATGTAACTCTTCAATAGCAGAGCTGAAAATAACATGTTACAAAATACTGAATTCTAGCTTGAGAAGGATGAATTCAGGAATGGGGGCACGGAGTAATGTGTAGCATCAGGATCCCATCAGGCGGTCGGCCCACGCAGTGGGGCCTTTCCCATCTGCAGGGTGCCCCACGTGCTTGGTTTGGGAATCTGACTGGGCAGGTGGGCCAAAAACCAGCTCCGCCTGTTACCTTTTCTAGAAGCAGGACTGAACTTGATGCGTTGAGTCCTTTGTGAAAGCGCCGTCTGGTGTTTACTGAACATCAGCATGTCACAGGTTAATCCTCGCTGCATGATTGAGCAGTGAGTGCAGGAGAGGTGGCTTCACCTTCCAGTGCAGACCCAAGCTGCCTCAGCTCTGCTGAAGCAGGGGTGGTGGAGAGAGAGAGGGTGAGGATTATCCATCTCGGAAACCCTGTCGGGGAGAACTGTGTGTAGTTTGTGCAAACTTCTTTGAAAATACTTACTTTTAAAAGGCCAACTGGAGCTCTTGGCTTGAGTTTCTCCTGAGGACTCTTGGCACACCTTTACTTTATGGGAACATGTATGTGCATGTGCAAACGTAGGCTGACAGGTAGGGCACAAATTGCTGGACAAGTTAGGAGTAATTCAGGAACCATCTTTGTAGGTAAATGCTACTGTGATATTTCTGATTCTCATCCAGGGCCTTGAAAATTACTGTTGTTAGCGTTTATTGTTGGGCTGTGGAGCAACATCTAGTTTCATGAAGAAGTGGAAATAGAAACGATACAAATATGCTGTGAAGTATTGCTTCTGAAATTCTATTACTACTGATACTGCATAGTTAGGGAGGGCTGTTTATCCTCTCAAGGTATACATAAAGGAGTTAATGATGTTTTCCATAAAGCACAGACTGGTAACAGGCTCAGACAAGATCCTGGTGATGACTGTAAAGTAGATGCATGCTTATTTTGTTAACCGGCTTTCACACATTCTAATATCCATATTCCTCTCCTGATTACTGCTGTGAATTAAAGACATCTTGAAGAGCGTTCCACTTAAGTACAAAGCAAGCTGTCTCAGCAATATAATAAAACAGCTATGGGGATTTGGCTGCAAGGTCTCTATTTGTAACTTAAAGTTTTCCTTATTAAAGTTACGCTTTGTAAGGTGGTGCACTGGAATTTTACATTGTGAACAGATGTCTTTTTGCTCTCGTCTTAAAAAACTATGCACTGACAAAATGTGTGTTTTCAGAATGCGTTAGAGAGATGTTCGTATTTAACTTAAACGTGCAGATGTCCAGAGACTGTTTGATTCAGGGATGGATTTGCATTTCATAAACATTCAGCGTGAGAACCTGCATACGTTTGTAGCATCGCTGTCAGCTCGTACCTTTGAGGACACTCCTTGCAGGTTTACACCATGTCGTTTATCAATGACTTCACAGTAGCAGAATTGTGTTTGTTGTATAAACAATACAGTATCAGTAACACATTTTACCATAAAACAGTATTTTATTGTTGTAATAGAATGACCCCAGTGCACAGTATTCCTGGCCCATGATGCATGGTCCCAGCAGGAATTGAGCTGGCACACAGTGTGTGCAGCCACACAGCAAGCTGAATCACGAGACCAGTTTAGATTTAAACTAATACGCTTTTTCTTTTTTTTTTTTTTTCCCAAGCCAGATCAGTTGTGTGATCCAGCTCTCCCAGCACAGCACAGCTGAGGGGGCTGTACACTGCAGCATGTGGAAGGGGATGTGTCAGTGCCTTATGTCACTATTGGTGCTGAAGACTGAAAATTGTTGAATCACAGCCTCAGGTTTCTAAATGTCTTTGTAAATCCAACCCTTGTAAATCCAACCAAAGTGTAAATCCACTCTGTCTTGGCTTCTAGAGAACCGTCCAAACGGCTTCTCATGCATCCTTAAGTGCTGTACCGGGTTTGGCCTTTTGTGAGTGAGAAGTGCAGATGGTTAAGTGTTTGATACAGCTATATGTGCATATGCTTTTGAAGCAGACCGCTCTGTGTTTATATGTAAACACTTCTAGACTATTTAAGCATATAACTTAATCTTTTGCATCCACTCAAGAACGGAACTTAATTCCTTTATGACTGAAATAACATCCCTAGCAAAGTTGAAAACAAGCTAACTTGCAAGAATAAATGGAAAGCTGCCTTTCTTCAGGTTTGGATTTGAATCTTTGAGATGGATGTTGTCTTACTTCTCCGATGCAGGGTGGGAGGAGTTGGGCATGAATCTTAGCAAATTTGTTCCTTAGGAGCTTTGTCCAAGGTCTCTTAGCAGATTTGTTCCTTAAAATCCACACATTCTGGCTTGCTTCTTCCCGCACCTGTGGATTCATATTACCAAGACACTGCAGTGCTGAAACTCGCTTGTGCTGATCATTCATTGTAGTCCCAAGACTGGTGAACTGCGTATAACTTGAGACTCAGGGTTGCCCCTTCTGCCCTCAAGTGACCTCGTGGTAGTTAGAATCAGTTAGTTGTTTGAAAAAGGTAACATTTTTCCTTCATAACGTATCATGAATAAAGAATTCACTGTGGGAAAGGACGCGTTGAAAGAGTAGCAGAAGAATGAGTTAGTGTGCAGATGAGAGAGGAACAGAAGGAAACAAGATGAGCCAGGAGGAGCCTGGCTGGAGTCTTCTACCAACACAAAGTTTGAAGTTGGGTGAGAAGAGAGAGAGGAAACCACTGAAGCAGTTTGTTCAGAAAGGACAAGAGGATTGTGTTAACAACTGTAAGACAAGACAACCTGGCAAGGAAGCTTATAGCTGGAGGAGAAGTTGGTCAAAACAAGCTAGTGATTTTAGAACTGGAGTCAAGGAAACCTGAGCATTGTTATAGATGTTCTAGAGAAGAAAAGAGCAAGAGCCTGAAGTAAGAATGAAAAAACTCCTAGCAAAACCGGTGGAATTTGGGGAAGAGGCAGAGACTTCCAGGAGCGATGTACAGCTGTCATGGACTGTGCCAGCTGTCTAATTTATTCTTGAGACTTGAAATCACTTTCTCGGCGTGAGAGTTGTTGAATTTCTTTTCACGCTCTTCATTGCCTATCCAAGCAGGAAGTGTCATCTCACAAAGGCTGGCAGAGGTCACTTTTAATAACTGTTGTTAATTGATGCATCTGAAAAGCCTTCTATCAACTGGAACTTGCTACCTGCAGAGACTTGCTCAGCAGGTGCCTGAATCAAATTAAAACTTTAATTCATTGATTAATAAATCACTGTAGAACTGTGACTATCTTGTATGTTTTAAAATAGAATGTTTCTCTAATCAAGTTGCCTCAAAACTATTTAGTCTCTTTATAAAATCTATAATATTTAAAATCCTGTCACTGCTAAAAGCTTAAAGTTATGCATTGAGTCTGGTTCTGCAAAAAATAGCTGTTCCATAGGTCCTAGTAGAGTGCAGGGAGGCTCTTCGCACCAATACCTTAACTAGTGAACACTACATATGCTAGCAAGAGTCTGCAGGGCCAGCCCATGGTTCTGAAATACCAGATGTGTGAAATTAAATTATTAGCTGTGTTGAAAATAAGAACTAAAAGCAAACAAAAAAAAAATCTGGAAGCAAGTAATCTGGTAAGCGAGAGAATGTGTAGAGAGTTTCCCCTCTTGCTGTCCAGAATATCATGAATCCAGATTCAACAGAATGGTAGAGTTTCTCTTCATCTCGTATGTGGTGTTTTCCACTGAGTGTGTAGGAAAGACTATGCTCTTTTATATTACAAACATACGGTTTTTCCTCTGTCTCCCCAGGATCATTTAGCAAAATCTTGTTTCTTCCAAAAGCCCTCATCAGGACATTGTTATGAATACCTGTATTTCAACTTCTTAAGTTTTTAAGGAAAAAGTTAAGTTTTTTAAGTTTTTAAGGAAAAAATGAACAGCATGCAAGTTAAGCACTGTGTGGGATAAATGCTATTTAAATCTTGCCTAAGCTGTTAAACATTACGCTAACATTGGATTGTTGAATCTAATCCAGTAAAAATAAAAAAATAAAAAAGAGAGGTCGTGTTAGAGAACTAAGCCATTTCTCCGGTGTGGAATTGAAAGGCATTTATAATGAATTAATTTTCTATATTACTGTCTTTTGGGGGGCCTTTGTGTGAATCAAAACAGTGGTACAANCGCTCTTTTATATTACAAACATATGGTTTTTTCCTCTGTCTCCCCAAGATCATTTAGCAAAATCTTGTTTCTTCCAAAAGCCCTCATCAGGACATTGTTATGAATACCTGTATTTCAACTTCTTAAGTTTTTAAGGAAAAAGTTAAGTTTTTTAAGTTTTTAAGGAAAAAATGAACAGCATGCAAGTTAAGCACTGTGTGGGATAAATGCTATTTAAATCTTGCCTAAGCTGTTAAACATTACGCTAACATTGGATTGTTGAATCTAATCCAGTAAAAATAAAAAAATAAAAAAGAGAGGTCGTGTTAGAGAACTAAGCCATTTCTCCGGTGTGGAATTGAAAGGCATTTATAATGAATTAATTTTCTATATTACTGTCTTTTGGGGGGCCTTTGTGTGAATCAAAACAGTGGTACAAGACCGTTTATCTACAAAGATGGTTCCTGAATTATTTCTACCTTGTCAACCTGATGTTTTAGTATGAAACGTCTCATTTAGCATTTTGCATAGCTAGTTAATCCCTTATAAACAGTATTTTCTGACTGGCATCAGAAGTGTCTTCTGTCTGTTCCAGGCATTATTCCTCCAGTATGGACTAAAGGATTTATGTATACACTTACCAGCAAAATGGCAGAGAGATTTTTCAAATAACACCTCTTTTGCTTTATTCTAGCGTTGATTTTTCTGCATGTTGGTAACAAGGCTTCATTTGGAGTGTAGCGGTTTGAATTACTTCTAGTCTTTGCTAACGTTCATGAAGTAGATTGCTGTGTTTTGACTTTTGCAGTATTAATACAGCATGTTTGTAGAAAAAAAAGTATTCCACTACATTAAAATGAAAATAACGATTTACAGGGTTGACGGCCTTGGAGAGCATCTTATGTCACGTCTGATCTTACTGGCTGGTTCTGTTGCACAGCCACATGAATAACCCGGAATGATACTATTTATCATTTTTAAAATAAAGATTTTCTGTCAAAAAAAAAAATTTTAAAACCTCCTCAAAAATCATGAATCTGTGTCATGAAGGAGCGAAAGAAGAGAAAAAAATGTGAGAGGGAAGTTGGTACAAACCTGCTATTAAAGCTTCTTTAAAAATCCTCCCTCTGACCAGTAAAATTACATCAGCAAAATTGCTTTAGTATTTGGTATGACTTAATGATCGGAAGTCCTGGCGGTCGAGTCTGTTGTCCTTTTCTGACTAGGATCCGTACGCATCTGGATTAGGACGCAAGTATTGATGAAGTTACTTAAAGCTTTTTTTAATAGAATGAGACTGACTTAGGATACTAAAATTACAAGGTGGTAATGAATTGTCTTTTGAGGCCTAGAAGAATAAGTGAGATTAAATTCTGTCTATAAGGAGTTTAAATACTGCGCTGTGATCGAATATGGGGATTACTGGGTATGATCTTTTGCAGCCGTTTGCGGTCTGTCTTCAGACCTCTTTGAGCATCCTTTGCCTGATAGAGATGTGAAGGAAATTTGTCTAGACACTATTCAACCCTCGGTAGGTGGAACAATGCCTGTTCTAGGACAAGAGGGGAAGCTGCTACCGTATAATTTCAGCTCATATTTAATTCTGAGAATTTCATTATTTTTTTCTCTTAAGATTAAGATTTGCCAAATGTTTGAGCAAAACTATTTCCATTTGCTTTTTCCTGCTTTGTGTTATTTCTCCTGGGTTTGTAAATGCTCATTCCAACGAGCATCTTTTGTAAGAAGGAGAAAACGGAGAAGTGGTAAGTACATTAAAAGTTAGAAGTGCTTATTGGCAAAATAAAATTAGACTTCTCTCCATCCTTGAATGCTACACTTCTCTGAGACTTTATAAGAGGTTCTGTGACATAAATAGGAACTAGCACATTTTTGAGCTAAAACTGCTTGGACAGAGATGTGTAAATTGTGACTCTGCTTATTTTGGCACCAAATTAATGTATTTCAGTTTTGTAAAATAAGTTCCATACAGCAGCTTTTTCTCCGACTCTCTTTCCAGACAGCCTCAGGAGCGCACTTCATCGTGTCTTTATCGTATGTTCTTCAGTTTTCTCTAAAGTCGTCACCAGTTACGCTTTTACATTACTTTGCTGCATCTGATTTATCATATCCATCCCTTCGCAAGATGCTTTACCAGATGTCCTCTCTGAAGGGCATAGCTGTAGAAGAATTTTGTCTCAGATTAGGTTGTTTGTCATTTTATGTTTGAGGCCACCATGTAGTCAGGCTAATTTAGTAATTATATATGCATCTTTGAAGAATCCTTCTGTTCTGATGAGTCTTCAGGAAACCCTGATGTCTACTTGAAAAAAGGCAAAGGGGCAAAACAATTATATGTACATCAATGCTGTTTCATCATATTGGTCTTGGATTTTCTCTGACATCCTCTTGACTGGGAAGAGAAGGAAAAGGCTACCTGTGCAGATGATCCTGGTAGAGTTGTTGAGCCTTTCCGAAGTGAAACGTTATGTTTCCTTAAGCGTGTGGTTTTGATTTTCCTTTTTTGTCAGCTTGCCTGTGAAGAGTGGTACAAAATTAACAGGCTTCTAAGCCTGAAGTATCTTAGTAACTCATCTTTTAAGTTCTTTCAGAAGCTGATTAATGCAAATCGGAAGATTTCTGTTTTGCTGTATGTGTGGTTTCACTTGAAGGGAAGTCTCTTCGCGAGTTCTCCATGAATTCCCTGGTCTGCCTTTTGCTGCTCAGGTAGCAGAAGGTGTCACTGGGTTTGAGTGAAGTTTCAAAGCACGTGGTCAAACCAGTTTTTACATTTAAAAAATAATCAGATCTAAGGAAGAGTTGAAGAATTGGTTATCTCCAGCCAGACTGGGTCACACTTCCAAAGAGTAAGTGTACCTATGCCCTGGGATTTTTCCAAAGGACCTAAGCAGATTAAATGTGCAAGTCAAACTGTTGTTTATATGATTTAAAATTACTTGACTTTTCCTTCCTTAATGTGTATAGACTGTGTCAGTGTGTAAGCAGTCCTTGTTTGATGCAACTTCATATTTTGATTATTTTTAACTTATGATTGCCGAAAGCTTGGAAAATTAGAAAACTTCACTTACGCAATGATCTACATTGTAGTGTGCAAGGCTCTAAGACACATTCCTAACCACATACTAATCAAGAAACACAGAATCTCCTTGCCTGTTTCTCAGTCAGTTATCTCTGTTCATGCACAAGCAATAGCTGAATTTATTTGCAGAGCCTGGAGTAATTGCATTTACAAAACATTATAAACTCTCTTGCTGCATGAAAAAAACTTAGACAATTAAGTAATATTTAAAATTAGTTAGATGCATACTGTTGACGCGTAGCTTATTCATCCTGAAGCACTGTCTTACGCATCTCCTCTTTCACCATGCTAAAGAAGTTCTTGGCTTATGGATGTTTTGGCTTTGCTTATCAGCAAGCAAGCTGTTAATGAGTCACACAAGTGAATGGGGAAACTTTTTTCTGCATGACAACACATGTGGATTAAGATTTTTATGCAAAATTGGTTTTATTTTATGTTTTTCTGATGACTTTTAATCCCTTGCAAAATAGCAATTGGAGCATAGCACGTCATTGTTTTGGGTTTGGTTTTTTTTAGCAACTAACATTGGAACTGCGTAACTTTTAAGAGCAAGAATTCAACAATTTTTGCCTTCATTTAAGCAGGTTAAAGGGAAATAATTAGATTTTTGGAAGAGTAATTTTGATAATGTATGCTTCGACCCTGAGAGGCCAAAGTATGGAAATAAGATGGCAAGACTTGGAGGCTGACAGATTTGATCTAGAATTTAAGTGAGTGTATGTTTTTAAGGGCAGAGTAATTAATTTGCAGAACAACTTACACGGGGCTTTGGTATGTTTCCTCTTATCAATAACTTTTTGAATTATGCTTGCACACATTTTTGAAGAATAAGCAGGTATCAAAGAGAAATTAATTCAGGAAAGTCCTGTGGACATTGCTAAAAAGGAGTAATACGCTCGTTGTCACAGACTCAGATTATGTGCTAATTCTGTCATTTTGGTTTGTTTGGTAGATACGTTGATGATGTGATCAATCGGATTGATAGGATGTTCCCTGAAATGTCTATCCAGCTATCCCGGCCAAATGGAACCTCTGCAATGCTTCTGGTAAGTTGGATCACTTGGTCTCTTGAGATGGATTTCTTAAGGGGCTGAGTTACTGCTGCTAAAACACAGGTTATTAAAGACAGTTTTTGTCAGAAACGTACTGTTCTTCATTCGTCACATTAATGTAGGATCTTTCTTGCTCTTAGACAAATGAGCAATAAAAAGAATTCCACCTTTAAACCAAGATCTATTAGTTTTTATTTTTAAACACGATTGTAGAAATACAAGTGCAAACTCAAATATTCACTGTGTTTTTCAGCAGTCTGGGCAATGAGTGAGTCTTAATCTTGATAATTAAGAAGGAAGAGAGTGGTGGGAGGAAGAAAAGGAGGAAACCAATATGATTTAAATTTGTTCAAATTGTTCCTGGGTCGGTGGATTTCTGTTACGTGGAGAAGTCAAGAATTTGCCTTTGAAGTAAATGAGCAGTAAAGGCCAGATTAGAGATAAACAAGTCCAATACGTTCGACTTATTTCTGCCTGACTAAGCAAGATTTCGTTCCCGAGGAGCCTATTGTTCACATCAATTTTCACAGGCAACTGTAGTGCTTATAGCAAGGGAAGCCTTTAAAGCTTTTACTCTTAAGACAGCAATGTGGAAGTGGAGTCTGTAGCATGGCAGTTGGATGCTGATTTTCCTCTTGTAGGGTGAAAAGTAGAAGTCGCATCTTTTGCCAGATTTTAAATAAAGCTAGAATATATACTGTATACACAGGTGAAGAACTGAGACCAGATCAGTCTTTTCCATGTCAGATTTCTTACGGCACTTCCTCTGATTTTTTCCTTTCTCACACAGGCTATTACAAAATGCTTGGATGTAGTGTATGTACAAGTATATTTCTTGTTTCCAAGCAAACAGTAAAATGAATCTGAAAATCAGATATTTTGTCAAAACAGAATTGTTGAGTCAGTGTAAGTCAATGTTAGAATCGCTCCTTAGATTTTATATTGGCTTTAGAGTTTGTTGACTTTAAAACACTAGTATGGTTAGATTTTTGCCTATGTTTTTCAAAGGTTCTGTTAATTTCTCGATAGTAAGTACAGCTGAGATTACGTTTAGTTTTAATTAATCAACTGTCTAACATCTCATTATTAACTTTCTTTGAACATCCCCAAATTTGCAGGAGATTAACTGAGTCAGAGGTTAAAATAAACAGCTGGCATTAAAACATTTAATCTACAATTGTTGGATACACCAAGTGGAACAATGCATTCCATAAAAGAATTGAATTCATCAGTGCAGTCTTAAGAAGCTATTAAGTCTTGGAAACTGTTACATTGCCTCTTAAGCTGACTTTATATTTAAGTATTTCGCTATAGAAAAATGTCTGGTTTTATTTCCTTACTTTGAAACGCTTTCCACTTAGAGACTCCTTTTGCATGTAGTAAGTGCCTTCCCTTCTAATGGCTTTTTGAGGTCAGAAAATAGATGATGCTTTTCAAGAATCAGGCACAATTAGGAAATTAGGCAAATTATCTCGGATTTGCCTGATAAGGAATAAGGTAGGGTGGAAGGACGGTACTTTTAAAGACGCCCCTTTTACAAGCAGTAGTAATTTAGCGAATTCCATGTTGCAGTCACTCTCTAAATCAAGGACGTTATTGTTGCTACAAGATAGTGGCCCTGTATTGGCCCAGTGATGTGCACATTTTCCTTGAATCAGAGATCAGAAAGATTGTTTTTAAAGTATTTTTGCATGTGATTGTGTGACGAGTTTATCATTTTTTCTTTTAGGCAGGTTTTCCCTCTTTCCCATCTGTCTCAGTTGATGTTGCCAATATGGCACTTTCCATCTGGCCCTGACTGCTACAAAAGCTTTTGCTGTTTTCAGCCACAAATCATTCAGTGAAAGGTGCTGCGGGATGGGCAGTGTGAAGAGCACCTCCCCCAGAAGAAGGGAGGTTTCTTCAGTACTTGTGATTTCTCACTCTGAACTTATCCCAAGTTAGATGTGGAGTTGCTCCCTTGCAGCAGCGTGGTAAACCACAATACTAAAGGATTCGGATAGTGTTTATTTTATTTAAAAATATTTCACAACCATACTATTTGTCCAGAGTTAATCAACTGTAATCTGAACCATTTTCATCCTTGGGCTGTTCATATCATACCTGTCATTGTTTATGCGTCTTTGACGCAGAGGTCTAGTTGTTATCATAGAATCATAGAATGGTTTGGGTTGGAAGGGACATTAAAGATCACCTCGTTCCAACCCCCCTGCAAGGACACCTTCCACTAGACCACGTTCCTCAAAGCCCCATCCAACCTGGCCTCATTACATTAAAACATCTTTAAACACAGTCATTCAATTTACCAGACAAAACATGTATTCATCTTCAAAGGCACTGGTAAGCAGTATGTGTATTTTAAGAACGTGCAAATGATTGGGGAAGAAGGGGAAGGGAGTGCCTGTAAGATTGTGTGAAACTTCAGAACAGCTGGAGACTTTGCCACATAAATCATCTTTAGGAAAAAAAGACCTAATGCAGAAAGTTTCAGCTTCAGGTGCACATGAAAATCAATTTATGTCCTTAGCTGTAGAGGTGGGGCTTTCAGAGTTTAAGGTTCATCCGGTGTTTTAAGAGGAATAATTATCAGCCATGTGCGCCTGCTGGTCTGACTCTTCTGGCAAGGAACTTTTGTGCTAAGCTGGGTTCTTCCTAACCAGGATACAGCTTCCACATAAGCTGAGAACTTTAAGCAAAAGGAAAAATAAACTATTCCTGAGAGCATAAATGCTGTGTCTTGAAAGGCTGCTGCCTCCTAGTCCTTTGAGGTTACTGCTTCCTCCAGACAATAAGGAGGGTTTTTTCATGCTTTAGATGTGTACACAGCAATTGTACCTCATTAGTCTGGATTTATGTTACACAGACCAAACACATAAATAATTGAAACCTTTCAGAGCTGTGTGAAATCCTCAACTGATTTTAAAAGCAGTTTATCATGGCATTTCAAGGTGCTGTTTAATCCCAGTCTTCACTAGTGATTTTTCAATTAATCTTTTAATCGCACTATGCATAAAAAAGACTAAACATTGAATTATATCAGCTTTAATAACAATGTTGTGCAAAATTAATTTCCAGCATCAACAGCAGAGGGAACTGCGGCCTCCTTAAGGTTTTTGTGAGATTTTGTTGGTCAAATGCCAGGAATTGTAAATAGATAAACCTCATCTAGTATGTTAAGAAAACATGAGCTGATTTTTAATTAATGAAAAATACCTAGATATTTTCTTTTTTAAAAAAATATTAGTCGTATTCCTAGATATAAATTTTTTTTCTACTAAAATAACTTGATGCTGTGATTATTATAGGATTGTTTCACACACCTTTTCTCCATTATTAAAATACAGAATTTTGTGTTTTCAGTGTGAAACACCAAATTGCTGTGTGCAATTCATTCATTCATAAATACCAGAAATGTTTTAGAAAACAGTAAACATTAGCCCCACTTTTCCAGTTGACAGATATGACTTCCTCAGGGTCTTGTACCTAGCCAGTCCTAGGCAGGTGTAGAAACTTATTTTCTTGTCTTCATCTGCGACCTATTTTGTCTTTAAAATTGTTTATCTCCTCAGTGTTTCTGAAGCTGTATAGAAGTACTATTATAGGAGGTACAAACACTGGATAAATATTTTTACAGGTAATTGAATGGTTTTCTGTAATTTGAGAGGTTTCTAAAGGCTAACTATATGTATAACTGACTTCCAATTTGAACAATTGAATTCTTTCTGCCAAACCAAAGCTCATGGCAGAAATCATGTTTTCTTCTTTTCGTGTTATCTTACAATTTTTTATGATGAATTAATTTCATAAATTTATACTGATGCTTAGATTTTTAATAGATCTCTAATATAAAAGTAAGAAACATATTTTATACAATTTTATTCATTCTCTATAAAACCAGACACATTTGCATTTCAACTTTCAAATCTCGTTCCAGGCATTTTAAATGGTCAGAAGTGGGCTGTATTAATTGGAATAAGCTAGACATCCGTTCACTAAAACGGAATAATTTCTTGTGTCTCATTTTTGTTTAGCAGTGTTTTAGATAAAATCATTATTATTTTTTGTTGGGAAAATGGATTCTGAAATTTCTTACTTGCCCATTAAGAAAAGCCACCAGACTGATTTTTGTTCAAGTGACCCTGATCTTGAAGAACTGGGGAGGGGGCAGGACATTTGCTAAGGGACTTGAAATTAGTCTTGATGTCATACCTGTTGGGAAACAATTTAATGCTGTTCTTTTCAAAACAATCTCCTCTGAAATGCGTAGCAGCGTAAGCATTCCTCCTTACCGGTCTGGTGGTTCAGTAGGCAGCTAGTGCGCAGTAGGCCTTGGGTAAAGGTCGGCAGGTTTGTGATAGGGCTGTGGGTCTGATCATCACTTTAGGTGCCTGAGGCACCCCAATTTAGGCGCGTCAGATGTATAATCGTTTAGGGGTTTACTCTCTTGGAGTCGCTAGCTAGGTTTTGGTGTTTGAGGGAACTACTGGGATGTTCAAGGATCTCTTTTGTGAGCTGGGTCTTGCGGGATCACTTCTGAGGTGATCGTGGGACTGTTGCGACTGCGGGGGCCTTCGCTCACAGTTTGCCCCTTAAGATTGCAAACCAGTGTTGAAAATTAAGCCAGTATTTGAGGTCACATTTGCAGAAGTGGAATGTCTTTAATCTGCAAAGTGTGTGAGCAGGGTGTGGCAAGTAAATTGTGAATTATTCTTTCCTTGTCTAATACAAGAGTGAGGAAGATGAGGAAGGGTCTTTTGGTGGGAAAGTGAGCAAGAGGAGAAAAAGTAAAGACTTGTGAGAAATTTCCTCATCTTTGCTGCCTCCCCAGGGTTACTGTACCCCAGGGCTGATGTCCAGTCCCAAAGGTTCACAGGTCTGTGTTGGTATTCCCATAGACTTACATTCTGCAAGATCAGACATCATTTTCGTCCCTGTAAAATTCCTAGTGTGCTATAATTTAGAATGGAAAAAGAGACAGAATCCGTTTCGTCATCTGTAGCGATGCTGGCCTAGCGTGACCCTTCCCTAAGTGCGACTAGCCACTGGCAAAATCTGTCTTTTAACCTTTGAACAATATTTTGTGCCCGTTTATTTGCCTTATTAAGAGAATATGCCATGTTCCTGAGGGAGAGGATCACCAGCTCGTCCCTAAGATGGCAAAATCATTTAGTCCTTCATTTATGTTGACTTTTTTATCATGCACTATTGCAATTAGGTTAGACTAATGAAAGGTAAATTCCAGCCCTTACATAAAAAAAGAAATCCTTGTAAAGAACCTAATTAGTATGTTTGTTTATTTAGGCTCTAATGGCTTAATTGGATCTTATCGTGCTATTTACAAATAGGCATCATTAAAGAATAATGAGCACGTTGAGGGAGAGCGCAGCATTCGTACCAGCAGCAGATGAGACATAGGAAAGAAAAGAACTAGTTGAAAGTCTGGGTGGGATTTTTTTTTACTTTATTTTTAATACAAGACCTTAGTTTTCAGTATATATAAACATGATTTCCAGGCATTGTACTGGTAAGAAAGATAGATACAGGAGTGGGAGGACAAGCTTATGGCTGGATATATGGCAAGGAGCAGGTGTCTGGCCTTTTGCTGGAAATACGTGCGGCTTGGTTACATCTCTGGTTTGATGTTGCCTTTTTGTTTTCTAAGGTGAATAAAAGACGTGTACGAACTTGTGCTCTTTTTTCTAAAAGCGGGGAGGTACCCGTGTTAACTGAAAATAATGTTCTCTTTTTTAGCTCTGCATTGCAGAGCATCTGCAGCTCAAATCAGCAGCAAATTCCCTGGGATGCTGAGAGGAAATCTGGAGCTTTGGGAATTTTTTGCAAAGTGTTGGAGCTTGGTGTTGTGAGCATATGTTTTCCTAATATCAAACTTTAAAATAAATTTGGAGAAATAATGTTTGTTAATGCATTTTTAAAAATTGTCTATAAAAGGGCTTTTCGTAGGGTATCAGTTTCAGTGATGAGGCAAAATTAAAGGGGGGAGTTTCAAGCTGTTTCCTCCAGGCAGAATTCTGGCATAGTAAATTAATTTTGATCCTTTTCATTTCGTAAACTAATTTTGACCCTGTGTCTGACTTACTTGGAGAAGTACTTCTTTCTTTTCCGATCATAAGTGATGTTAAATGAGAACTTTTTAAACAGTCTTACAAGAAGTTATCTAAGCCATTCTCAGTGATTATTCTGTTTCCCCCTCCCCCTTTCTTGGCATACAGTGTCTGTCATATGCTCTTTGAGAATTATCTTGGTGATAGACAAAATATTTTTAAAACTGGGATATTTCAAGAATATTTTTATTTTATATATCTTTGTCAGAAAAGCTGCATAATATTGCAGATTTCAATCAGCTGCCTGTCCTACCTTCTTCTGGAGCTTGCCATTTTAGGAAGCTGGGAATTTATGAATAACTTAACTGGCTGAATTTAGTATACTTTAGTTAAAAGCAAGTTAGAAATACGTTGTTATTACGCAGACCAGAACAGAAGCTACAGTAATATTTAACTTGCAACTGTTCCATTTTCAGCTCACAGAACTGTGGGGCATATTTTTTCATTCATATTAATTGAATTTTAAAGTGACCTTGTACATGTATTGATTTGAATTAAAATTTTCTACATCAAGGACGAGTTGGCATATATCCTTCAGGCAAAATATTAAAAAGCCAAGTGCTGTCTTAACAGGATATCGACAGAAGAAGTTGACATTTAATAGGAAAAGTTGGCTTAGAAAGGAAATTGTTGCCTTTTTGTCGCAATTGAAAGGTATCTTTTCTGTATAATTAAAGAAGTTTTTTGCAGTTGATATCTGTGGAAATGCAGGGACATTTTAGTGCCTATTAAAAAGGGACCATCTGGGTGACTCTTGACCTCCAGGAGAGACCAGCATTACCGGAGCACAGAGTACAACTATCAAATTGGGTTTTTTACCAGAGCCGTTAGGTTTTTATTACCTTGTTTCAGATGATCTGTAGGGACACAGTTGTATGACTATAGGGGTAAATTATATTCCATACATAGATCTTTTCTGAACATGGACTCCAGTTAACTAAGTTGAGCAGGCGTTGAAAGAAAATGGTTCACTGGAAAACACGATTTTGTGAAATATGGTTGAGGTGAACAAAAACATTAAGTCCTGAAAACAGTTACAAGTCTTGATTGTTAGCGGAAAAAATAAAGGGTATCCCATTTATTGTGTACAGTACGGAATGTGCTTTACCCTGAAAATAGCTGTGGAGCATACTTTTAGTTTCCAAATCTAACAGCATCCTCCAGCCTAGAGACAGGCTGTTGTTCATTCGTTGTACTAGTAGCCTCATTCTTTCAACGCTGTTAAAATGATGAACTATAATTTCTCTGAGCTACGCTTAGTTTTACAAAATTTCTGCTTCTGTCAGACTTAACTAATGATACGGTCCTGCAAAAATCAGCTGAAAGTCCTGATCGCTCTTCCAGCCAGTATAAAACCTACAGGAATCCCAAGTCAAAACAACAGCAGCACGAACTGGGAAATTTTCTATTTCAATGCCAGAGCACTGCAAAAGCTAATTCAGACAACCTAGCCCTAACTGGACCAAAGCTGCGATGTATTCTATCGTTCTTTTGTATTACTACGACGCCTGGGTGCCTCTCCTCCTGGAGAGACGACTCCTTGTACAAACCATTGTGTAAGTTGAGGTTTCAACAGTAGTGCCTTCCTCAGGGAGCTCACAGTCTTGGCTGGCCATCTAAGGATGGTTTTACACGGCTCCTTACACATGTGGGAGCCGGTGTAATGATGCTTTTTTGACATTAAAGCAAGTGGCTGATCGAGGCTGCTGTCCTGGACCAATCTGCAGAATTTGACCTTTCAGTGTTGGATGATGGATGGTAGCTGGGGGCTGGGTAGCTGTGACGGATTGTGAAAGTGTGGAGTGAATCATTGGAAGGGTATGAAAATAGATGACCTGGGAAAAGGCAATGAGCTGGTGCAGAAGCATTTTGAAAGCATTTGTGCAGGTAAGTCTTGTGGGGAGGTTTGAGGCCAGCAATCGGTGTGTTCGAGCAAGCTGGAGTGCCAAACATGGGATTTTTCAGCTTGTTATGTTCCACTGTTCACTCTGAGGATTTTCAGGAACATCCCACACAGGCTTCAGATCAACTGAATCAATATTTTTTTTTTCCACCTGCCAGCAATGTGAGATAGCATGAACACAGAATGTAAGGGAAGAGAAAAGAAGTGAGCATCCACTAAAATATGTGAAGGCAATGCAGATAGAAAATATTACACATAAAGCTGGGTCTGGGCATTTGTAGGGCAGCCTTTTTGCACTTCCATGAAGATTTTTTTTCTTTTTGTTGAAAAATTTCTTTTTTTCCTCCTTTTAATTTTATTGTATATGGTTGATGCCTAGTGTGAAGTTATGAGTCAGTTCTCTCAGTAGACCTATAGCCTAGCAAAGTGCCAGTCTGTTAAGGTAGAAAAATAAATAAAAAAACGTTAACTCTAAATGTGCTGACAGCTTTTTCAAAAGTGACGCCACTTGCTCACTGTAGCAGTTATGACAAAACTGTCTTTCTGATTCCAGTGGATGATCAGCATCATAGACCGGGCACCTCTGGGTCATGACTTTGTATTTTAACTTAGTTGATACAGTGGCAGGTGCTGAAATAACTCTGCCAATTTCCTTTATTTGCAAATCGAGTAGGTCTTACTACAGAGTAACCTAGGGAGGTACCACATTTAGACGCAATTTCACAGCACCTGGTACCATAATACGGTGTGCCATGCATGTTCAGAAAATCCCAGTCCATAGTAAGAAGATAGGAATCAGAAAAAGCTGTTCGTGGTATGTTCAGGGCTCAGACCTTGATATAAGTTACCCTCCATGAGCCTGTAACATTTTTCCTTTTCTTCTGACCTGCTTTTTCGCGTCACGATCTCACAAAATTACACTTAGCAGCCTGTCTTCTTGAAGTCTATCGCTGACTCTTTTTTCCCCTCTCTTTCCCCTGTCCTCTCTCTTGCTATCACCTTGTTCTTCCCTGTTGTTTAGACTCTTCTCTCCTACAGTTCCATTCTCCGTGTCCCATGCCAGAGTTGGCATCAGTTCTTTTTGGGATTTGTAACTCTGTCCTGCTAGTGATTATAATAAGCAGTATTTACAGTAGTTTGGGCAACTGTTCTGCAAAGTTCTGTATCGTCACCCCATTCCTACCACCATTTCCCCCCCTAGCCCTCCTCCAGCGTGGTCCCTGCACCAGCTTTGAGACGGAGTCTTTGTGCCAGGTTTTCTGTCTTGCTCCTTGGGGGAAAAGGATGTTGGTACTTCAGAGCTGGTTTGCCTGTTAGTTACTCTCTTAGTCAGCATCAGGTTGAGGTCACCCGTGTTGAAACAAGGTGGTAGGTAGCAGTCGTTAGCAGGAGTTAAAAAGGGAAAACACGTAACAAATCAATGAAGATGCATATTGACTGATTTCTTTAGGTGTGGATTTGTCTGCTGAGGTTAGCAGTAAAAACACAATTGTTCTAGCGTGCGTTAATCTATGCTGGACAAAATGCTGGAACCCAGAGAGTGGAAAACGAGCCGTTGCTGGGTGGGAAATATTAAAATGAACCAATTGTTTCTTTTTTTTATCTCAGTTTTATGCTTTTGTTGGTAAGGAAAAACTCTGTACAATCTCTGCATAGCAAAACACAAAGACAGGATTATTGTTAGACACGATCATGACAATATTGAAGTGCAAGTTCATCTTTGAAATGTAAATTGATTTTTAGATTAAAATGCCTTCATTATTGTATTCTTGTCAATAATATAATTTAAGCTTATTTTTGTTGTTATTCTCTGACCCTATATATTTTCCATTATACTGTTTTACTCTTTACATCTTAACACTTTCACAGAAGAAAATTAAGCATTTGACAATGTAACATTTTTACTTTGCAGCTGTAGTTTTCTTTTAAATAATGTTACTTTTTTTAATTTGACCTAAAGTGTTTTCCATTAAACTGGTGGCATTCTTTTAAAGGCCAGTGTTAGGAGAGTCTGATTCTTCTTTCAAATTATTTTCTTCTAAGAGGACTTACATTGGAGAATATAAAATACATGGAAAATAATCACGTTTGCTCATTGTTTTTGACAAGTTATTGAGCTATGGTGTTAATAAAATTGAGAGAGTTGCTTGGCAGTGTCATGTCTACACAAGGGAGTTCTGTGAATTCATACATTTTCAGTTGCAAATGAATGTTTGTTTGTTCTGCACTTTATAGTCTATCTCTTCCTCATAACACGCGCGCTGTTTTTAGATCTTTTATTTTGGTCTGTCTGTAAAATACTGAAAACTGAAATTGCATCTACTTAAGCTGTTAACTTGATGGTCTTGTGAATTCAGACACCGTGGACTCTCCTTCAGCTTGTTTTTGTCCTTCTCCCGTTCCCCACAGGTTACCTTAGGAAAAGTGTTAAAAGTGATAGTGGTGATGCGGAGCCTCTTCATTGACCGGACAATAGTAAAAGGGTACAATGAAAACGTCTATACTGAAGATGGTAAGGTAGGTTATTGTATATCCAGCAACGTTAAATTTTATTTTTGCTTGGTATTTAAATGACCGAGAACAGGAATCCCATCATCAGTGTGCTAGGAACATAACACTGTCAAAAGACTCTGTCGATGTTTTGCAAAATGCTCAGGTTTAAATTTATCATACCTTGCTTGGATTTTTCGTACCCAAATGTCTGACTTCTTTCTAAGCTCTGAAGCCCTTGCTGGAATTTATAATTTATCACCTTAGACCCCAGTTGCCTTGTTAATAATATCTACTGAGAAAACATTTTTTCAGTAAACCAGCACACCAGTAGCCCAAGGTTCAGATTTCTCTCTTCTGAGAGCCATTGGGAAATCTTGGGCTAGTTTTGTG
The DNA here is from genome assembly GCA_013398225.1 of Steatornis caripensis. Taxonomy (NCBI): domain Eukaryota; kingdom Metazoa; phylum Chordata; class Aves; order Caprimulgiformes; family Steatornithidae; genus Steatornis; species Steatornis caripensis. The sequence goes on from VZSC01013076.1 coordinate 275,678, forward strand.
CTCGAGTTGATGAACGCAACTGTGCGAATCATTCGTAGGTAGCCCTCAGTAATTTCCTTGTCAGTAATAGCACATCTGGAACAGCAGCTATTAAAGCAAGTGTTACCTGTTTCCACAAGTGATTTGTTTTATGAACAATTTGCCCTGCTTGAACACTCAAATTTTGTCTGACTGCACTCGCTCTGTATGGCTCTCTCTAGCGCATCAGAAGATGTTAATGGGACCTGATGGCCTTTGGCTCAGCTCGTTTCTCTTCTCGGGGTGGAATGGTCTCTCTTACCGAGACCTCCGCCAGGGCTCTTCTTTGCCAGTAACAGTACTAAATACTTCCATGTTTCACATTTTCTCTCTGGAGCTTTCTCTTCTGATTATGAAGCCTATTAAAATAAAAAGTTCATTATATCAAGATGAGTACTTGGCACCCATAGGCCATGTTATAATGAGGTGAGACTTTTTTTCCTTTCAAAAGTGATAACTGTGTTTTAGAACACAGAAGCACGTTGTGTACTGACCCAGAGTTCAGCATCTCTGAGTCTGAACCTCTGTTCTCCAGAAAAGGCCAGGAGCTGATCTGCTGAAGGAAATAGTACAGCTGTATTTCCCAGTTGAGAGATTCTCACTTGAAGGGCGGGGGATTGGCCTAAGAAGTAGTAACATAAAAATCGCCAGATTTTGATTTGCATTATTCAAATATGCAGGTTTAAATACCACTTTGCCGCAGAAGCAGCTGCACTATACTCCCTGCATATTAGCATATAAATACAGGCTTATAGCACCAGCCCCTCTTCACCCCAGGTTCTGCCTGGAAGTGAAATGATAGCGTGCCTGAAGAGCACTGACAGTGCTTGATGGATTCCTGTGTCACACTTCATTTGGGTGTCCTCAATTTCTCTGATGAATCCAGTTTCCTTTGAAGCTCCCTTGAAATATAATAATGCTATATGCGCTCAAAAGCTAAGTAAAAGAGTTCCTTTGTGAAACTCGGCATCTGTTGTTGGGCTTCTGTTTAGCTCAAGGTTAACTCTCTTGAGAGCCGTATACCATTTCTGTATCATTGTTTGCTGCAAGGGGGAGAGCGGGGCTCACCAAGGCCGGCCTTGGGCACGGGGCACTAACCTTTGTCTGCTGTCAGTGGGGAGCAGTTCAGCTTCTCCAGAGCATCGGTGCTGACACCTGGCTTCTTTTCTTGCTTTAAGCCAGTCTGCAAGGGAGTCTGTTTTCTACCGATTCAGCTTTCTGTGTCCAAAGCTAGGCTATGTGACTGCTCCCACGAGGCTGCGTGAACCTGTGACCTTTACGTAGCAGTTTGCTGTTCCATTGGGCCATCCCGGGGCTTTCACAAACCCAAAGGTCTGCATTTTAGGTATAAATAGGAACGTTTCATTTGACTAAGTAGAACTGGAGATGGAGCCACTTAAATCATGAGTAAATTTGGCTTGGAAGATTGAATAAATGCGTAGCTTGTTACTTTTGCCAACTGGAGCACATATTGACAAACAGCGAGCTCTCTCTTTTTCGCTAATTAACTACACTGGTGATTGGAGAATAAGAATAAGATTGTGCTCTTGCAATGATTCGCTTCACTTATTGTGCCTGCCGGGAATGAGCGATTACAGGCAATTGCAAACATAGTCCATTCCAGTTCCTTCCCTGTCACAACAGATGCTGTTGGGAAAGTACTCCAGTGAGGTGTCACCATACTGTTCTAGCTTCTTGGTTTTTAGCCTGATGGGGGAAGAATGCACTGTCATTCAGAAGAGACACAAAAGAGTGTGAAAAAGGAGAAGATCAGTGGGTATCTTTGTTAAATAAGAATACGGAGAACCCTCAGGATCACCGTAGGAGGTGGTTGTTTTTCCAGTGAGCAGTTTACCCAGTAATCGCTGGTTTGGGAGTTAGCTTCTGTATTCCTAGGAAGTATTTAATATTTGTAATGAGCAGCAATAAGATTAACTAGGTAGTATCATACAATATGGCAGTTTTGAAGGTCCTGTCTTTTCTGTAAGCCGTCTTGAAGAAGGGACACTGGCTAGGTCATTGTGCTTCTTTACACTTAAGTAGCTGAATGAGGGTCTGTTGAGTCGTCCTCGTAACTGCACAAGTCAGGAGGTCCTTTAACAAAAGTGGGGGGTTTTCTCCAAGAACGGTGAGGTTTGCGGCAGCAAAATATATTCACTAGTATTCAACAAAAGGAGAGATGGCCATCAGCAGGAGACTGAACGATCACACAGACAATAAATTAAAAATGGACTGCACAGAAGAGGCCAACGATTTCCTTGGGAATCGGGGGAGTCATCATTTGTCTCTGGAAGTACAACTATTTTAGCAAATTTTGCATTACTGGGAAGCAAAAGGGAAGAGGTGAGTGCAAACAGCAGAGGCATCGAGAATCTTCTGGTCTGTTAGACGAGTCTAGAAATAAAACAAATACGGCTGTTTCTCGTAGTTGTGGAACTGTGCATGGCGGCATACCAGCAGTTACACGGGACAGCTGATGCTGCGTTATCCAGGTTGCTTTAGCTTGCTGTGTGCTTGTACGTTGTACTGTGTAGGTTGACAGATACTACGTGAAAGCTTCACGTGGTTTCTGCTGCACTGAAATCTAGTTAAATTGGGTACTCCCTCTAAGAGATTTAAATACTTTCAAAATTAAGGTGGAAAAATAGAAGTTTTAAGCTTACAGTAAGTAAAATAAGACACTATGTTCTGTGGCTTTATTTTCAAGCTTTGCTTATACAGACAAAGAATAATTACATTTCTTAAGTGCTTCGTGTACTTCTCTCATGAATTATTCATGGACCCTGCAGAATATGTCTTTGCCAGGTTACCAGCTGCATAACTTAAGAGATTTTTGGTGACACTTTGGAAAAACAATAGGTGAGATCTGACAATTTCTGTTGTGTCATGGGCTCTGGATGCTGATCGCTCTGCAGTCTCGCTTGCTTACCATACCAACCCATTGCGTCCACCACGTACTGATGCTTTTTAATTAGCCCTGTGGTTTTAGTAATGGCACCGTGCCACCCTTAGTTTGAAACTCTGACGTACTCATTGTGCACTGGAATTTAACTATGGATAGTAATTAATTACTGGTGTTGTCCTGATTCCTGAATAAGTGAAGCTGCGCAGCTTACCCTTGCAGGGCAGGCTTATTGTCAGCTGAGCCATTAGTAGCCCTACTCTGTGAGTAAAATAAAAATGTATTGGGATTTTTTGGCATAGTAATACCCTGCTTTTCTTTGGATGCAGAGACCAAGAACCACCTTGAGAGGGCATATTTAGAGTGGGTACTTAATATCGCTGCCGAGCCAAATTCCTATTTTTGCATCTGTTAGACTTAACTAAAGAAACGTAAGTGTCTCTGTTGAATTATCATGTTAAGGAACTTGGGTTATGTTAATGCTATGGCTTCATTAATTACCCCATATCAATAAGAAAAAGCAGCTTTTAGCCTCCTAGCATAAGAGAGGAAAAGAAATAGTAGTATCAAAGGAAAGCTTCAAAGACAGGCAGAGCTGTCTCTTGGGTAATTTCTGATCCCTGCATTCTTTCCACTTCAAAGCTGGATGTGTGTGTGTTTGGGTGAAAGGGGGGTTGAATCCGATTTCTCTAATAAGTGTTGGCACCGGACCTGTTTGATATTAGATGCAGGGAACATTCTGATTTGTTATCGCCTTTGAAATTGTTCAGACGACCTTCAGAAAATGGCCTCTTGTTACTTCTGCTGGGGTGGGTGGGGAGAGTGGGGCGTTGGGGAAAAAAAGCCCCAGTTTAATTCACATGCAGAGGATGCCCTGAAATTGTGCTTTCAGCAGTTTTTTAGTTACAAATGTGTGTCTTGATTGAAAGTGAAAAGTTGAAGAATAATAGACCTATAACGATGCATTCTTTAATCTGCCTCTGCCTTAATCCTCAGTTTCAGGGGGAAAGGTGGGCAGTCATTTAGGATGTGTGCATGTGGTTTGGGGGCTTTGGTAGCTTTTTCTTTTTTTCTTTCCTTTTAACTTGGATAGCAATGTGTCTGTAAGACAGACAGGACTTTTTCAGCTTTTCAGTCTTCGTGTCAACTAATGAACATTCAGAACCTGTTGGATTCATCTTAATGCAGCATGTGAAGTGGAGTTTTTTTTTTTAGATCTTGAGTGTTAACAAGAGGATCACATACTTGGTTTGGTCACTAGAGATTAGCAAAGCCATATATACATTGCAATTATAGCAACTCTGTCTGCAGTCAGCGAAAGCCTTAAATTACATGAAAACAGTTTTTAAAAAATAGGCATTCGGGTTTTATTTTCAAATGTAGACTTTTCTAATATGGAATTGGGATGCTTCCTTCCCGACAGGCACAGTCTATTATTACGCTGTATATCAACCTCAGGTCTGAGTCCAGGCTGAACTGCTGCTTGTGGACTCTAGAGTCTGAGCAGTGTTGGTGTTCACACAGGGTCCTTGATCCCACCCTAAGAGCCAGTAAATGTAAAAACGTTTGTAGGTACATGCCTCAGGGCACTTCTGTCTTCATCTAACCTGGAAAAGGCATCAAGACATCAGCTGCCTTTTGTCTCACGGCAAGGTCAGCAGTACTGAGCCATGAAACATCTATCCTGAAGAGGTTTTTAAAGTCTTTAATATCGCCTCCTGGCCAGACTGAGGTTTGGGGATTCAGGAGTCACTCCTGTACCGGGATTTAGAAGTGGGCCACTGAACAGTGTAACTCTTAAAAGAATGGGAACTTTTAGCATTCTGAACCTTTTTAGCAATGTGAATTAATTACTTGGATTCAGCGTCCATCCTCCTCTCCTTCGTCACCCCCCTCTAGTGTGTTTTACTCACTTCATATGACTTCCTTCAGTTCAGACTCTAATTGTTGGGCCTTTTAGGAGACTTGTAAATTCAGCTAGAACTTACGGGTGCTCCCATAAGACGGAATTAAAATAATTAGTCCTACTTTAAAGGAGATAAACCCCTATTGTGGGAAGGCATGTCTGACCATGTTATCAAGCACTGGAGGAGCTATCCTTGCTTCATAAATTCACTCAAAAATACTATTTTCTTTTGTCTAGGTTAAGATTCCTGAGGTTAATGCTTTAGCAAACACCTTTCCTGTGACAAGTTTTGGGCGTATGGAGCTTTGGAGTACAGTGGGAACTGTAGAAAAAAAGTGATTTGCAAGTCTGGGGTTGAAGGAAATTCCTCTTGTTTTTCCCTGCTGCTTTTCTTTGACAGAGTACAAGATAGTCCACAGGGCTGGGCTAAAAGACCATTAGCGTATCAGTTGAAATTGTTTAACCTGTGAGCCATTTGTGTGTTTAAGGAGGACAGCATTGCCTTCTGGTTTCTGGGGTTAATAACACTACAGTTTTGTTATTTTAGTTTGTCTGTAGTTAAGCACACGCTTAAGTCATGGATATGTGCAGTTATCTACAACCTTAACTATCTTTTAGTGTGATTTTTGTCTGCAAATGTAAATGCAGTTTCCTAAGGGATGTTTTATTTAGCCCCGGTAGACCAGTGCTTTGGCTTAATTCAGCTAAACGTTCTTTGTGTCGTTTGTAACTGAATCACTTATTCAGACACAAGGCAAGCATAAACTTAGTAAAAATGCCCTCATTTTAGAAACAGACTGAAGCTGATGAGTATTTGCATAGATCAGCCACAACCCCATACAAATGAAGATTTTGCTTTTATTAAAGAGAACGCATTAATTCAACGGGTCTTGTATATGTAATTTTTTTTATTGAAACTGTGACAAACTATGTTTGTTCTTCATTGCAATACAAAGCAAATCTTATATCATTAATTCCCTTTCTTGGATTGCAACAGGTAAAGGCGATGGGTCAAAATAGTGAACTGAGGAATGTATGTGTGTAGATCTGTTTGCCTGCTCTTTTAATATGAACAGCTGTTAGCTTCTTTTTCTCCATAATCACATGTGGTAATGTGTAACTTTTTTTTCCCCCCCTACTGTAGCTTGACATATGGTCTAAATCCAACTATCAAGTTTTTCAGAAGGTAAGTCTCACATCATTTCTCTCTACATAAATGTGTATAGCAGGTATGTGGAGTTTATTGTAAGTATCTAGGCTGTTATGTAAAACAATTCAGAATTTATTCTTTGTCATCACAACTTGCAGATAACAAACAATAATCTGTAATAATGGAAAACTGTGAGTAGAAAAGGAGATCACTTCCGCTGTTACTTAATTTGGCTTTATTTCCCATCACAGTTCCAGTCCGTGGTTTGGAATAGGAAACTGGAGATTATACTACTCTAGCCTTAAAATCTCATGAGGAATCTTCAAGCACCCTTTTTTTTAGTTTAAATCTTCTGGGGGATGAAGGACTGTTGCAGGTTCATTTGGATTTTGTTTTGTTGTTTTCATTATTTTTGTTTGCCCCCCTCTCCTGAGGGCTTGAGTTTAATAAATCAATAGAAATCACTTTCCAAAATGAGTTTGGAAATATTTCCCACAACGTTGTTTTGCCTGCTTCTCTTCCCATGATGGCATAAGCAAAAGGAGTAACTTACTGACATGAATGCCATTCCAGAAGGTAAGAAAAGACTGATGAGAGAATGAGAGCAATAAGTATAAAACTATTAAGAAGGTTAAAGTGTATTTTGGAAAGATCTGTGTCTTGCTATTTGCCAAGCAGGGAAGAGAAGATTTCTCTTTGAAGGCCTCTAGTCAAAATGCTGTAAGTTCAGATTGATCCGGGTTTGTTTAAATTCCGGTTTCCTTACCTTCGAGCCACAGTTCAAGGAGCTTGAGTCTCCAGATGGTGTGCGAGCTTCCTTTCATCTACTTTAGTAGTTTGTGTAACAAATGGGGGTCAGGGACTCAAAAGGGCATAAAAGCAGAAGTCAAAAGTATGGCATATTGGCTGTGTTTGTGCATCATCTTCCTTCCAAGATTTCAGATGCAGTCAGAAGGGAAGGCGTTTGACCTGTGATATTAACCTGCTAGAGATCAAAGGACAGCTTTTGGGGAGGCTGGTTGCTCGCGCGCTCTGACTAGCATTAAAGCAAAATTTTGCTGTGGTTGGTTCTTCACCCCAGAGATTAGTGGATTAAATATTCTTTCTTTTTTTTCTCGCTCCTCAAAAATATTTAGTGGCAAGTAGGGTAATACAGCAGGAAGTAAAATAGCATAAATCTTGTTTATCAGTATGCTTTTAAGTAATTTTTGCAATCTAATAAATGTAAGGTTCTGTAATTATGTGTATCATCTCGATTTCCCTCTGTGTGTGTTCAGTTGTAAGCGCATTTGGGTGTAACATAGTCTTTCTGCATGTTTTAGTTTAGAATAACTTGGAAGGGTTAAGTCATATTGCCGTCATTTGTACTAAATGATAATAAATCTTGAGGTTTTGATTATATAATTTTAATTGTATATACATGAGGTAACAGAGTAGGTTAAGTGTATGGGTTTGCTCAGAAGTCCGCGTTAAGGACTCGAAGAGCATAAACACAAAGAGTAAATCTCTTGTCAGGTTCGGGTGATGGCCTTCAGAGCAAAATTGGAAGAGGTCGGTGAGAAAATGTGAAATGCCTCTCTGACTGCTGCCTGTGTGGCTGCTTTATGGATAAATAAGAATCTTCATTCTCTTCCTAATTCTCTAAAATAATTAATGTAACCTGAATATTAAGCTCCTGTTCTCCAGTTCTCTCTCTCTGTAAATAATACCAAATGCATTAATATTTGCAAGAAGAAAAAAAAAAACTACCAAAAAACAACAAAACAGAAAGAAGGACTGCAGGAAACTGCCTGTAACCAGCCGAACAGCTGTCTGCATTTTTTGTAGTAGTTTTATATGTTTTGTTCTCAGCTGTGTCACTGCGTTACCTTGGGCAACTTAACCTCTCTTTGGATCAGTTTTCCACGTCCCTTAGGCTGGGGTAATACTCGCTGACTTCACAGCAGCTATTGCTGAATTGGCTGCATAGTGCTCTCAGATTCTTGCTTGAAAAATGTGATAAAAATGCACGGTGATGGTACTTTCTCATCAATAGATTCCTTATTATTGAGCTTACTTAAGTAGGACCTAAGTGAAGTTTTCGAAGAGGTGATAAAAAATACTGTGGTTCAGCAGTGCAAGTTCTCTCTGTGGTGCTGTGCTTGGTTTGATTTTCTCCTTATTCTCTGAAGTTGCACTTGTATCCATTTGTAATACTCGGGAATAGTGATATAGCAGTGGCAAAATGAAGGAAATAGATAAAATAGTGTTAGAGAAACTATTATGCTCTCTTACTAGTGGAGGATCTGTGCTGCAGGATCTTCAGAACAAATGTTTTCATGCCATTAAAAAATCATCAGTAAATGTGTCAGAGCACATCTGAACGTTCCTAAAACGTGTTTCTCGTGGCAGTCACCAGTAACGCAATGTGGAAGTGCTGTGCTGAGAAGGAAAAATACGGATGAGTAACTTCCCACCGAGGAGGCTGCGTAGCCCTTTCGGCTCTGCTGCCTTTAGCGCTGTAGAATCAATCATCTCTCTGAAGGGCAGGGCAATTTCTCTTTAAAAGCTGAACCAAGTTCTCCAACTCTGTCTTCAATGATAATATAACAACATCTGGAGCTCACAAGATACCTGCCTGTTGTAGCTGCAGGCCTGTCAAATTCTCACAGGGTTGCAGCATGACTTTCTCGGTTAAGGACCAGAGACCTCTGATCTTCAATCCAACCCTGTCAAACGAAGCTAAATTTGTCCTGACTTTTTGTTTGCAAACGTTGGCTGTGTCAGCAAGCCTTTTCTCTCTGCCTCTTATTAGGCAGGATACCCGAGTGTGTGTAATTTGATGGGAGACGGCTCCCGAAGGACCCATTACTGTTAAAGTGTACAGTCATTTTCTGAGTTCCCTGGAGACTCCTTGAATCTGGTCCTGGGGTGAATAAGCTTTATAGGCATTGAATCCACCAGCAGGGTTAGATTCAGAGAATGGAACTGGGAAATAAGAGGGTGAAGGCTGAAAGGGCAAAAGCACAAGGAGCAAAGAAAAGGTTTTTCAGACTTCCATGTTGGTCTGACATTTAAACTCTGCAGGTGCGGCAACTGTTTTGATCTTAAACCTCCTTATTTTAACGCCTTGCATGTCTTGATCCACTAGCGCAGAAAGAGGAACAAACAAAACAGGAAATAAGGAAATATTTGGGGGCTTAAATCTTGGTGGGAAGAAGAGTGTACATGAGGGCTGCATAATTCTAGGTCATTGTGCAGAGCATTAAAAAAAATGTAGTGTAAAAAATGGTGCGATATTCTTAACCTTGCAGTCAAAAAAGAGGCAAATATATGGAATAGTGGAACTCTATGAGAGGATCAAAATGGGAGATGGTGCCAAACATTGTTTCATTTATCAGGCTGCTCAGTTAAGAGCAGCATAGCTGGTTTAGCTGTGTAGTAGGATCAGTTTGGCTGTTTGAGTCATGCATAGGCTTTATACCCGTATCTTTCTTTCTGATCTGTTCGTGTTTTCACCTAAATGGTCTATAAATTTTAGCATGCCACAAACTGGTTTTGTTTTGGGTTGATAAGCTTCTTCCCAAGGCACATTTTAACCTAAACTTTGGGATGCTATTTGTGCCTATCCGGCTGTGTGTGAGCTGCGTGATCCCGAAGCGATGGAACTCCAAGCAGTTTTCACCACTACAAGGGCACGTAAGCATTGTAATGTGTGAAGATGTATTCTCATCAGTAATCTCAGGATAAAATCACGTGCAGGATGAATGCATGCATGAGAAATACTGGGCTGTTGGTGGTGTCTGTTCAAGGAGAGGAGACGGACTGTTCCAGGGTCACCTGCGTGATTGCTCCTTCGCATGATGAGTACTTGGCTCTGTTCAAAGACCTGCTAGGCGAAATAAAATCTCTATGGCCCAGTCCAAATAAGCAGAACAAGCAAAATAAAAACTTAAACACTCTGTGAGCTCTGAAAACAAGTGATAAATCCTGTGCTTCAGTAAAGTCTGGTAGTGCTTTACTGAATTGGGAGTGGGGAAGAGTGTGTAAACGATTTGTGTGGAGTTCATCAGTGCTTGTTGGTAGAGGCACCATCTGTCATCCTTCCGAGCGCCTCTCGGACACCGGGTTCTGTGCACCAGATTCCCTCCAGAGAGAGTCAAATGCATTCCTGGAGAGAAAACTGAGTAATGGGAATCCTTGGGAATGAACAAAGGCACTCGTGCAGTTTTCCACACTATGAAAGGTCTAAACGCTAATAAAATAACTTCCTTATTTTTTTTATTTTAGTGCTGTGATCATCCTCCGGAACTCATTGCTACGGGCTACTTTTAAGGCCATGAACTTAGATGGATTTAAAAAAAATAATTAAAAAACTTTCAGAGGATTTAGAGAATCCTGTTATATTACATGGAGCTGTCAGTGCCGTACTTGAGGGAATAAACCAATAAGTAAGTGGCAAGGAAAGTTATAACTCTTAAAGTTTTGCACCTACTTTTGAAAAGCATGTTTACTGGCAGTGAGATAAAATACTCGGAGAGAGAGACAGCTTCCATAATGTAGTCGTGTCATGTTTGTATTTTTATGTTTTAGTTTTTATGCCAGGTGTAGCTTCCTACATCTATGGGACATACCTAGTCTATGGTGGAGCAAAGCCATACCATAGGTCTTTGCTTCTGTGCTTCTTATTCCAGTTACAGAAAGCACTTGTTCAGCTTTCTCAACCTGTGAATTGTTAATGCCTTTTTTTTTTTAAATGAATTTTCAGCTTTGGGAACGCGATGTGACTAACAAATGTCATCAAGGCCCAGTAACGCCATTTTTTGATTGTGTCACCTTTGGAAAGCACATTTCAGCAGAGCAGGGCTATCAAGGGGGTAAAGAAATGCTGTAGAAATGGCTGTTGGCTCAGTTGAGACAAATAACGGGGATTTTGTTTCCTGCTCATCGCTGGGTGTTGGTCTGGTGAGCTATTTATAACTTCACAGAGCAGGCAAGCTGAGCAGTCGGCTGCGAGAGGGAAGTCAGGAGTCCACATTTCCGCACTCTGCCACGGAGCAGGGCAGCTTCATGGACTCAGCGGGTCTTTTCTCGCAGCAGGCCAGTACCCAGAGAGCCCTGCTGTCTTGCTAGGGCCCAGTTGTTTGCCAAGAGCGACAAGTACACAGGATTTAATTTGCAGAGCCACAGTGAAGGTTAGGTTTGATCCAGTATCAGTCTGGTTTTTATTCCTGATGTGTACATGATACCCTAGACAAGGGAGCAGAGATGCTTTTAAGTACGTGGTTACAGTCAACTTGAATTTGGAAGTGAAAAGGAGGAAAAAAAAAAAAGGCAACATAATTAACTATTAACACGAAGGGAAGTTTTCTTGTTCAAATTGAATCTCTTTGCCAGAATTTTTTTTTTCCACCTAACTGAAGTCTCTTTTGCTCTGTCGAAGTGCTTAGTTAAACAATAGCTATTTTATTTAGCAAAATTGTGCATTGGGAGATTGCCTTGTCTTGCCTTTTTTTCGGACAAAAATTCCAAGTGCTTTTCAATATGTGAATTATGAAATATTGAGCTTTGCTGCGAGATGTCTCAAAAATCTATTTCAAGGACCAGAGCAACAGCTATCCCAATCAATGTGTGCTCTTCTGACGATGTTCCCATATAAAAATAGGTAGAGAAATTACAAAGCGACCAATAACATAGATAGCAGCAGGTAAGGTAGAGCAATGAAAGTGAAGTTAATAAAATAAAACCCTGAAATGTACAAAATGTCATCCTACACCCAGAATAAATTGGTTTCTGATTCCAACTTGGCTGGAAGAAAATGTGTGTCCCTTAAGTGAGCTGGTGCATATGCAGTTTGTTTTGCTTTGCTTTGGTGTGAAATCGTATCGCCATTAGTAAAGCTGGGTATTGAGCTTTTCTTTTTTCCTTCCCTTCTCTTCCCGTCCCCCACCCTCTCTTTTTTAATCTTGGACAGTTTGTGCTTTCTCTCATCATCTGTTATCTCGCGGGGGTTTAATTTTTAATTCTTCCTTCATTCTCATGCACTGGCCAGTTTATGGTTTGCTCAGCACTGTTCTCTTTGACATAGTGTTCTTTGCTGGGTTGGGTGGGGGGTTGTTCCTCTACTCCTCTTCCTCAGGTTTGACACCTACTTTAATCTTTTTTAGAAGCATTTATCAGCACTTGTTTATGGTAGAAATGGTCTCCTTTTTGTTCAGAAAACATTATTAGTGTTCTAGCAATGCTGGGTTGGCTTTTATCTCCCTGTGGAATATCATTAGCTTTACATTTCAATAGGAACAGCATATGTGCAACTTTGCCAAACTGGCCAGTCAATTTGAATTTGTTAATAGCAGTAATTTTAAGCAACTTTCTTCAGTGCCAAGAGAAAACAACTTTGTTGTTCAGGGGGAAAAAAAAAAAAAACACAACAGTTTGTTAGAAGTAGAAATACAGCAGAAGGAGAGCGGCTGCTCATAAATATCTTCAGAACTTTCTATTCTTTGACGTGACTGGTACTACTCTGTAAAGCACCACCTTGAAAAAAATTCGCATAGCTAGTAGGGCTTGGATTACAGTCATTTCTGAACGCTACATGAGATGTGTTTAAAAGAAATGACTGATGTGAGTTATGCTGTGCTGGTAATGCACTGTTAGTCATGTTATTTCCAGGGTTTTTTTTTAATATAGTAACATATATATGGCTTAAGCAGGCTGAGGTCCACTTTATGAATATTTTTGCAGCCTCACCAGAATGTGCACAGTCCCCAAAGATTTCCCTTCCAAATGTCGGAACTGCGTGTCCTTATTCACGCTGAGTGGAGCTGCTTTTGGAGTTAGTTGTGCACGAATGACGGGGAGCGGAATCTGTTTCTAAAATTGTAGTATAACTTAAAACTGGATTCAGTGTAGGACAGACTGATTTGCTGTAGTGTTCTGCGGAGGAAGTTTGTATGGTGTGAATTAGAGCCTGTCTATACATGGATTTATTCAGGAATATATCTTTTACAGATTCACCTCCCTGAATAGCTTCAAGCATGAGCCTCTTTCTCCAGGGAAAGTTTGAGTGCTTCAGCACAATTCGCGTTGCTGAATTAGACTAAATACGAATTAGGAACAAGTGGAGTTAGCTGGGAATAGCAATTGTAATTTCAGTTCACACTTTATCTTACTCAAAATTTACTATAGTATATAGACAAGCCCAGAGAAGAGCAGTGCCTCTCCATGTCAAGACTAGAAAATACAGTTTAATCGCTAACTAGACAATCACGTAGTTTGTTGGATGCTTTGATGTTACTAATGAGGACCGTTAATAGATTTACAAGTTACAAGATGTGAAAGGCCTCTTGTGGTTGTGTTCTCTTGAGTTAGTCCAGGCCGTAGAATTTTGCCAAGAATTTCTGCATTAAGCTTAGAACTTCTGAGAAGCAGCAAGCAACTGTGCTAATAACTTAGGAAGCTGACAGGCTGAATACTATTAGTGAGCTGTATCATAGCTGTCAGAAACTGCCCCCTTCCAGAATCGTGTAAAAATGGTAGTGATTTAAAAAAAAAAAAGGTTGTTTTTTCTGTTTTTTTCCTTTAATTATTCTTGCTATTATAGATACAGATTTTGTACGTATTGTGTCTAGCTGTAATTCCCAGATGTAAGATGTTGTTACGACTCTGGGAAATGAAAACACTTTTGATCAGAAATCTTCTACTAATGCAAGTATTTATAAACCATAATCATATTAATTGATCCCTGGTTTCAGAGGAAATGAAACAGAGATCGATTCTTGTTTGTTCAACGTAAGCAACCTGAAACAGGACTACAAGAGTTAAACGTTTTAAGTTTTCTCATTAAAAAATTGAGAAAGTGTACTCATTTTTATGTAAAAATCCAGTTTCAATTCAAGATATTTTATCCTATTTGGGGCGGGGGGTGTGGTGTCTAAAACAGACCAAACCCAAAGCTTTGGGGGTTTTTTTGAAGTCTTAACCTCTGTTCTTACAAGTTAGTCTTCCACAGCTATTTAATTTAGCTACATTAGTGACAATGTTTTTCCTTTTGTTAAGTAAATCATCATACGTTAAGAGAATATGTTATCTAAAAAGAAAGACCAAAGGAAAAATGGGAACATTTAAAGAGAAAACCAAAGTGCTTTCCAATGATGTGATTTGTTTTGTGGCTTTGCTTATTTATGCTTTCGCATAATATATGGGATTTCCATCACTGAAGCACAGATTCTGCTCTTATGCTGTAGACATTTGAAAGTTAGGCAAATTATTTGCTATGGATGCTTTTATTTTGTATGACACAGAAGGGTTGGGGGGGGTTTTTTGCATTTTTACAGCTGGGTTAGTAGCCCAAAGTGGGAAGCGCAGCATGTTAATTTAGTGTTGTTCCATGTAGCATAGAGCTGGACATCTTCCTCATCACTTGGCTCGCATTAGCCACCAGTCTAGATTCTGTTAACAACACTATTCGCTTTTACCATGTTTATGAACTTCCGAAGATGTGTTTGATTTTACTGTATGCATACGAGGTTATTTATCGTGATTGCTTCAGCTGATTCTTGTATGAAGTTGACAGAGGGAATGAAAGCTAGCTGTCAAAAACTACCCAAAATTACTTTGAGAATGTCTTCACAGTCATGTAATCCTTGGTTTGCTACTTCCCCATGGAATTCATACTGTTTTTCTGCAGATTAACACTGCTTGGTCTGAAATAAAGAATGAATAAGCGTATCTTCTCCTTTTGTCTGACACAGGTGACAGATCACGCGACCACTGCTCTGTTGCACTACCAGCTGCCTCAAATGCCAGATGTGGTAGTCAGATCTTTCATGGTAAGTGTACTCAGAAGTGTTTTTTTCCAGGTGGACTTCAGCGTGCTTACAGCGATGGACATTAGTCAATTCTGATTTCCTGTATTTAAACAAGCTACACAGTAGAGAATGGCTGTCATTCTTTGTATCTGATACGTGGACGAGGATGAAGAGCTGATTCTCGTTACCCTGGGGTAATTGGTGTTGCAAGACTGAGCTGTGTATAGTGGTTCTGTCACAGGTCTCAATGTTTGCTTGATGATTCCTATTTGCAAAGCCACTCTGGGTCATCTCTAAAGACAGCAAGAAAAACTCTCTCAACCGAAATCTTTGCTATGATCCAGCCCTTTCACGCTGTTGATACTGTGCAAGGAATTGAGTTCTGTTCATAGAAAGTCTGCTCCACTGGAAGTTTCCCAGTAAGTTTCCCAGCAGTGTGTTCCAGCTGGGGCACCTTGCTTGTCAGCTTGCCCGGTATGGGAAATGTTGGGAGTTATTTGGAGAATGATGAAAGGGAGTGGTCAGGCTGTATCCACTTTCAGCCCCAACTTTGTTCCTAAGGGATTGCATGTGCTCACCCAGCACAACAGCAGGTGGTTTTGGGAATTGAGGAAATGCTTACTGAAGTATTCTGCTGTTTTCTTAGTGAATAAAATTAATCAAATACTGCTCTACCTTGATACGCAGATTTAAGTTTATCACCTTTACTTCTGCTTGCATTTAGAATGTTAGTTGTGAAATAAACTTTGTGTATAAGCGGCCCTGTTAATCAGAGAGTGAGAACGAGAGTTTATGATTCAGAATTCCTTCTACCAAGATGAATTTTGGCAGTGGAGACTGCTGCTCTGTGTCGCAGTCGCCCAAAGGAGACTTTTGGGAGTTTTCTGTGCTTTTTTTTTTCCTTCACTCAACTTCCATTACATTACCCCTTCACCTGGAGCAGCGTAACTGAGACTTCTGGAAACAAACATCTAATTTTGCCATTCACAATCCTTAGGTGCGTACGCAGTAGCATTGCATCTTTTATGTCTTTAATTTCCACTGTGTAATTTCAGATCAGTCAGACTCCCTTACCTGCTGTGCTGGTTCGTTTATTTAATAAAAAGGCCGCTAAGGTGAGAGATTTGCAAAGGCCTGTTCTCTTGGAGTGCATCTTAAAATAATAGGTTTTGAAAGGTGAAAGCAACTCTTACTGGTCAGATCCATGTTTCAACATGTTTCTGAAAATTAATGTTTAATAGAATGGCTAGCACGTTTGTGTAAGCAGTGGACCTGCCTTATTGATTTGATAAAACAGTACTAAAACGTTTAACAAAGCAAAACCAGATGTACACCAGAAGTGTCGATATGTTGATCCTTTCACATGTCAGTTGTGCAATCCCCATGACAGGATGTAGTGAAGCCCTAATTTTTTGATGGGAATGAAGAACGCTTTTTTTTCCCTTTCAACAGATGTCTCAAGTGCACAATTTAACTTCATTTACCTATTTTTGTATTATGGTTCAGAAAATTCGATTTCTCTGTAGTGCAAGCAAAGCCCATCCAAGCTGAAGTAAATAACAGCAATTTACTTGTAGTGTTCTGTTGCCCTTGTCCCCATATTTACTGCTAAACCCAGAGAAGAGTTAGTTCTTTTGGAGGAGAGTTATTGACGGCCAAAGGTTCGGTTGCTATAGAGAAGGCTCTGATGAAGATGGAAGGATTTGTTTCAATAAACTCGTCTGACCTCTTTTCAGAGAACAATTTTCTCTTATCGATGTAATTCAGTAGGACTTTAAATGACAAGATTCATGTGCATCGTTCACAGTATAAATGTGCTGGTCTAGGTGTTTTTAGTTGTGTATCTCCTTGAGTTGGGAATTGAGTTATGTAATGCTCATTGCTATGTATGACGATGGGAACAATCCACTTTAGAGGCAAGAGCTTTAGCTAGGAACACCTTATACTTACACTCTGTTGTTCAGTACTAGCCTTTTATATATATATATTTATCAGTGTAATCAGATTTAAAATGGTACAGTATTTTTATGACCAATGAGTATTGATCTTAAAATCGCATTAGAGAGGAACTTAGCTGGCTGTGAAAATCCTTGCATCTTCAGTTATGAAGAGTTCCGACTGTTGCAGTGTGATTGCAGCAGGGGTGTGATAGATGATCATAGGAAGAGACAAACCAATATTCGGTTGGAGTAGGTACCCATCAAGAGCAATTACATTCCAGTAAAAATATGAGGAGCCTTACAATACTTGCCTTCCGTCATGATTCTGTAGCTGCTCAGAGTGCATGAATTTCTATTAACAAATTTGCCTAAGTGACTAGAAAAGCAAAAGATGATTAATAAAGTGGAAATTCAGCTACACAGTGACCTTGTAATCTTCGGCATGTTTCTGTTTATAAAATCGCTGTATACCTCACTGGGGCCTCGCCAAAGTACATTCTCTGTCCTTGCTATCACTGTTTGACAAGAATGATGACAAAGGGGAACAACCATATCCAGTTTTCTTAATTTCTCTCCCTTTTTTCCTTTTAGACCTGGTTGAGAAGTTACATAAAGCTGTTCCAGGCTCCGTGCCAGCGCTGCGGAAAGTTTCTGCAGGATGGCCTGCCACCCACGTGGAGGGATTTCCGAACACTTGAAGCTTTTCATGACACTTGCAGGCAATAGTAGCCTGGCCCAGCTGTTGATATGCAAGGAGCGAATAAGCTGTTGGGCTTGGAAGAGAGCTGATGGTTTAATAGGTGGTTCCATTTCTGAACCTTTCATCCTGTGCGAAGTAGTGAGGTTGCACTAACACGTTTCGCTATTTAAAAGCCATCAGTCTGTAAGGTGCAGGTGAGACTAATGTGTTCTGAAGAAGATGGTAGGAAGCTCTGTGTGATCACTTGATGCTTCTGCGCTGAAATGATACGTCTGGGGAGATCTGACATAATCATTATTCGAAACCTTAACGAAAATATCTGTGTACAGTTTGTGTTTTGTGACAGAGTTTGCGATGTTGAACACTTTTATGAGCTTGAAATAAATTTTGTATTCTAGAATTTGTGCTATTTATTTCATTATTTGATCAACAAAATCCTTGGGTTTGGTGTGGATTTTTCAACGCTGCTTTTTTCTTTAGAAAACCTGGAAACATTTAAGCATGCGTGCTGATGGAATGGGGGGGTTTGTTGTCGTTGCAAGGCTGCGTATCTGAGTGCTGGTCTCTTTCTGGAAGAGATTATGGCGTTGATTAAACAAAGAATTTCAAAGGCATGTGGCAGCTTAGAAGATGCAATGTACTTTCTAAGGCGGGGGGGAAACAGATGTTTCCCTTTACTAAAATTGTAATGAAAAATGTTAGCAAAATCTGCATGTATTGAGTGGTTAGAAAATGTGTGATGAGCAGTGACAGCGTGTGTAATTCGTCATGTTTTAGGACTGAAAGTAGAAAAATAACTCAGCCCTAAAGCACAGCTTCTGCAGCACAGACACATACAGCATGTTTCCTAAATGATTTTAAATTTACATGCAACACACAGGCAAAGAGTAAGATCCCTCCCAGTAATCGCTGCACTTGGAATGGATGGGAGCGTTCAGCTCCTCCGAGCCCCAGCCATTTTCCCTTCACCCAAAGAGCGGGAGGGTCCCTGGTCGTGTCCCAGCTGAATGCTCGCTGCCCTGGGGCTGCAGCGGGTTACGTGTCTTCTCTGGTATTTTCTTGAGGACGGTATGTTTCATCTGTCATCTCCTGATAGCTGGTTTGATTAATTCAACTGTCATTCCCGCTAGTGCACTCTCGTTTCCTTTACAAGCCACAAAGGCTTTGGTAATGAGCTTGCTTTTGGGAGCCGGTAAGGGGAGGTCTGGAGAAGCTTTGTCACTTGGGTAATTTTCAGATAAGTTGACATCAAGGCATAGTGCTGCAAACTAATTTTTAAGGTTCCTTCTGCCTGTGTGAAAAGCTCCTGTTGCAGAAAGAAGAGACGCCCCTCTCAAAGGCTTCGGTGGTGGAAAGGTTTGGTTTGGTTTTCAGCACGGAGCATTGAGTGAAGTTAATCACATTTAATAAAAAGAAGGGGACAGCGGGGACAAAAAAAGAGGGCAGGAAGGGGAGGGACTCTTGTTTCGCAGCTTTTTGAAATAAGACATACAGAGAATTTTAAAGCACTTGCTTAATTTAATCTGAACCTACAGTGTTTACGAAACAGCCCATTTCATAGCAGTGAAAACTGAAAAATGAAGAAACTTGAGTATCGCCCCGTACTTGCGTGGTACTAAATGAACTGTGTTTGCTGGTAACATGAAGGGCTGAGCTCCCAAAGGCAACAGCTCCTTCCTGCGAGGACAGCGAGTGATGTGGGAGCTTCGGCTTTCTGGGTATAGAAATCCGTGCAAGACTGGCTCGTGCAAAAGAGGAAAACTTGAAAGAAAAGGCGTGTTTGTGACTTCGTTTGGAGGGACAGCATTGTGTGTGAATGTGTTTGAGGGTGTTGGTAAGGGAGATTTTCTTTTTTTCAACTTCTTTTCTCTCCCACCACCTCCATCACCAAACAGAAATGTGGCCGTGGCAGTGGGGTGATGGCCGTTTCAAATCCGGCTGCAGTTGAATTACCTAATGAAAACTTGTCGTGCTATTATGTGACCCAAGTAGCCTTCTCGGTACAAAGATCACCCAAGACAGAGCAATGTGTGCATCTTAGATGAGAGAGAGCCTTGTAAATAAGCAGCGCTGCTATCCATCCCGTTACTGTACTAATTAGAAAGCCTGGGTTTCTGATAGCGTAAGCATTTTTTTTTCCTTAATAAAAAGGTCGTAATACGGTATCCAACCTGCTTTAGGCGCTGCTGTCTGCTCCGTTCTGTTTATACTTAAATAATGGGGTAGAAAGCAAATCCCGAAGTTCACAAAAGTAGTGTATGTGGACTCGTGTCTTGGCACTTGGAGATAATTAGTTGTAGAAAACAGCATCAGCTAGTCTGTGTGTTAATTGAGCCTGAAATTTTAAACCTGTAATTGGCGAGCTTGATGGAGAGTCATAAAATTCACTGTAGGCACCTCAGTACAAAAATAATTGTCTTAAAGAAGTGCGATGCAAACCGATTCGTCACGTTCCTTCCGCCAGAAAACTGTAGTGGGGGGGAATCTTCTCCCCTCGGAGAGGCCCTGGGAGAAACAGGGACTTCTATCCCCGCAAGCCTTTAAGTGCAATTTCCATTCTGAGGGGCGGAATTCAGCTGTAAATTCTTCTAAAGCTCACGAGTTTCGGCAGTTTGGATACAGTACGTGCCTGTCTCTGCTTATTGTCCCGGAAATGGGAATGCTGGGTGGCCAGGGCCCGAGTATCACTGAGGTGGGGATTTCCAAGCCAAGCAGAAGCTCGCTCCGAGTTTTGAACGTGAGGACTACAAACCAGGAGATTGCTTCTAACTAGAAAGCCTTTCTCACGGTACAGCCTTGTGGTCATCTTCCTCAGCTTTGTAGCTGTGGACATTATTACTTTTCTACCCTTAGTTAAAAGGGCCGGGTGACAAAAAGTGGTTTGATTGCAGGACGAGCGACCTTGCTTTGCTTTAGCGTTGGAGTTTGTTGCAGCTTTTAAAGCGGCTCAGATGGTTAAGGGAAACAGCAAAGACCACGATCCCTGAAGAGTGGTTGGCTCTCACCTCTTCTAGAGCACCTTCTAGAACTGCGTTGCTCCTGATCCTTATTTCTGCAAGGCAAGCGCCCCTGCAGAATCAGAAGCAGCCAAATTTAACAGAGAGCGTGAGTAAAGGAAACTAACTGCATGCAGAAACAACAGTGCTGCTCTTAGTGGCTCAGGCTGTACGTGTTAGAGAGCTGCGTCGTCCCGGCGTTGTTGTTTGTACTGCAATGATAGATTAGTCGTACCTGATACTGCGGGAAGGTGCGCTGCCTCACCCTCGTTAGTATCATCTCGGTGTCGCTGCCCCTAATCAGAGCACGCCGTCTGCTGTTGCATCCCCGATGGGAAGAAATCCCATTTTATTTTTCCCGTGTGCAAACCCCACCTACTGTGCTCGTGGCGCTTGCAAGTGCTAAAGGTTACAAAATCCATCTTTTTGCTAAGAAAGCAACTTAATTAATGTGAAAGTTTCTCTCATGAAGGGAACCTGCAGCAGATACGCAGTGCATATTGCAGCCAGCTCCCCTCTTCCCTCCCAGCACCCCTCCCCAAACCACTTTAATTTCTCTGCCAATATTGGACAAATGTAACAGGCTGACTTTTTAATTTTCTGCTCCCAGGTCTCCCTTGTCCCCTCATGCATTTTTCATCACAGCTCATGGCTCCCTCCCTGCCGGCCCTGTGAACAATATTGATCGACTGATTAAGCCATCAAGCCATGGCAAACAACTTTAATTTTCTAACCAAAGCCTTTTAGTTCTGTTCCCTTTCTTGTGTATTTGTTACTTTCTTACAAAGTTTTTAATGTCTACTTGGAAACAAATACAGTTTTCGATTAGTCCCTAGGTTAATTGGGAGCCACGCACCACCGAGAGCAGTGCACATCAAAATATTAACACATAAAATGTAACAAGAGAGAGCGGGAAGTGGTAGGTACGATCCCCTTTCAAAGCCAGAATCATTCCTGCCCAAGCTTTTGGCAAAGGGCTTAAAGAACGCTGACAGTGCCTGCCTTTTCTCTGTGGTCTCTCCCAATAGCCTGAGATTTTACCTAGAAGCGAGGAAGCCCGCCGCAGCGGTGCGGCACGCCTGGCCGTACCTACAGCGCTTGGGCTCTGTGCCAGGCTGTGCTTCTGCAACTTCTCGGACCGCAAATCGACGCTGTCGGCGAAACCCGCCGAAGGCTCGTCAGGTTTCGTACATACCGCCACGTGCACGCTCTGACAGCCTGTGAGTTCCTGCAGGTATACGTGAGGCCTGGTTTGTCTTGCAGAGCATTTCTAAGCGATGATGATGGTAAAGGAGATTCACCTGACCTGAATCCCAGGGCTGCCGGGTGGGTAAAAGCATCTTGCGAACTCAGTACATGTGGTTTAAGTGAGGCTTGTTGGAATCGCTCTGTGGCTTTGCAAATGGCTTTTCAAGGTAAAAATGCAGCTTAAATATCAGGATATTTGTCTCATTGGAAGCCTTAGATCCCTGCGTTGTGCAGTGATGCTGCAGTCCTGTCTTAGGTGCTGGTCCTTTAGGTAGCACTGAGCTGTGAGAGCACCAAGGGGGAACTGTAGCATGTGTCGAGGATCCTCATTTTGAGCGTTGGCTCGTCTGCGTGTTCTGATGTCTCCGAATCTGTGAGTTACGAAGATGAGCAAAGCCTTCCAAAGGAACCGGGCCACTGTCGATGGAGGGTTTGAATACAGGCAGTGCTGGGACATCTTTACACCCCTGTGACTACTCTGTCTACTCGTATCCACCTGGGAATCAATCGCTCCTTGCTCTGTACCAATACATGCAAGGAACGGAGGCCCTGGAGGTGGGCGGCGCGGCTCCACGTGCTTACGGCAAAGTGGGTAAGCGGGAGGCTCCGTTGCCTGATTTTCCCCGCTGTTGCCACCGCTGCGGGGAAACCTCCGGTGTTTCTGTTGCCGTCTGCACCTCTGCCCGTGAGACCTCAGAACAGATTCGTGCTATGGATGTAGTCCAAATGTGTGCAATAGGGTGACAGATCAACCTCACAGCTGGCTCAGTGCAGGTTTCATCAGTGAGTTTAGCACCTTAACCCATGTCCCGGAATCGCTTCCCCAGCTCCGCCTCAGGACCGGTTCCTCCATCAGGTTTGAACCTCACAGCCCGTGACAAAGTCTCCCAATTCCCCCAGTTTACGAGGAGCTCACCATTGCTAGGCAGGGCTTTTGTTCTCCTAAACTCACCTGGTGCCCTTCAGAAGAGGAGATTTTCTGCAAGTAAAGGGGGGAAGTGTTGGCCTCGGCTGGGTTTCTTTGCATCAGAAGTTTTGCCTGTGGCCGTTTGTCGGTCGGAAGCAGCCAGGGTACGGATGGAGCTGGCTGTTTGTGAGCAGAAGCCCGGGAACAAAGCTGGCTTGGAGTCGTCGGGGTCTGTGTCACTTCTCTTGCTCTGAGGGACTCTGATATCAGTATCAGATAATTAGTTCTTATAAAGACGTGTACGTGTCGTGGACTTGTTAGAAATTTTGAGGACGTCTTTTTTTCCTCCCCTTTTAAAACCAAGTGATCAAAACAAGAGGCGTCTCCAGATGTGCTCCTTGTTAACACGAGGAGAGCGGCGAGCCCCCTGGGAGGTGAGGGGTGTATGCCTTTGCAGCAGCCGGGGGTTTTTCATCATCTGGCATTTTATCCTCTGTAAAGCTCAACAGTGGCGCTAATACCCGATTGCTAGGTTCGTGTCATAAAAATGAAAGGGGATGAAAAAACAAAATGAAGTATGGCGTATGTAGGAATGTAAATGGGTTTTTATTGTAGATTGAATTGTGAGAACCCAGGGACAGCTGAGCATTTCTCATTTTATTTATTTTTTTATATTAATAAGGAGGCTAATTTAAAATGAGAGTCCTTGTAGGTGGTAATAGAGGCGTTTGTGCTGATCAAAAAGTTGCTCTGAAAACCAGAGGGCTGGAACCAAGGGCGGAGATGTTTCGTTGTTCAGGTGCTGAGACTACTCGGTTTGGGTTTAAAGGCGCCTGCGAGCACCACGCTCGGGACCGTCATCGTTCGACATCGCCAGCAAGTTCCTGCAAATCAGCTGAGGAATATTTCCAGAAAACGACAAATATGTGAAAAATATTAATGGTGAGATAATTTTGAATTCGTGAGAACAAATATTTGTGTCGAGAACGTGATTATAAGAGTTACACTCGCGAAACAGTAACGCAGGCTGGGATTTGCGTACCGGATTACATTTAACCCACGGTACCGACATTTCAGCTATTGAGTTTTTGCAACAAGCTGCTCATGCAGCATCCGTAGGTGAAGAATTGTTAGCAGGAAATTTCACCGTAGCCTTGGTATAAAAATAAAATTGATAGCGGGGAGAAGCAGCCTGTGCTTGTGCAGCGCTGCCATGCCCTTGTCTCTCACCATCTGCACTTCCTGCATGCGTTTTGGGTTTATTAAGATATTTTTAACCCTTTTTCTTTCCTTACAGCCTCGCTACTGTTGAGGATCCCTCTTTAAAATGCTGCGAAGAAAGCAGGAGCCTTGTTTTTTTTAAAGGCGCTGAAGTCCCATCAGCCAGGGCTCAGGGATGACAATGGGGCTGTGGCTTCCCCTTGGTTCGGAACAATCTGTAGAGCAGCTGCAGGGAGAGGTGACCTGCGGACACCGTTCATTTTCTGCTAGATGGAAAAGTCAGCCGGTCGTCGGTTCCTGTAGCTGAAGAGGCTGGAACCCGCCGGGGGATCTGAAGGAGAGCGAAATGTCAGATGAGAATGGCAAATGAGGGAACCTCTGCCGAGGGGCTGGGTGTTGTCCGCGCCCCGCTGCGGGGAATAAAGCTGCTCCCCACGGGGGATGAAAGAGCCTGTCCAGCCCCTGGCGGGAGGGGGAGCCGGAGGCAGGACAGGTCCCCAAATCTGAGCAAGAATCGCTAACGCAGGACCTTAACAGGAGGCTTAATTACATTTTATTTTCTTGCTTTGAGTTTTTACCCAGCTCTTGTAGAAATCCTGCTCTTGTGATAAATTCCTCGCAAGCCGAGAGGTGGCTGTGTTCTGGTGAAAGGCTCACGCGCCTCCAAACCCTTGTTCCTAAACTTCCCAAAACCTGTTCTTCTGACTCGGATGTGCCCCCAGCTAAGGAGAGGGAGCGGAACCGTGCTGGTCCTTCACAGAAAGGTTTGTTCTGCTCGGGCCCCGTGTGAATTCACCTCTGAGTTTTGGATGACGATTCCCCCTCTGTGACTACAGGGAGGAGTGATTGACGCTGATGTACGACGTGCTCCTGAGCTTACCCTCCCGCTCAGTTCAGTTTCCACCACTGCACATGGTTTTGAGGCAACAGCCATGGAACGGTACAGTCCAATTAGATCCTTTGTGTTAAAGGTTTTTCTCCTTCTGAAAAACACAAGGAAATTAAACCGAGAGTATTTAAGAAAACATGCCAAAAGGTAAAGCTGCTAAGCTCTTAAGATTTTCTTTTTGTTTTCACTGTGCACCTCGCTGTACTCACATAATTACAGACATCCGTGAAATTAAAACTGCAAATTGCTGATGCAAGAGAGTGGGGAAGCTGTGCTATGAAACATTTAAAATTACTGCGATACGACGTTTTTCCACCCTTCTAGGAGCAGTGGGTGGTCCGTGAGGAAAAGTCCTGCTCAAACGCTGCTGACAACTGTGTTAATTGCACTGGGAAATCAGAGGTGAGCTCTTGGATGGCACTGCGGCTGATACCAGTAGAGTTTGCCAGTGTGCAGGGGACACTGCCCTCCGCGAGAAAAAAATCCCCGCACTTGCTCCGAGACGTTAAAACTGTACAGCGTCTTCGCAAATCCAGCTCTAGTCCTTGGGGATAGTCCCACGCTTGACGTCTCCGTTTCCAAACCAATTTGTTTGCTGCTTTTCATAATTCTTTCGGTTGTTTTACTGTTAACGGACTGTTACAGAATTCAGCAGAAAGGTTAGTATTTATTTTTCACCTAAGAACATTTTTAAAGGGTTTTCTCGAGGGTGGGGAAAGGGAGGTGGCTCACCACTACTTCCAAAGCAGTCAGACGTGGGCCTTTTCCTAGCAGGCTCCAAACTAGAAAAGAGCTGAGTTATCTCTTTTTTAATACAAGCCACCTTACAGCACAAGGTAGAGAGATCGATACGCCCTCACCCGGGTTATCAGAAGTGTTGAAAATATTTATCATTAAATAGCAGTGATACAAACAGAAAGTAACACCTTCAGCCCTTGAGATTAAAAGTGGATTTACTTTCTTGCTCCCGAGCATAGTGCCCTGAGAGCTCTGCGCGAGCACCGTGTGAAGACTGCTGGGTAGAGACGCGGCGTGGAAAGAAGTAAAGCTCTTAAAGGGCATTCAGAAGGCAAAGTAATTAAATTAAAAAAAAACACCTCAAAAACAAAAACCTCTCACCTCTAAGTCACTGATTTGTAAGCTGCATTTTAAATCGGTGCTGCCAACCGAAACTTTGTCTTGCGAGACTCTTAGCGCAGAGTAACTTGCTCTTGGTCTGGTTTAATGCTATTTTAATTCTGATGTTTTACCAACTTCAGATAAAGCTGCTCCTTTTTACGCTCCTATTCCAAAGCAATAACTCACACGTTCGGATGCCTGGCATTTTGTCCTCTTCCTCCGTTATTTTGAGGAAGCTGCAGAAAATGGGTGTATTTGCCAGTCTTATTGCACTCCGAGGCCATCGGTGCTCCTGGCTTGCAGTGTTCTTCAATGTGAGTTCAGAAGCGGGGTTTGGCACGCTCTGCCCTCCAAGTTTGTGCTTAGATCTCAGCAGCTTTCCCCCTGTGCTCAGTGTCCGTAGGACGAGAACGATTTCCTGATTTTCACTGCAGCGGGCGAGGCTGGGTTTTTATTGGCCGTGGAAAATCGGAGTAAATGTAAGTTTAAAATGTAAGTTTTGAAAATAGTTATATTTTTATCTTTCATCCCTGAGGTATCGCAGGCTTTACAAACCCCTTTTAATCTTGGATTGATTGATGTCAATGGGAGTTTTGCACTGGCCTCGATAGATCTTGGACCAGTCCCAGGGTGCAGCAGTGCAACGATCTCTGGGAGGGAATGCAGCAGCTGCTAAACCTCATGAGCTGATGCTCTAGGACAAGTGGAGATGTTTCATCGGGCTGAATAAAGCAGAGGTAGCTCGTGGGTGGGCATCTGTGAACCTTTGAAGCAGTGAGAGGTCGGAGACGGGTCTGGGCAAAGCGCCTGGATCCCACTGTGGGTGTGACGGCACGTCCAAGGGTGTCGTCTGTGGCCTCTGGCTGAGCGTGGGGTGTGCCGGAGGACGGAGGCTCAGCAGAAGCGGGGCTGCCCGGGACCTCCGGGACGGCGCAGGGCGTAGGGACGCTGTCGAGGTGGCGTGCTCCGAGTGGTGCCCCTGGGGTCTGGGATTAGGGATGCTGGATGAGAAGGGATGAACAGTTCGATGCTCGTTTCACGGTTGCTTTGCATGGCAAGAGGACATGAAGCCTGGTGTTGCTGGGGGAGAAAGAGAGGGAAGGGGGGGGCAGATCTCAAGAAGAGGGATGGGGCGGGGGGTCACTCCGTGGGCAGACCCGAGCCCTCGCGCTGCTCCATGTGCAGCANCGGCGCAGGGCGTAGGGACGCTGTCGAGGTGGCGTGCTCCGAGTGGTGCCCCTGGGGTCTGGGATTAGGGATGCTGGATGAGAAGGGATGAACAGTTCGATGCTCGTTTCACGGTTGCTTTGCATGGGAAGAGGACATGAAGCCTGGTGTTGCTGGGGGAGAAAGAGAGGAAATGAGGGGGCAGATCTCAAGAAGAGGGATGGGGCGGGGGGTCACTCCATGGGCAGACCCGAGCCCTCGCGCTGCTCCATGTGCAGCATTGGGGCAGGGAGGTGTCAGGTCCCCAGCGGTGCACCGGACGGAGGTGTTTCTCCCACAAGGATTTAATTATATCCCGTTAAGCGTCCCCACATTGCATTTACACAGCTAGTTAAAGTAACAATGCTATTGCGTGTGGGGCACGTACTTGTATTTGCTCAGGGACCGGCTTATAGAAATACCCTAATATGTGGTGTAATATAGACATAAATCACATCACTTTTTTGTAATGCGCTTGATCAATCTGTGCTACAGATCCCCCCGCTCCCCCCATTCATAATGATCTGTCCGTCTGCCGTGCAAGATTAATAGTAGCCAGTTGGAGAACATTAAGACGGCGTTATCTGGAAAGAGAGCAAACACCATGGGAATGAAGGATTGCAGTGGCACTGACAGTGCCAGTTTCTGTGGGAAAGGGTGACTGGCTGCTTGCGCCCATGGAAAAGCCCCTGATGCGTAGATTGGCGTTCAGCCTGGCCCGCGGCAGAGCGTGGGCACGCGCGTTTTGCTCAGAGGGACGGTGGTTCAACCTCGGGGCCGGGATGGCACCGAAGGGGCCAAACCGTGGCACAGCTCCGTGAAATGCTGAAGGTTATCAAACGCATCACCTAGGGGTTTCTGAACGCCGAGATTTCGGACGCGTGGGACCAACAGGTACCTTCCCACACACAGCCCTGCGTTAAGAGCCGATAGATTTTCTTTTAAAGATCTAAGAGGCGAGGGGTGAGACCCCAAGAGGCGCCTTAAAGCCACCATCCTCCTTTCGCACGCTTTCAAGAAGCTCAGCGCAAGAAAAAGCCGAACTCGCTGCAACCTTCGCTCTTCTCCTTAGCTCCCTCTTCATTTCCCAGCTCTGCTTTGAGGACCCTTGCACGAAGGTAACTCCACAACACGCGCACGTCCTCTGTTTGTCCAGCTCTGAACTGTTCGGTTGCAGCTTTTTCTCTCAAGCTCAGTGCTAAAAAGACTTTAAAGATAAAGCCTGGGGTGGCTCTTTCCACCTGTTTATTCTCCTCCTGCCTCCTCCTTCCAGGCAATTTCCCCCACCGCCGAGCTGGCTCTTTTATCCCAGGGGAAACTCACTATTGATCTCGCCACTCTACAAAGGGAGGGGAAACACGGCCCCCTTCGTCTTCTCCTCGCATAGACTGATCCCCTTGTCTGGTCTGCGTTTGGTGACGGGCAGATTTTAATCTGGAAGGATTGGAAATCTTTACCTGATCAAAGAATTCCCCCGGCACGGTGAGGGCTTCAGATGGGGGCTGCAGCTGCAGCAAAGCAGGTGGAAAAATAGGGAAGCAAAAGGGATGCTCGGCTCGGGAACCGGTCTCAGGTGTTTCTGGGGATGTAATTGCAGAACGAGCTCAGCCGAGCATCGTGCGGCGTAAACCCTCACACGGGACGGCTGCAGCCGTCTCCTCAAATGAAATCCAAACTCTTGTGTGTTTGTTTTAATTCCCCTCCCTCCCTTCTGCTTCTTCATTAACTCAGTCATTTTTGAGCGCGAACACCCAAGCTGTAAATCTGAGGCCGTTTAGCAGGTGAGGTGAACTGTGAAAAGCAGATTTGCACAATTTGCAGATTGCTTGTTGAGGTGAGAGCTAATGCTGCTGACTCACAAGCTGATCCGATGCTGTTGGCAATCCTTCCCCAGTCTCCAGCTACTTCTATCCAGCCCTTCACCCCTCTCAGGTTTTGGCAGCATCCAAAGTTTATTCCAAGAACAGAAGTTTTCTGGATCCAGCAAAGCCACCTGGTTTTCCCCCAAGCGGTGCAAACGCACCGTTGCCTCTTCCCGACCCTGGCCCCAGAGCTGCGTTTGAGTGGTCTCAGCTTAGACTAGCAATTAGTATTCAGGCAGGAGAGCGGGCTGCCGGCGGGAGCGGGAGGGACGCCACGGCTCGATCTTTATTCATAATCCGAAAGGCGTGTTTGCTCTCCAGGTTTGGGTTGCCGCAGTGCTGGAGGAGCTGGCTCCGGTCGAGCTGCAGAGGACCTCTCCGGCGCTCTGAGGCTCTGCTGGTTTTTAGCATTTCGGGATCATTTCTCTCACCCAGCCTGGGAGGTGCAGAAAATCCTCCCGGCTCCGGGATGGCGCCCGCAGTGCTCACCCGGGGCAAACCTCACCGGCTGGCCGAGCAGCAGCGGGCACCTCCACTTATGTCCTTATGGGGTTTTCTCTCCCCAGCGCAGCCACTTCTTGTCGGTCCTCATCTCCCAACATAAAACGACCTCCAGGTACGAGCTTTGAGGTGGTTTCCATTGATTGCTTGGAAATCCGTTTTGGTGGCAGCCAAGCCGGGCAGAAGGGTTTCCCTGCCCTGAGCGTCGCCCCCACCAACCCTTCGGCTCCAGACCCTCCCAGACGGGGAGGGTTGTTCTTCCACTTGTTCTTCCAGCCCAAGGGCCTTTAGTCTGGGCTTTGCGCAGAGACAGGGAATTTTTTTTTTTTTTTAATCCCCCTTCTCACTGCGGTTTGCATCCTTCTCCCAGAGGATAACAAGCTCTGAAAGTTTAGCAACGTCTCCAAGGGTGAAGCCTGCACCCGCTCTGCCCCGGGGCTGGGACTCGTTGGGAGAAGGATGCGATGCTCTCAGGGAGCTGCCACGAGACAAACGTGTCGCAAGCTCCGTGCTCGCACTGCCCGGGGAAAGGCGGTGATAGATTAATCTGAACAAAGATTAATCAATAATTTATGCTGGTGTTTTCACTCACCTGGGGCTTAGACAGACTTTGATATGATTTGATGGGGTCGGAGCCACCTTGCTTTAATTAAACGTGACGCTGAAAATTAAAAGGAAAACCTATTGGCCACTGGAACTGAAATCAATCTGTGATCGGTAACGAGAGGCTGATTAAAGAGGTGATGCCCAGGAACGAAAGGACGGATTCAGCAGACGCTTTCTGAAGGCCAGATTAGCGCGACATATTGAATGTAAATATACCTATTGGCGTTTTGTCATGGCGTGGCCTTTAGCGAGCGAGCAGTTTGTATGCGGTGATAAATGGCTTTGCACCAGGGAAGGTGCCGCGGGAATTCAGCGCTGCACTGGATGCTCTCCCGGAGCAGCGCAGGGGTGGCGGCTGGGGACAGCGCGGAGCAGGGGATCCGGGGCAGCACCTGGAAGAAGAGCTGAGCCCCACGCACCCGCCGCTCCTTGCTCGGTGGGGTGCAGGCAGGTTAAGGCAGCGGGAATTGCACTTTGTCTGGTTTTTTGGCAGTGAGTGGCCTGCCCAGCGGGACTGTGCACAGGCAAGCTCGCGCGGGCGTCCAGGGGAAGGGGTCTGGGTGCAGCTGGCTGCCAAGCGCGCTCTGGCTTTTCTCTCCAGCTGCTGAGCTGTGCTTGGGCTTTGCGGAAGCGGAGCTCCAGGGGCATCGCGAAACACGCTCTGGACTGAGAGCAGGAGGGTGCTTAATGACGGACCCAGTGCTAGTTAAGCTGAGTTGCATCTGCCCTGGGGAATGGAGATGCTCTAGGAGGAGAGCTGCTGTAGGAAGGAGGTTGAAACCAGAGCTGTGACAGCACAAGGCGTGGGGTGCGGAAGACAGAGAGACCAAAACCAGTGCTTTCAGGAGGAGAGGTCTGCGCCCTGGGAATGGGGCAGCATTTTTAGGGCCCCCAAGTGAATTAGGGCTGGTTCGTGGGAAAGAGAGCAGTTCTGGGAGCAGATACTGTGCTGGGCTCTTCACTGCTCTCAGTGAAGATGTGAATTGTCCTGAAGTTCAGAAATGACAGCGGGGAGGGATGCTTTCCTCTCACCTATCTCCAAAGTAACCGGGCAAGGCACCAAGTTAGCACATTGGGGTGCTTTGCTGCAGCGCGCTGGGCTGTGGGGTCGCGAGTGGCACTGCCGCCCCCACCCCACAACTGCCCCGGCACCCGCAGCGCCTTGCGCCGCTCCCCCTGCAACGGCTCTTGCGGGATCCAACCTCGTGCAAGCCCTCCTGCAGGAGCCGGCCTCGCTGGTGACGAGGGATGAGCCTGGAAGCTCTCCCGGTCGCGATTCAAAGCCTGGAGCATCCCTGTGAGCGGGGAGGTTGCCCATCTCTGTTTGCAGGGCTGGATTTTCCTTCTGAAAAATGAAGAGAAAAATAAGCTGAAATGTTTCCTCTCTCTCTGTCCCCCCCTCAGCCCTGTTCTGCACCAGACACAGGGGACAAGCAGGACTTTTCCAGTCCCCTGCGTGCCCCATCCTCTGCCTTCCTCCGCGTCTGCGGCTCTGCCGGAGACACCCGCAGAGGCCGGAGGGGAGAGGGGACGGCGGGGACAGGCTCGGGGCCGGGGCTGGTTCCTTCCCTCGGCGCCTGCAATTGCTCTTTTTTAACTTCCATGTCACTTTGCAGGGGGAAGGAGCGGGCAGGGCGGCCGGTGCTGGCTGCAGCGAGAGGTACAGGGGGTTTTGGTGGAAATAGGCTGAGTTTGGGGGCGANCAGGCTCGGGGCTGGGGCTGGTTCCTTCCCTCGGCGCCTGCAATTGCTCTTTTTTAACTTCCATGTCACTTTGCAGGGGGAAGGAGCGGGCAGGGCGGCCGGTGCTGGCTGCAGCGAGAGGTACAGGGGGTTTTGGTGGAAATAGGCTGAGTTTGGGGGCGAGGGGGAGAAGCCTCACTGGGAAAAAGGTGACTTACGTGCCTTAAAATAAGCTTTTGCCATCAATTAATGCACAGAGTCTTGGAAGGAGCTTGGAAACCGGGCACGTGAGTGGGGTTCCTGCCGGCACAGGCACCACAGCCGCACGGGGACGGGGATGGGAATGGGATGGGCACGGGATGGGTGCAGGGACTGGGACAGGGAGGGAAGCGGGCAAGGTGCGGCATGCGAGCCAACGGACCCCCTGGCCGCTCGGGGCGGGTTGGAAGCCCCTTCGTCCCCTGCCTGCTTCGCTGGGGCTTTGATTCCTCGCTGACAGCACGCTGAAGGATTGATCTGAGCGGGGATAAATAATTCATGAGCTTTTTCTTTTTCTTTTTTTTTTTGAGCAGCTGTGAATTTTGAGACGCGAGCGCTGCACAGCAGACGCTGTTGAGACTAAAAGAACAGTTTGAGGAGAAAGCTGTATATTTTTGTTGTTGTTGTTGTCTGTTGCCATTTATAATTTCTAATCTCCTTTTTCTTTTTCTTCTTCTTTGTTTTCTGTTTTTAATTATTATTTCCCCCCGCTCCCAGGCCTGTTTCGTTCCTCTGGCTCTCAGCAGGCGGCTGTGGCAGAGGCAGCACCCCACCGCGAGCAGACGGCTCCACCAGCCCAACTGTGCCCGGGCACGGTCTGACATCTCAGCGCTCGGTGAAACTGTAACCTCTGCTTCAAGGGAGATGCATCCCAAGGGCATCCCCTGCCCACGTGTGCCCGTGGAGCACCTCGGACCCCCGTCTGGCCGCCAGCATCTGCAAAGCATGCTGCTCCAAGCCCTGGCGTTCAGGGGGTTTGAATAACACCTCGGTCTCTCTCTGCCTCAGCATCCTGGGGACTGAGGCTGCAGCACAGCTCCTCCGCCGCCGTCTGCTCCTGACAGGCAGCACACGGATCCCCTTGGAAAATGAGGGCCGGAGCAGCTCTGTGCACGGCAGCACACGTGGGAGAGCGGACGGCTGGGGCTGTTGGCAAAAAATGCCTGGAGGGGCTTGGGGGGGGCTGAGGACCGTTCCTTCGTGGTGTTTGGGCACCAGGCAGGGGTGCGTTGCTGGAAAAGCTGGGCTGCAACCCCCGGGAGCATCTGCAGCGCTGCTCAAAGGGCTGGGGAGGGGGGGACACGTGGGCTCTTGAGCAACCACAGCCTCCCCAGCCTGGGCTGCCAAAACATACTGTGTGGCAACATACGGGTGCTTTAACCAGCATTTAATGTTTCCCAGGTTATCTGGTAGCATTTGTTAGCTGGGACACCTGGCTGGGGCTTTACCAGCTGCTTAAAGTCAACCGTGCAAAGCTGCGAACGTCATAAGGAGAAGAGCTTCCAGCTTAACGGCGCTGATCGACGCTCGCTGCGAAGCTGGGCGCTCTGAAACCGCCCTGAACGCCCACGCGCCGACTCCAGGGGATCCCAGGAAGGGAAAACGTGGTTCAAAAGATTTCATAAGGAAAAAGTAATGATAAAAATACTCTGGTGCAAGTCAGCCAGAAGTCGTAGACTCAGATTCCTGCATCCGTTTACAGCCGTGTTCGTGGTGGAGGCGGGCGGTGCAGGGAGACGTCCTGCAGCTGCACCCGAACCTGGGGGGACCGGCTAATGCTGATACACATCAGTGCAGGAAAATCGCTACTGTAGTGAAGTTCATTCAGGAAAATGAGAGCAAGGGGCAGCTGAGGTACGTGTGAAGCCGTCTCAAAGCCCCTGAGGAGGCGAGAGGCAAGAAGGGAGCTCTTTGCCTTCCTGCCCCGCCAAGTCCCCCCAAAATGCTGCTGCCTGAGCCCAGAAAGCCCCTTCCCGGGGAGCAGGATTTGCAGCCGGTCAAGGCGGAGCTGGGGGCTTCTGCAGCCCCACGGGGAGAGAAGACGCGAGACAGGAGACGTGTCCATCGCAGCCCCTCGCTGTGCCCCGGGAAGGGGCTGGGGTTGGGGCAGGACCCTCGGTGGCTCCACGGGTCCCTCTTTCGTGGCTTTCACTCCCAGGTGGGATTTTCTTTGTCGCTTCAAGCAGCTCTTTTTTGCCATAACAGCAAAAGTGGCGCTAAATGTTTATTGGGATATTCCCACGCCGCAGGGAAGGAGGTGTGCTGGGAGGTTTTGCAACTCTTCACCCGACTCATTCATTTGTTCGCTGTAGAGCAAGAAGGCAGGATGAAGCCCGCTCCACGTTGGACCCAGGAGAAGATTTTCAGGGCCTTTGGGGTCACCTTTCCCAGCAAGTCCTGCAGGTCCTCAGCTCCCAGGAGCTGACGGGCACCTCCCCGCTGCGTCTCCCGAGAGGGGCGAGGATGCCTTCATCGCTACAGGCACTTTGGGCTGAGTCTCACCTGTGATAAGCGCTTTCAGGCTCACGGAAGCTATTCATGAACTTGTGCTGAATTAGACAAGGACTTGATGAAAGGGAGGTTGGGTTTTGTGTCAAAATGTTTCTTCCTAATGCTTAAAAAGTTGAGCATCTTGACTCTTTGTTTTGCAGTGATGCTAAAATAACAAAATTTGGCCAACACTAACCGTGTGAGACACGAACGCCTAAACAGCGCGAGACATTAGGGTTGGTGGCAAAACATTTTCAGTATTTTTTATTTTCATTTGCTTATTTTGACAAGGGAAGGGAAGAGGAAGCTCGGGGGTGATTTTGAGCAGAGGGGTAGGGGTTTTTTTTCTGAAGGCCACCGCAGTTTCCATAACCCTGCCTTTTGCCGGGCAGGTGGCGGCGGTAGGGGACTGCGAAGCAATTCCTGGTAGTTAATTCTATTTAATTTAATTCAGTTCTATTCATTCTTAATCCTATTTAATTCTTCCCTTCTTCCTAGAGGAGAGGGGAGATATTTAAACAACAGTAATTTATCTCTTTGCCTCTGCCGCGCAGCGGGCGCTTCCGCCACCCCGGCACCTTCCTGCAGACCCCGGCCTCCCCTCGCTGGCGAGCAAAGCAGCGCAGAAGCCGCGTGCGCTGGACGCGTTGGTGGTTAATCAGCTAATTAATTAATCAGTCTATGGGATCCATCTACCAACCCAGTCTAGCTGGGTTTCGTGTCTGTCTTTAGTGGTTCGACGATGTTCACAACAACTTTTCCTTTGGACCGGGCGATGGACCCGCAGCAGCGAAAACTTTGCGTCAAGAGCTTGATCTGCTCAGTCACACCCGCCTGCCACGAAGGAGGCACAGCTGTGCTGAGAGAAGGAGATAAACACTTGAAACACGGGATGAAGGAGGCTTCAAACATCTCTGCTGCCTGCAAGATAGATTTCTGTTTCCAGCTCCCTTTCTGAAAGCCACAGAGATCACAGGGAGACGCTCAGAACAGGTGGAAATCTGTGGCGAGACATTACTTATTCATAAAATAATGTGTAATCATTCCTGTAAAGCATTAGGGTTGGAAGGGTCACTGTAACTCAGACAAATCCTGCTCACTCGTTTCCATCTCAGGGGCAGTGGAGCCGGGTGGGACGAGGCTGCTCCGGCGCTGCAGGGGAGCGGGGGCACTCGCCTTTCCTGCAGTTGTAAAACACTGGGAAAGCTCAGGAAGGTTTTTTTCCTTGGAAAAAGCTACTTGAAACATGGTCCCTCTCGATCAGGTGATCGACCTGTCCCGCTGCAGAGGCAGGGAAGGGGGCACCTTGTCTCGGAGCGGTAGCCACGGGGTCTGTGCAGCACCGCTCTGAGCTACCCCACGCCAGCTGTGCGAGCAGGATGCCTCGGAGCTCGGTAGCCACAATGTGAGAGGGAGCAGGGCTCTGTCCCGCGTTTCCTGGCGTACCTGTAGGAGCCGAGAGGTGCCGTGGGACGCACGCAGTCCTGGGTGCGCTTCTGTCCCCCCAGTCCTGCCGCAAGTGCCGGGGTGACGACCACCGGCTGCCGCATCCGTCCTGCAAGCAGCTGCCATTCCCGTGCTCCGGCTTTTCCTCGGTCAAGTTATTCCTCTTCAAAAATGGTGGCACGAGAGCCAGTGGGAAATGAGACGTCTTGTGAAAGAGGGGAACCTGTTTCATTAATCGATAGATCAAATGCTCCTCGGCGGAGCACTGCGGTGCAATTACAGTTATGAGATTCGCGGGTAGTTATCACATTGCTGCTAATTAATTTGCTGTGTTAGCGTACCCGGCAAAGGCCCGAACACGGGCTGCCTGCACGGAGTCTCCCGCAATAATTCAATGTAGAAAATGAACCGTAATGAGGGCTGATGGAGAGTATCGACGTGGAGGACTTCATCCCATGTGGGAATACTGCTGAATCCAAGGCTGGAGCCCGGCGGCTTCGCTGCAGCAGTGTCCCGAACAGCAGCGTAGAAGCAAGGAAACCGCTTTTTTGCCAAATCTGCGCTGATCTTTTGGGAAACCAGAATTTATTTATTGTTAACGCCTTTCACTTTGAAAAGGCATCATAAACCTGAACGCGGCCCGTGGCGCCGCTGTCAGTCAGACCCGGGCACCTCCAGATGGGGAAGGCGCGGTGGTGAAGGGGGACCCTCACATCTCCCCAGCACAGCAAGGGCAGGGGGCCGCGGGGGGGCCCGCGTGCTCCTGGTGTTCTCCAGCCCACGCTGATTCCTGGTGTGGTCGCTCGAGATGGGCACCGGGTCTCCATGCCTGAATGCCACCTCCTGGGGACAGCTGCCCTATGCCAGGTCACCCGTGCTGCACATGTGGGTGCTCGAGCATCCTGGCTCCTCGTAGCTCTCACTGCACGTCGTATTTTTAAAACAAAAAAATAGGAGACAACTGGTCCTGGATGCTCAAAGGATGTCTGAGAACAGATTTTCCCAACAATCTCGCTCTTGCACACGTGGCCACAACCTCCCTGGGACTCCCATCCTAGCCAGGCCCCTCGGGCTGGCTGCTGGTGCTGGTGCTGGTGCTGACTCCTCCTGAATGGCCCTGGGCACTTAATGGGGGCCTTGGAGAAACGCCCAGTCTGCTCCTGCCCACAGCCAGGTTTTCATTAGCTTGCAGTCAAATATTAGGGCTGGTGCTGCATGTTTGATTGCATTTCTAATGCACCTGCCCTCCCTGGGCTGGGAATTGCTTCTTCACCCGAAACCAGAGGATGCACAGGGGCTCCTGTGCGATTCGGTCTGGAGATGAGCCCAAAAGTCCCAGAAGGGACCGAGGTGTTTCCATGGACAGGGCTGGAGCTTGATTCAGGGTGAATGTCACCCCGGGGTACTGGGCAGCAGCTATCCCAGGTGTCTGGATGAAGCTGCTCCTTCCACCCCTCCCAGAGTCCTTGGTCCTGTGATCAAACAGAAATGCTTCCCGTGTCCCCTCAGGTGCCGATAGCAGAGCTGTGATGTCCTGCAGCCCGGATCTTTGGGACAAACTCAGATTTTCCTGCAAACGCCGGCGCTGGGGGCTCTCCATCCCCTCGGTGCCACGCACCACCAGTTTGGGACCAGGCTGGACCCGGCTCTTCTCTGCGCGTTGCCGGCTGGCCTCGGGTAAGTCATTCGCAAGGTGAGTCCAGGGGACGTTCAGGCTGGACGGAGCCTCGGGAGCAGCCTGGGCTCCTCTCCCTTTCTTCTGTGTGCAAAATTTATAAAGAAAAAAACCCCGACCAACCCCAACAAATCAAACCCAACTAGTTCTTCAGCTTCATTTGGACGGAGGCCTAAAACACAGTCTGGCGAGGCCTTGCGCAGCGCAGATGGAAATCCTATATGGGGCTACTGACTCACAGCACTAAAAAAAAACTTGTTAGTCAACGTTCAAAAGGGCCGGAGCTCCTGAAGAACCCCTCCGTGGTCCCCACGGGGATGCTCTGCTTGGGGACCGCTACGGGCAGGGGACCGTGCCCCGGGCGCTGCATCCCTCTGCGACGCTCCCGGGGCCGATGGGTGTCGAGCGCTCGAAGCCTCACAGGGGGTAACGAGGTGGATGTTATCGACCAGGGTTTTCGCCTCCCCCTCTCCTGTTTACTGATTTTCTGTCCCTCCTTGGCGTACTGTGCTTTTTAATCCATCCAGGTCACAGCCCACTCGAGCAGGGCCAGCCACAGGGTCAGCACTAATGATATGCTAATGAAGCTGGGGCAATCAATTCCCCCCTAATCAGGCAATCGATCCCCACTGCAGGTGTTTCTGATCTCGGGCCGCGCGGGAGCAGCATCCGATGTTAATGTGGAGGGGCTCTTTGAAGCCGCTTGTCACAGTGGGACCACGCTTGGAGGAGACTTACAGGGCTTATAATTTAAAAGATATATTAAAGAAAAAAATTAAAAAGCGAGTTTTGGGATTGGAGCATCCTTTTGAACCCAAGCGCTGCTCTCAGGTCTGGTAATGAATAAAAGCTTGTTGGCAGCAGTGGGCCAGGGCACACGGGGGTCTGGGCCAGGAGGAGGGGATGGGGATGCGGCAGCACCCAGACCCCAAGGGATGGGGAAAGCTCCTCCCCACTTGCCTTCGTGCCATTGATGAGATCTTGCAGAGCCGGCATTTCATGCATGCCGTGTGCCCTCACACCTGCCCCGGTGACTCCCCTATCTCGGCAGCAGCCCCAGCGCTTTCCTTGCAGGAGATGTCCCACGTGCAGGTCCGTTGCTCTGCCGTGGGGCACGTTGTCGCTCAGGACATTGGGAAAACAACTCCAGCGCTGCCCAAGCAGAGCTTTCTCCAAAGGATGCTAGATGGGTAAGTGATCTCCAGGGGTTTCTCTGCTGCTGGGCTGGCAGAGGCTCATGCATGGAGATGCTCAGAGGGATGGATGCGGCCCATCCTGCACCCGCTGCAGCACCCAGGGGATGCAGAAGGGTAACATCGGTGGGACAGATCCCCGATCCCCTCCTCGGTCGTTGCCTTTTTCCTGCAAGAAGAGCAGCCTTTGCTCTCCCCTTCCCTCCTGTTTCCTCCTCAAACGGGACTGTCGGGGGGTTTGCTCCCAGCCCTCCCTGCCGTGGGGGCACCTTCGCCAGCATGAAGCTTTCGGGAGCTTTCACGCCACTGCCGCATGCACCGCTGCGTTTGAAGCGATGGGGAGAGGCTCCCCAAGGCGGGCTCTGCCACGCAGACGTGAAGGCGAGTAGCGAAGCGCCTGCTACAGCGCCACTTCCCCTCGTTAGTCATGCAGCTTTGGGATGTTTACGTGCCTCTCTGATTTGGTTGAGGCAATTGGTTTTAAGGGCTGATTATTTATGGATCTGTAGTACACCGTGCCAGCAGGAATAAATTTCCCCACCTAAATCAGTTATTTTCCCAGCACGACGCACTCCCCTTGACACAGATGCACCCACCCCCTCATCACCCAGCCCGGCGCGCGGCAGCGGGCACCACCAGCACGGCCCGGCCCCCTGCAGCTCCACCACCGCCTCCAGATGCTCCGCCGCGCCAGCTCGCCCGGCCGGGGTTTCCCACGTGCTCCTCTCAACCGGAGTTTGCTGGAGGTGCCTGCCACAAAATAGTGGGGTTTTAGTGTTTTTTTGGTCTCCCGTAGTAGATGCACAAGAGCGAGCAGCAACAGGTCAGGGCGTTTGATCCCCCC
The DNA here is from genome assembly GCA_013398225.1 of Steatornis caripensis. NCBI lineage: Eukaryota > Metazoa > Chordata > Aves > Caprimulgiformes > Steatornithidae > Steatornis > Steatornis caripensis. Next base: position 315,007 of record VZSC01013076.1, read on the forward strand.
TAGTATTTTGTGTTTGAGCACTCTAATAGTTTGGTTTATTCTTTTAGCGTCAACTATTTCTGGCTCAGGGAATTTCCCGAGCCTGCTGCGGTTTGCCCCCATCTCTTTGAGCTCCTCATCCACTCTCCTTTTCAGCCTACATGAGTTGTTTTTCTGCCTGCATCACCCTTGGGTAAGGATTTCAGCAGCTTGGCTGACCCGTACAAGGGAAAACCCATTTAACCGCCTCTAGTTCTTGCACTGGGAAAGCGTCTTCCTTGCAAAGGGGAATTAAAGCCCCCTGTGTCGTCCTACACCTCCCCTCTGCACCTGGGGAAGGAAGCAGCGACGGGAGGGCGACTGCTGCCTGCAAACCCCGCACGCACTTCTCGGTCATTGGGTTTCGGTGTCTCGTTGCGTCTGGAAAAGCCGGAATTAAACTTGCATGTGTGTAACATCTCACGGTCCCAGCGTGGGTGTACGGATGTGTATCCACCTCGGGCCTCCAGCACGTAGCTTTAATGAGAAATGCTCTTACACTGAACCCAAACCGCTCCTCCGTGGCCCCGCAGCGACGCACAGCTCTTGGCACAGTCCCGCTCAGCCAAGTGAAGCGAGGACGATGGCAGGGCTGGAACCACTCCTCGGCCCCAGACGGGACTGCCGGCACTGCCACCAGGCAGGCTCGTTGGGTTAATTAGAGGTGCTGGGATTTATGCTTTTGCTTTGGGCAAAACACTCTCTTCAAAACAGCGCTGCCCGAGTTATCCCGGGCTGCGCTCAGAGCCCTGTGCGGATCCACACAGATGTGTTAACCGGGCGTCGGGTCCGGTATTCTCACTCGCTCATGTCCAGTTACTGCAAGGGGAGTAAAATAGGGATCACAAGAGCAAGAAATGCACTTTAAAAATGACCGGCATCTCCAAAGTGACAGCGCCTGGGCGCACAAGGAGCAAACCAATCTCTGGGAGTAAAAAGCGCCGGCGGCACCGAAAGGAGATTGGGAGCAGGGGACGGCTGGGGTCTGGCAAACGAGGTGATCAAGCGGCTGCTCGCTCGAATAACACGGCCGGTGGCAGAGATGGAGGCGGCTCTCAGGGCCTATTAGGAAGTCATCAGTATTGCCCACGGTGCGGCCGTGCCGGCGCCCGTCGCTCAGGCTCGCTGGCGGCGTTTGGCCCACGTTTGGGTGGGGTGGCAGGGGGGTGTTTGCATTCTGGGGGGGCTGGATACGCGCTGGGGGAGTGAATCTTGTTGGACACATTTTCGGGCAGATCGATTAGTTGTGTGCCCTTTTTTCCCCTGATCTACCTGTCAGTCCCAATATTATTGTTAATTAGAGCGCGCATCCAGAGTCAGCTAATGCAGCATGAATGCCGGCTGGCCTGTCATTAGCCGCGCTCGTGGTAGAGGCCAGGGCTGGTCTCATTACGTATCCCGGTGTCCTCACCGGCACCGCCTGCGCTGAGGGTCACATGCACACCTGCGGTGCTCAGACGCCGGTGACCATCGGCTGCTCCGGGTCCTGCCGAGGTGTCAGACAACAGTGCCAGCACCACCTCTGCTGAGTCAGCAGGTTACTTGTTCCGGCTGAATCAGCAGAAAGCACCATCCTGCCCAACCACGGGGTGCTGTGTCAGGGCTGTTCCCCCAGGCACCTCCCTGGCAAACAAGGTGGCGGGTGCAATATTACGTTTCTAGCAGTTTGACGCCATGTGCGGCCAGAGGCTGATCCTGGCATAATGCCAGCACAGAGGTGACCAGAGAAGACTTGGGCCCCACGACGGCAGGTCGGTGACTTGCACGGTGACAATACAGCACTTTTGGTCCTGTAATTGCAGCCCTGGCCTGGATTTACTGCTGCCTTGCTGGGCTCTGCGGCCGCAGGCCCCGTGGGTGCCACCCGCCAGAAGCTGTAGGGCTGCACGAGCCGAAGTCACCTCTGCAGGTGGGGCGCGGGGTTCCCCAAACACGGGGGTCACTGCAGCCTTTCAGCTTTCCCAGTCCACCAGGCTTGCCTGCGCAGAGCTGCAGCCCGGCTCAGCCCCAGCCAGAGAGCGATGGGGAGGTTGGGACGCTGAGCTGGGCCCCGTCACCTCCCCTCCAGCAGCCCCCGCACCAACCCCTCCTTGTGTCCATCCCATCCCACTTCCCTCCAGCATCCTTCTCCCGGGACTGGCATGTCCTCGGTCCCAGCTGCAGCCTGTCGCTGTCAGCCCGGAGCCGGCATCACCCGTCTCAAGGTCAGGAAGAGCTTCGGGGTTATCGCTGTGCTCCCCCCAGGCTCCGCTTTCCCACCAGCACACTCCCTTCATCAGCAAGAAAACTGTCTTTTCTTAACACTTATTAAGCCCTAATTTTCATCTTATTCATTACTACCAAATCATTAAGCTGGCAAGGAATTAAATGAGGTGAAATGAAAAGAATTGAAAGAAGACTGAAGGGTTTGGGGTGGTTGATTTACTTTTTAAAAAAGACCGGAAAATAATCTCCCAGGATTAAGCAGGTGAGAGCGACTAACCCTGCGGAAGGGCACGTAAGACTTAGAGACGAGGTTTCTAATTAAGAAGAGGCATCGAAGGACCCCGAGGGGCATCCGTCTGCTCCTCCGTGCCCGCCGAGGTGACAGCGAGGACAGCTGGGCACCGGTGCCTCCTGGACAGCGAAGCCCGCTCATCCTTAACGTCTCTGCTCAAATAAAAGACGCTGCAGCGAGAAATGGGGGGGCCCAGTGGGCATTTGTGTGGCTTCCAAAAACAGTCACTGCCGAAGTCACTGCTGTCGCGGCCAGCCTACGGCCCCGAGCTTATATATTATACATATATGTGTGTGTGTGTGTGTGTGTAGGTATCTATGTATACACGCACATGGGGGGGGGGGGGTGTAAATTTAGGAATATTATTTAATATATTAATGTGTTAAATATAAACATACTGACATATTCACATGTTTAGGGTATATATTGAAATACATTTCTGTATATATATAGCCATTTCTTTCAGAAAACAATCTTCAACCTGCAGGGTTATTGATCGGCCCTTGCTGGGCACTTTCTCCAAGGACGGCTCTCCGTCAGCCACGCTGAGTATGCGTATGGCATTTATGAAGTGCTTTGCCTGTGGTGTCTGTCTGTCCGTCTGTCCCTGCCCTCCTCTCCGTGCATTTGATCTCCTGCTGCCCCCCAGGGCATGTCCTTGCTCTGGCATGGGACTGGGGTTTCCCTGCTGAGCACCCGGTACATGCTAGCAGCCCTGGTTTGGGCAACGTGAGCTTCTGCATGGGTGACTGAGCATCCCACTCCTCGAGGAGTTAGTTCATTTCCTCCCCATTCCCAAACCCATCACCTGCCCGGGCTCTGCAGCTTCCGGGCAAACCGGAGGGATCAGCTGCCACCCAGGCATATCGCACCGGTGCGTGGCTTTTATAGTTTTATTGTTATTTCCTCAAACTGCATTAAAATAACAGTTATACCGAACAATGTCAGACCTCCCAAAGGAATCCCAAATCTCTGGTGACTTCATTAGCGCCAGCGCCTCCAGTCAGCAAAGTCACGGGGCTTTATTCGCGCACGGTGGGTTTCCTTCTCTCGCCCTCGTGCCTGCAGAAACCTCGTTAGTGGGGAAGATGGAGCACTTAAGAGTCCTGTTATGTTTCCATCCCAACTTGTTTCATCTCCTCCTTTCCTGACATGCTGCCCCGTCACCGCCGGGTTCACTGGCAGAACGAGCGAGGCCCTTCCGCAACCACAGGGATTAGGGACCCAGCATCCCCTCAGCACCGCAGTGCTCATGTCCTGCCAGGGACTTGGGCCGCCCCGTGCCCAGCCACGGAGACCCCACCGATGTCTCCAGCCCCACGTTAGGGCTGTACTCACATTGTTCACCAGCAGACATGCACCAAGCTGGCCAGACTCTGCTAGTGCCGTCCCTGCCAGGAATATCCCGGTTCTCGGGTGNAGGGACTTGGGCCGCCCAGTGCCCAGCCACGGAGACCCCACCGATGTCTCCAGCCCCACGTTAGGGCTGTACTCACATTGTTCACCAGCAGACATGCACCAAGCTGGCCAGACTCTGCTAGTGCCGTCCCTGCCAGGAATATCCCGGTTCTCGGGTGATGGGAGGCAGGGAGACCTCAAGACAAAGGACTCTCTTCCTGGCCTGAACTGGTGTTACTGGTTTTAAACCCACCTGGGCGAGAAGGTCTGAGTTCCTGAGGAGTCCAGATTTACCTGGTACCCTATGGGCTGGGGTTTGTTTCCACCCTGCTGCTTACTTCTTCACAGAAGCCCCGCTTCACATCCAACACGTCCCTGGTTGCATTGCAACCCTGCTGGTCTCCCGTTCATTTTGATGCATTCAGGATCGTAAGAGGCTGTTATTTTATGATGGATTAACGAGGCTGTATTTGCTTTTAGCCTGTTTTATGGTGCCCTGAGTGCCTTGGCTATAACTCTTCTGTTTATTTGTTTTATTATCCCAACAGGCTGCTCGTGGAGATTACCACAAAAACACCCACTTTCCCCATGACGTGCCCCCCCCGCCCCGCACCCGGAGAGGCTGGAGGCGATATCCCACCCCGTGTGAGGCACAGCCCACCCGTGCCATGGGAACGCTGCTTTGAAGCTGGGCTTTGCCAGTCGGGTGGGCTGGTTGTGAGGCAGGGGGCTGCCTGGGGAGGGGGGGGGCAGGTGGTAGGAAGCCAAAGTTGCTTTAATTCAGTGGCTTTTTCAATGCATCTGCCTGCTCGCATGCAGACTTGGCGTGGGCACCACCCTGGAGCAAGAGTTGCTGGAGCAAGCAGCCAAGGGCTCAGGAGAGGAGGTGCAGAGCCATCACCGCTGCAGGAGTTCACATCCATCTCCCCTTCATCCTCACTGCTGCAGCCCTTCTCCATCCTCCCCCCGGGGAAGGGGGGGCTGCTCAATCACAAGTTGTGCATGCGAGTAAGGTTTAGCTGGAAGGCCACCACGGGCTCAGGGCTCTCTCCAGCTTTGGGGATGACCTGGGGGTAGCCCCAGCCTTGTACCCGCTCATGAAGGACACCAGCTCCTCTCCCCGGGCAGCTCCAGCACCGTCTCACCTCCCGTCTCCTCCCCAGGGGTTGGTATATTTGCGGTGAGTGCTAACATCTCACATTAGCACCTTTAGCTAATGGACTCAGCGCCAAGGGCCAGATTCCATTTCAGCTGAAAGCCCGGCTGCTAATTTCCAGTAGCAAAAATCAACTGGGAGTTTGGGGGATTAGAGCAGTGGGTGGAGGGGAAAAAAGAAATGAAAGACGAAGATAAACATAAAAGTCATACAAAACAAATAGCTCGCAGTAACTCCATTAAATCAGACGTTTTTAAAAGGAAATATTAAAATATTAACTATGTAATTAAGTATTTATTAATTAAAAAGGAAGGCAAGCCACATTAAGCCAAGCAAAGGCCTAATCATGCGCAAATTCTAGTTTAGCTCAGCTGCCAATTCAGTGGACCTTGGGCTAGCCTGGGCTCAGGTGTATCGAAGGGATGGGGAAGCAGGTTCCTGCTGAACTTAGAAGGAGCAAAATCCCCTCAGCGTTTACATTTTCCTGCCCTCCCGAGGTAAGAGCTGCCCACGTTGGCTTTTCCAGCGGCTCCTCCTTGCAGAGCCCCGCAGCTGCCCGGGGAGCTCGGCCGGCAGCGGGGCAGCAGGCGAGGGCAGGGGTGATGGTTTCCCTGGCTGTGCATCACTGCCATTCCTCCAACTTTTTGGCAATTCCTCCTTTGATGACATCCAAGCGTGCTGCGACCTCGCTGTCCTTGACCTCCCGAACTGCAGGAGCTGGGTATGGATGTGAATCTGTAAGCCACAGACTGGGATGGCTTAGCAACTGGTTTGAGGGAGATCTCAGTGTCCCCCTGCGAGGAGCCGGGGGCCGGAGCTGTGACTTGTGCAGAGAAGCCAGAGCTGGCACCGGGGTCACATTGAGCTCCCCCAGCCCCGTCCTGGGGAGCACAAGCTGTCTGGTGTCTCTGACAAACTCATCTGTCACGGAGTGAGGGCCATCGCTGCGAGACACCGCAGAAGAGAGCGAATTAAAAGAGGGAGAGAGAAAGAGCAATCAATACATTATTTAACAGCGGGAATGCAAATGACAAAAAATTAATGAGGCCTCTCCCCCCTCCGCACCCCTCCCCCAGCCCTCCTTTGCTGTAAGATTGCTGACAAATTCTCTCGAAAATATCAAAACAGCCGGAGGGTGTAACCTGCCAGAGTGATGCACCATTATCTATTATTGATGGAAACCTTGACAAGTTCCCTTTAAAAAAGGAGAGAGAAAGGGACGGGGGACGGGGGTGGAAATTGCATCTAATCTTTGTTTTAAAGCTACAGTTGCTCATTTTTATTTCCCCGAGGGTGGCCAAGCGGCAGAAGTTGTCACCACGGTGTCACCGTGGAGTGATGCTCCCCGAGCCCCAGCAAGGCCGGGTGTCTCCGGGCTGGGGCTGGTGGGAATCAGCACCCGTGTGGAGGCAGAATATTTGTTTCTGCCCCCGTTACACCCTGTAAAGAGTCTTTTAAGCCTCGTGTAAAGATGATATAGGGCTGAGCTGGCAGACACAGCTCTGGGGAGCGTGTCTGGGGAGGAGAGAAATTGGGGACCTGGGGTGGGGAGGAGAGAAATTGGGGACCTGGGGTGGGAAGGAGGGACCAGACGATCAAAGCAAGCCACGTGGTAAATCCAAGAGGAGACCCTGGCTGTGGGACAGGGGGAGGACGCATTCCTAGTAGAAAAAGTGACTGGGGAAAAAAATATCCAGCAAGTCCCTGAAGCATATCAAAACCACTCCTGAGCGGCAGAGAGGCGAGAGACCACAGGAGCCGCTATCAAACACGCTGCTGAGTGACACACTGCAGGGATTAATACTTTATAAGTGTCACTGGCCTCCTGACAGACTCCTGTATAATCCTCTTCTTTGGCCTCTCACAGCAAACCAACAAAACCCTCCGAACAATCCAGGTGGAGCAGGTGGTCCTAGCTGCTCCCATTATCCCGTCGCCCCGAGCCAGGTGCGATGTGTCCCTCCTCCTGCCAGTGCCACCATCCCCCTCACTATGCAGAAGGCATCCGAGCCGCTTTGGCTGCAGACCCCACTGTCCCCACATCGCCCTGGGGATGCTCTTTGCTGCAGGGCAGTGGGGCAAGCTGATGCCGCAAGAGCTCCGGAGCGTGCCAGCATCCTTCCCTCTATCCCTGAGCCCTCCTTGAGTAGCCGCCCGGCCCTGAATTTATAATCTGCTTTCCTTTTTCTGCACTGCTCATATTTACATACCTTGCTGCCAACTAGATGTGCAGCTCTAGGGAGGGAAAGCTCTCGGTGCGTTGCACACGCGTGCAGGAGCCGTGGGCTGTCAGCTGAGCTGCTGTACGTGCGCCCATGTTTCATCGTGCCTCAGTTTCTCGAGGCAGACACGAGAGAGTCACAGGCACTCACTTTGAGATCCAGGGATGAAGGACACACCGTAGGTGCCAAGTATTATTATTCACTCTTGCTTTTTTTATAGGTCCTCAAATGTATTTCTCTCATCTCACGGCCAAGTCCCTCAAGGACGCTCACGGGATCTATTCCAGGCAGATGCTGAAATCCAGCTCCTCTTTCCCCATCAGTAGCTCTGGGCCTGTCCTCAGGCTGTTTAACATGAGGCTGTAGGTGGTGTGGAAATTGCCCCGGAGGTTTGTTTCCCTACTCCTCTGTCCTGTCTTCAGCAGAGACCAAGCCCAAGACCTCAAGGGTACAAAATTCTGGACAGGACTGTCTGTGTCTTATTCAGTTTAACCCTGGCAAACGCCGGTGGTGTGGTGGTTTATGCCCACTGGCGTTTGGATCCTGCTAAACTCCGCATTCCCGTGAAACCTCATGGCAGGGAGTCCTGCGGTTCTGCCTGTCAGTATTCCCTGCTCTTGGTTTGAACGGTACCACCCCCTAATCGCATTGAACGTCTCCTGTTGTGGTGCTGCAGGGGCAAATCTGTGCTCCCAGGCACCTCTTCTACACCAGCCATTGCTCTGTATGCCTCTGCCATGTCCTCCTTATCTTCACCTCTATCCCACCTCCTCCTCTTCTTAAACTAAATAGCCCTGAATCTTTTTAATCTCTTCTCATGGATTATTGATACTATTTGTTGCACTTCTTTGGATCTTTTCCATTCCTGCTCTATCTTTGCTGAGATGATGGGGTGATGAGAGCGGACTCCCACTGAAGGTGAAGTTTATAAAGTCACGGCAACATTTGCAGGTTTGCTGCCTCTCCTTGCGTTGCCCAAAACCACTGGCTTTGGGGAAGGGGCTTCTTCTGCCCGTTGCATTGCATGTCCTAGACCTGCCTACAGCAATCCCCAGGCTGCTTCTCCGAGAGCTGATCGCTCAGTGAGACCCCGTCCACCAGCAGAAGGATCTGTGTTTTTCTCCCTGTCTGTTTGCATTGGAGTTGGCACAGTAGGTGAGATCCACAGTCATGTTGCCCAGCTCCTGCTCTTTTTTTGAGTTCTCCCTAGCATTGTTCAGCTGTCGCTGGGTCTCAGATATACCTATTCTGAGTCCCCTCCAGGTCTTCCTGCTGCGTGGTTCAGAGCCTCTCTGGAACTCTCTGGACAGAAGCAACGCCTTAGCAGCATTCCTGTGCAACAGGGAGCGATCGCATTCTCCCTCTCAGCTCGCTCCTGCTCAGCTTCCGCCAAGCTCCAGCGCATCTGCAGCCTCAGCAGCTTCTTGTGTTCTCAAGTTCAAACCTGCCAGGGGGGATGCAGGCAGCGCACAGGCTCCCGTTTAACTGAGGAGGTGGCCCAGTTTATACAAAGTTATTCGTGCCCTCTGGAGATCTTGTACAGCGGGGGGTGGCAGGCAGCGCTCCCCATTGCCTGTGCTGTGTGTCTTGCTGTTGGGGTGTCTCAGGGCAGGCAAGCTCCTTTGCGAAGGGGTTATACCCACCCAACATGCTCCCCTGGATACTTCGTTAGTTAAATCAGTTCATTTTCTTGTTCTTGGAAAGCGACTGGTCTATGATTCCCTGATTGTATACCTCGGGTCTCCTTCAGGTTGGGGTTTGGCTTTTACCGCTTGCCCACCTTGCTGAGGGAGCTAACGAGAGGTTTCTTTTCTTCCTGTCACAGCCACAAGGCACTGGGTCTCAATGTCCATCTGAAATGTGCTGCATGCTGGGCTTTTGCCATCCAGACCACTGCTGTGACAGTTCTGTCAGAAATGAGCTAAACCTTGGCCACCTTTAAGCTGGGGAGAAACCAGGATTTGGCCCCATAGTAATAGCAGTGAAGACTGAATGACCCGCAAGGGTGCAGGGGCTGCTCTTGCTGAGAAGCTCATCTGTGCCTCTTCTTCCAAGCAGGAGATGGCAGGAGCATCAGGGCTGGCTGCACTCACCCATCGCCTCCTCGCCGGACCACGCTGTCACCCCACGCAGGGCTCCAGCCCGGCGGACACGGCTGAGCCTGGAGAGCCGGGAGTCTGGGGCTGATCACAGCTCCCTGGGCAGACTGGCTAACATCCAGTTAGATGTGCAGAGACAGACACGGAGAATTCAGATTTGTGTGCTTTATGCCTTCACCCCAGTGACCCATCTCACCACACTTTTTACTTTCTCTCCTTATTGCTCAGTTAAGTCCAGCCACCCCTAAGAACACAGGAGACCTCCCCCAAATACCCAGCCTGCAGGGAAGCACTGCAGACCAAAAGAAGCAAAACAAGATAATGAAGCTGAAGAGGTGATTGCCGAGACGGGGCTGCTGAACAGTTGAGAAGCTCCAGCTGCTGTGGTGGGACCCCTCAGCCCAGGTAGGCAGGCACACAGAGGACAAGGAAATCAGCTTTTTGTGGAGCTAAAGGTCACCCCTGGGCTGGCTGTGGGGGGACGGAGAGCAGCCGCCACGGTCACCATGGCGCTGGAAATGTCATGTCTGGCCTGCGCATTCATTTTGCCTTTTCATTGTCTGTTCTGCTAAAGAAAGCTTTATTGGCAAATGAACTTCATGGGAAGTTTCTCTCCCTGCTGCTGACTTTGTGGGGAAAAAACATAACAGAAAAATAGCGATAGTAAAAAGAATCCAACGTGAATTCCCAGGTAGAATCAGGAGATCAAGTTATAAAAAAAAAAAGAACGAGGGAAAAAAATGCACTAAACAACCCATCAGCACTGGCTTGACCAAGAAGAGAAGCGCTGTGGGCTGAGAAATAATGGTTTGAAGTTTGCATCCTTATCAGGACTACATGCCCCACATTTACAATGCTCCCTGAAATGTATGCAAGCTGGGACTTGTGTGGCGAAATGGAAGCAGCATGGGGGTGGGCCAGACCCTCCTTCAGGGACAGAAGGGCCAACATAGAGACTTGCAGAAGACATTGCAGCTCATCACCTCGCACACTTCTGAGAGGGACCTCAAAGGGGCTGGGCGAGAATCGCTGGTTCATCTTCATACCGACTGCCAGGCTGGCTGCTGTTCTCATAAATGAGGTCCAGAGGAGTCTGTGCCTTTCTTGTCTAATTGCAAACGTGAAAGGACCCTTTCACAGAAGGGGAAACTGAGGCACAGAGAGGCCTGCCTGCCCCAAGTTAGCTTTCTGCACTGAAAGTGATGCCCTTCCACAAGCACACATGGCACCTCTCTCCCATGCACATTCTCACTGCTCAGAGGGAGCGCTGCATTTCCCCTGGATCCTTTGCTCTCACGCACTCTTCAGGATTCAGCACATCTCGATCTTGACCTGCCACAGCCTCTTCTATTCAGTGGGGGGCTCCCCAGGCGGGTTTGCCTACACAGCTCGTTCCTGCCCTGCAAGACCTCTGTTANTTTGCTCTCACGCACTCTTCAGGATTCAGCACATCTCGATCTTGACCTGCCACAGCCTCTTCTATTCAGTGGGGGGCTCCCCAGGCGGGTTTGCCTACACAGCTCGTTCCTGCCCTGCAAGACCTCTGTTACCTCAAACCACGACCCTCTGCATCTCACGCGGCTCCCTTCGGGTTCTCTTCCCCCATCCTCCAGGTCTGTGCGTCTGCTGTCAGCTATATGAACCGTATGGCGCTTTGGTAGTGTGGGCAGGTGACACTTTGGCTTGAGCACGAGGTCTCCCCACCCGGGATTGACAGAGAGAGGAAATCGGAGCCAGGCTGTCACATCCGATTACGTTTTTCTCTGGGTGACCTCTGTTTTCATAACACAATTTTTATTATTTGACTTTGGAATATTGATTTTGATTTCCTTTTTTGATTCATTTTTGTTTCACTCTTTTCTGCAGGAGTGATTTGGGTCACCTTCAACTTCTGCTTGCTCTGTACTGTACTCTGTACTTGTCCACGGAAAATGACCTGGAAGAAAAGCAAGCTTTTAAAGAA
>VZSC01013077.1:12944-45893 GCA_013398225.1 Steatornis caripensis
GCGGTGCTCGGCAGCCTCAGCACCCCCCGTGCTGTACGCGAAGGCAGAGGTGCCCCACAGAGGAAACACCGCGTCCTTCCCCTCCGCCTTCACTCGCGCCACTCCTGCTGGGTCCCCAGGCGTGCAACAGCTTCTCACTTCCCACGGATGAGCGCTCCCTCCCCTCCCCAGGAAACTCGCGGCCGCCAGCGCCCCCCGGCTCCGCTCGCCCCCCGCCCGGGCCCGGGGCTCTGCGNGCCTCTGGTTTCGCTTAGCCTAAGCCCTTTTGTCCTGGAGAGTAAACACCTACACCTGGGGGCAGTTAGGCTGAGCAGCGGAGAGCAGGACCTGGCGCAGCTGTGTCGGAGGGGGGGGGGGTATNCAAGCAGACCTAGCCACAACACAAAATCTGGCTACCTTTGGTAGTGAGGAATTCACCAGGAAAAGGGATATTTCCCTCCGGCCCGCAGCAGCTGGCTTTTTGTGGCAACTCCGTCCTGTTGAACCTTGCGCCTTTACTGTTTATTGTCAACCAAACGTCTCGAGGTGGATGCAGGTCATCTCCCAACGCGGCATGCAGCTCCCTTTATTTCGCAAGGCTTGAGATGCTCCTGCAAAAGTTAGCGAGCTGGTCACTCAGCAGAAGCCAGTCTGTAAATTAGTGCCACTTATCCAGCAACACCAAATTAAACACCATTATCGCCACAGACGTCCCAAAGAAGCGCAGCTACAGACTGTGGCTTTCAGTGGGTTCTAGCAGCTTGCTCTGCAGACATGAGAACCTCATGGTCAGAGGGAAGCCAGAGCCATGCCCTACTTACCGGACTGTTTCCCGCTGGGGACCTGCGCAAAAGCCCCTCTCAAGAGCAGATCCTGCTCCGGAAAAAAAACATCATCGATAACACCCCGCTAGCAAACCACAAAAGCTTCTTTCCCCAGAGCTAATTGATTGGGCATTTAAATCCAAAACAAAAACCCATAAACAAATCTGTATCTGTGTCTTAGCTCAGGAATAGTCTCAATTCTTAGAGAAACCACAGCAGAGAAAGCTGAAACCATCCTGCGGNGCAGAGATCCTGCTCAGGAAAAAAACATCATCGATAACACCCCACTAGCAAACCACAAAAGCTTCTTTCCCCAGAGCTAATTGATTGGGCATTTAAATCCAAAACAAAAACCCATAAACAAATCTGTATCTGTGTCTTAGCTCAGGAATAGTCTCAATTCTTAGAGAAACCACAGCAGAGAAAGCTGAAACCATCCTGCGGAGAGCTGCCTTCTCGACGAAGGAGGGGTGTCGGTGTCCTGGGCACATCCCATACCACCCAAAAAAAAGGAACCCTTCTGCACCCCCAAGCAACCAGCTATGGAAGCCCTGCTGGAGGGACTGCAGGCAAACCCACGGGCCAGGCTGGGACACTGTGCCTCACACCAGCCAGTTTTCACCCAGATTTGTAGTTTCACTGAGAGCAACAAACATGCTGGCACAAGCAGCTGTTCACAAGCGCATGGAAACAAGCAACTGTTCAGCCCTGAGAGATGTTGGCATTTCCAGGGGGTGTGTTTGTCTGCACCTCCCCCCCACCAACCCCTCTTCAACTCAAGAATACTAATGCCAAAGATGAAAACCAGCTGCCATTGCCGCTGGCTACAGCCCTTCCTCAACCACAGGAGACAGAGGGTGCTTTGCTGCTCTGGGTCGGCATTTAATGACTGCGGGCAGATACAGTAATTGCCCTTTGCAGAAACAATGCTGGAAAGGGGAGCAAAAAGAAAGGAGGGTGGAGGCCCGCTTCCAGTTTGGGCTCCAGCCAGATACATGGTATTCCACAGAGCCCTGGGCAAACAGGTCACTCGCACACTAATGGCACGGGAATCAGTGGGTCAAATTCCACGGCCTGGGTCATGCAGGCGGTCAGACCAAGATGAGCATAATGGTCCCCTTTGGCCTTAAAATTCATGAATTTGCAGTGGATAATTTATCATCTGACAAACTCAGCTTCTTTTTCTCCTTGTAGAAGTGGCAAGCAGGTCACAATAGATTTGAATTCATTAGATGAAATAATTCAATTACTTTGCTGTGGGTTGGGTTTGGTTAACCCTGCGTATTCATGCCAAGAAGCTCCCTGCAAGTACTTGGACCAAAGCCACAACTCAGATCCATTGCTCAGCTGCAATGAAACAGGCAAATTACAAGAGTACAGAGAGAAAGAAACCCCAACAATTTAAAAATGCCACTAATTAATCTGGTGAATTCTGTCCACGTTGTGTCATGTGCTGGGAAGGACACGGAGCAATTAGAAAGACTCCAGATGAATGTGACAAGTGTAACCTATGAGAAAAAGGTAAAAGAAATTGATTTGTTCCATTCAGATGAGATCACGAGGAAGTGGAGCAGCAATCTTTAAACATGAGAAGGGCTGCTGCGAAGAGCAGCAAAAGGGAGAAATGGATCATGAAAAAGGGGGGAGGATACAAAATACTCAGGCTAGAATCCGTCACAGGAGATGCAGGGGTCACTTCAGGTAGCCAGATGTTACATACCTCTGCACCTCCAACAGCTTTTTGTTCCTGCAATCTTAAGGCACCACTGATTCCTAGTGAAGAGCTAGACTTACTGACTTACCAAATCACCCGCATCGTCTTGTTCCTCCCAGTTACTGAATGTCTCTATGTCTTCACTTACAAACGTCGGCAGAATCACAACGCTAAGCGATAGCGTTGGGGGGTTATGAAAACTTCTTGAGCACTTTTTATTATTTCTTTTAAAAAAAAAAAATCTATACCCAAAGCTATCACCACACAATACAAAAGAGCTCTAACTATTGTCACATTTCCCAACCGCTTGGAAGAGCCAACCATGAAAGCAACAAGGCACAGAAAGCTGAAGGGAAGACAGCAAGACAGTAATACAGCACTGTGATGCAGTAATCAAGCACCAAATTTTGCCAATCATTTAAGGATTGCTAAGACATAGGAACATTCCTCCACTGCCTTGATGTCTTCATCAACCAGACACACTAAGGAGTCAGGCTCACCCTCCAAAGCATGAAGATCTCTCTTAATTAGCACAGAAGCTTCACTGCAGCTCAGGAAATGGATTGCTGGTGGCCTCTGCTGGGGTTTATGTGCAAACAGAGCTCTGCAATTCAGATTCCCGAAGCTGACAGACCCCAGCTGAACTCACCCCCGAACTGGCACTGTAACTGTCGACTTTTACTGGCAACAGCTGTCACTGAACACCATCACCTCGCACTGTCTGCCTTTCAAAGTGGCAGGTTCTGAAAGCACCTTGCTATTGTCCAGCATACTGTAAAAAGTTTGCTGTTTTCTAAATTCCTTTAAAGGTAGCCTTCAAGGGAGAGCAGGCTACAGTCTCTGTTCCTGTGGATGTAGAGCTGAATGTTTTTTCTTGTGCTCCTTTTGGTGCGAAAGAAGGCAGAGGTGATCCTTGTCTGTGGGCAGGTGCATCCAATCTCTGCCTCTTCCCCACTGACAGTCATTTAAGTCCTGACTCTCTTTCACAAAGTTTGGAGGAAAGACAAGGGTTTTGAAGATAGAGCGTCCCTATGTGGTTGTTGAAAATATTAGGATGAAGAGAGCTATTACTGTCTGAGCCAAGAGAAGGGAGCAATGATAACTCCAATGTTGTTACGTGGCTCAAAATTTTAGTAGGCAGGTAGCAGAACAGGGCTTGTTTTAGAGTTCAAACTCAACTAAGAGTCCTGTGACAAGAGGCAAATCCACAGGAAAGCAGACTTTCAGCAGCAGCAGTGCTTGCAAAAAAGATCA
The DNA here is from genome assembly GCA_013398225.1 of Steatornis caripensis. Lineage (NCBI taxonomy): Eukaryota > Metazoa > Chordata > Aves > Caprimulgiformes > Steatornithidae > Steatornis > Steatornis caripensis. The sequence continues at coordinate 16,716 of VZSC01013077.1, forward strand.
TTAAACTATTCGCAAGGTGGAAAGTTGGCCACTATCAAACTGGAGAAGGATAGAGAGGCTATAAATGATCTGCCAGCATTCAGACAAAGTAGGCAAACCAGAACAGCGTGGGCACGGTAATAATCTCCCTACCCCTTTCCTTCACATTTTAGGCAGCTCAATGATCTTGGTCCGGAGACAGAAGAGTACTAGTTTAAACCAGCCTAAAAAAAAAAATCACACAGTGAAACCGGGGAAACTTTGTCTTGGCTTATATCAGATGGTTTTACAGCTGTGGATTTAGATAGAGATAAATATATCTTTGAGGAAGTTTGCACCTTTTTAATATCAAAGTACCCCAGTGGATGTAACTTCCTTTTGTGTGCAGGCTTCTAAACGCTAGCTCACGTAGCAGGAAGTGCAGAGAGGAGGGATAGATGCAAATTTATAATTAGCAGAATTCCTTTAAAACGAACAATAGTAGTTTACAGCGAGTAGAGGTGAATAAGCAAGCAAGCAACAATGGCTGTCAAAAGCAGTTGTATGGTAAAGGCGAAAACCGAAGACACAAAAACCTGCAGAGACAGGGTAAGTCAGGCTGGTGCACGTGCCCTTTCTTTCCAGACAAACTCTAATATACATGCGTTGTGTTGTTGTTTATATTTTTACTTTTAATATAAAGTAAAAATTCCATCGATGTCCAAAGACGTTGACATAACGAACAAGCACGTTTTCTTGTTCCAAACACAGATTTATGTCCATCACCTCTGCTCTTCTCAGTCACTGAGCAAGGCTGTGCTACTAGGCAGGTCATTTAACCTTTCAGGGTTTAGATCAGTAAACAGCTCAGCGAGTAAAGCTTCCTCCTTTTCTCCTAGCCTGTCCCCATGGTTCAAGAGCACCCGTCCAACCCAAGTGTTCTTGTGGCCACACACCCAACTAAATCAGAGAACTGATCCTAGTGAAAAGTAACCCAGCAACTGCTCCGCACACACATACACCATGGGTATTTTTCAGCTAGATCCGTTTCTTCCCCAGTTTGTTGGGCAAGTGTCTTGCACAGATGCACGCACCAGACGAAGAACACAGGACTGGAAGGGAGGGGACGATGGGCAGCGTAGCCTCGGCCAGAACCGCTTTCTTGTGGAACATCACTGTTGGTGCTGCCATATGCTGGTTTGTAAAGTGGAGATAACAAAATAACTTCTACCTGTCTCGCCTGGGGAAGGAATAGGAATTAATGTCTGAAGATCTTAAATGTATTACTGAGCTGCGAGCGAAGTTGTTTGAATAAGCCTGAAACCAGTGTGAAGATGGGTAAGAGAAGAGTTAGCCTTGTTAAAGAAAAAGGGAGTAATAGAAATGGCCCTGGAGGGGGTGAAGACTGGTGTGCAAATCGGGGCCACACACAGCCTGTCTGAACCAGGAACATTTGCTTTGGCTTTGGGATTTTAATAAAACATAATTACGTGAGTTGCAACAGCAGCCTCCTCAGAACAGCCCAGAGCCATGCAGGAAACGCGTGAGGGGACAGGGATGGGTTTCAGCAGGAGCGCTTAGCTGTTCCTGTTATTTAAAATAACATATTAAGAACAAGGTTCAATGTCCTGCTTTGGGGAACAGAACCCTGCATGCATCTGGAAGATTTAACAGGTCTACATAAAAATTGCTGTGCTGCACAGCTTTTTTCAGGACCTGGAAAGGAATTACAGTTTTCAAGGGCTTTTGTAATTCTTCTTTCCACTGAATCTGGTCCTAAGGCAACAAAACTCCTCTGTTTAGAGAGTGGGACTCAGTGAAGAACCATTATTTCCTCTCCAAAGTAGAAGCACAAAAGGTGAGTACGTTCTCCAGATAACCTGTAACAGAGACTCACAGCCAGGAATATTATTCCTACCTGAAATAAAGAGGATCATCCGAGAGTGAAGAGTTGCTTTGCTGGCTGTGGTTATCTATTTTAAAACCTCCTGTAACGAGCTTCTCTGAGTAATTTGGCTATGTGCATGCATGCCTGAAACGGCCGCAACTGCTGAGCAAAGAGACCCTCTCTGGGGCTCATGCTCACAGCCAGAGCTACGCTGCCCAGGCTAGTGAGTGGTGAGGTGGGTGGGCAGTAAAGCCGGGTGCAAACCCCCGCCCAGAACCTGGGCAGTAACACAGCAAGGGCACTCCTAGCTTGCTTTCCCCACCCCAGGATAAGCCCCTCACGCCCACCCCTCTCTTCTGCTGGTACAGCATGAAAACACACATCAAGACCTTAACAGCTTGCGTGAGTTACATTCCTTCAGGTCTGAGCGCACTCGGCAGTTGAGGATTTGGCCCTTCCAGCTTTGTGCATATGTATACATCCTGTGGCTCCGATGTCGCTGAATTTCCTTTTCGTTAATACTCCTCTCGGCCTTGAAAGAGGCAAACAAAGAGGCAGAACTCATCCGCTTCCTTCAGCTTTCAAGCTGGGCTGAAAATGCTTCATTAAATAAATAGCAGAAGACACTTAAAATTCCCTTGCTCTCAACCCTGTAGCTTGCTCGATGCAATGAAGCTCTATGGTCTGGCATTGGCCTGCTTGGTAGATGGGGATTTTTCAGGCAAGGCCAGAGAGGACTATCTCAACTTCTTTACGCTGCTGTCACATATGCCTTGTATCAGAAAAGCCAGCACCTTCTCTTCAGCTGAAATCTTTCTCTTTACTTCAGAGCGGAATGGCTGTTTGTACAGAGCGCCTGGGAAGGCTTTTGGACTCAGCAGGTTTCAAACGCAGGCGACCGATGCATGCTGTAACAGCGTTCTCCCTCATGCCAACCTTCTTCTCTGCCCTGGCATTGCTCTCTCTGGACGCAGCTTGCTACGGGGAGATTGGCCCAGCCTGCGCTGGCACTGCAGCCCCAGTGCTGCTCTGAGCCCCGTGCAGAGTGCCCACGGTCTCTGCAGATACACTCATCTTCCTCCTTTCCTGGCATCAGAACTGGCTGCTGGTATGGTCTGTGTTTCAGCGTAGCTTTGCCATAGCCATGGACTCCCTGGGACCCTGTCTGACTAACAGGCCTAGAGGGAAAGCTGGAGCTGACTGCAATATCCACGACAGATGATACTTGATAACCAGCTGGGGGGGGAATATGAACAGCCTTGGCATTATTAATTGCCTCTCACACATGCCTCCAGGCATCTCAGTGATGTCTGCAGCAAGCTGGACATGCTCAAGCAACACACGGCTTTCTGCTTCCTTCTCATCTCTTGGTAAACTCCCATCACTTCTCACTGCTTGGGGGCACGTGCTCTCGCTGTTCCTGCGGGAGAGGCTAACAGCCTGCAACGTGCCTACTGCAAGGGATCTTCTTACGACTTCAGCCAAAACCCCAAGAGGGTGATGCGAGTGGCTCTTGCAGTTGATCAGAAACACGCTGGCTTATTTATGGGCTTGCAAGACTTCGGTGGCAGTAACAGGGAGCTTTTCTTGGCGGCACTTCATGAAAGCTTTATTGCTTCGGCAAATACCCCAGAGCTCCTAGTCATGATCAACTCGTATTTACAACGATGGCAATGGGTTTGTTTAACCAACTGCAGTTTCCAACAGTCAACAGACAAAACCCAAATTTCTCCTGCTGGAAGTCCGGGAAAACCTCCTGTCAGCATTAGCTGAAATAAGAAGAAATCTTTTGTTATGCTTCAAAGCCCAGGGGAAAAATATACATTTGCACCTTTGAAGGGGACTTTATTTCCTTTTAAAATTGTAACTGTTGGTAATGACATCAATTACAAGCAAGCACGTTTGGGTTTGTTTCTGAAACAGATTGCCAATATTTACACTTTAATTGCCTTGTTTAGTCAAGCTCTGCAAGTGCTTTCCAAACACTCACCATGTAACTGACAGCTGAACTAACAAACAGCTCAGAGAATCAGAGACGGAAGGAGCAGAGGGAGCTGGCAAAGTGACTCTGTCACCAACCACGCCGCAAGGTCACAGAGGCTCCTGCAGTAGCCCCAGCCTGCACAGCCCCTCGCAGTCCCCGAACCAGCTCGTTGTGACAGGAAGCACATTCTGGTTATAACCACAGCTGCAGACTAACCACACAAGCTCAGGTCTAAACCCATCAATATCTTAATCAGCAATGAAAGCCAATGCGAAAATATCACCGTTTACAGCTCAACTCTGCTAAGTGTTTATGGCAGGATATAAATTTTCTTTTTCGATGTTTCTTCCACGGGAAGACAAGCCTGTTTGTATCATTCTAATAGAATATTAGGACAATATTATAGCAACATTAAGCCGCGTTTTCTAAAAGTAATAATTCTCATTTTAGGACTGATAACTGGCACACAGCACACTCTCTGCATCATTAATGCCGATTTTTGAGCAAAAATAACACAAGGAAAGTTTCAAAGGCCTGATAAGAGACTAATAGTGAAATGAAATATCTTGGAAAAGTAACCAGGATGACCCAAGTAACTTTAGCCTCATTAGTGCAATACTGATGCCATGCTAATATGGGACACGGTCAAAGGGGCACAGTCAATCCATGGCTCCAGAATACTGCTCATCAAACGAACAATTTTTCTTTCGAGGAGATCATAAATGTAGTTAATAAAGGTAATTCTGCTGACACAATAGATTTAGACTTCTGCAAAGCAGTTGATTTAATCTCGCATGACATTCTGTTAAAAAAAGTACTCAGCAAAACCAATGTAGCTTATATTAAATGGACGGAAAATTTGGTAACATGCATCTAAAAATAATTATCTGGTGGAGGAATTTCTAGTGTGTCCAAAAGGATTTACTCTTAGTACAGTGTTATCCAACATTTTTACCAATGATCTAGAGAATAACTATAAAGACATTACCAGTAAAGTCTGCGTTAAAAAATGAAATTTAGAAAACCAGCAACAATTAATGGGAGAGCTGGGCTGGTTTGTTTGGTAGGGTGGGACACTCTGGAGCAAGCATTCCGGCACAGCCAAATGTCACCGCATTTACAGTTCTGATGACAAGAACCAGATGAAAATGCATATGCTGAAATGAAGGGGCCGTGAAAAGGCCGACAGGGTTCTGGGAGCTAACAAACCAAGTGTAAGACCGCAAAGCAACGCTGTAGCAAAGACCGCAACTATCAGCTACAGAAGTGATGCAAAATTAGCAGGTCAATTGAGTTAGCTTGCTGAAGTGAATTTTAAGGTGTGACTTAATCTCAGGTGGCAGTTAACTTTATAGACAAGAAAATTGCTGGGAACAGAAAGCTTTTAGTCTAGGGGAAAGTGGCACATCCAGAACTTGCAGCTAGGTGAATTCAGACTGGAAATAAGATGTGAGGTTTAAATGTAGGTAACGAAACAGTGGAACAGCTAGCTTCCTAGGAACGGCGTGCACCCTGCATTAGCTGATATCCGGACGAATGGTGTTTAAATACGCTGCAGTTGAAGCACAAGTTCTGGGTCTAATGCGTCATTCGCTGAGTGAGAGCGTTTACTCTGCGTTATACCAGAACTCTAATTAGACAATCTGCTCCGTTATCTGTAAAACCACTCTTCTTGTTTTACCTATGGATCAGTTTTATCTACTGATATTTGATATTTTTCCTGGGTTGGCAAATCTGAACATTATGGTTGACATGACAGTCGTGTTTTTTGCGTAACGGGTACCGCGGTATTGATCACACTGTGTGATTAACAGCCTGTACTGCCTAAGGGATGAAATGAATATTAATGTTTGCTCAAGTTGTCTATTGAGATCAAATATTTGTGTCCTTTGTTGATTGCAGCCTGAAGGCTGCATTGGCCTCCTGGAAAAGAACAGAGTCCTGACTCTGAGTGAAAGGGTTGGGAGCGGCAAAGCACAGCGTCGGTCTACATTTACAATTCCATTCCCTCACTTTTCCTCAGAAAAGCAAAGGGAGTGAAGGCAGTGGCTTTGCTCCTCAGAACAGCGTGTCTACCCCCCAGCTGCTGCTTTTGGCTTTCCTCGAGAGCTGCTAAATGATGTTGTCATAGAAACATAAAAGGGGCGTCTGGGAACCCTTCCAGTCCTGGCTACGCACGGGACAGACAGCATATTTCACTCACATGTATCTAGGTCTCTACAAACTTACTACCTTTCTATCGGACAGCACAATTAACCAAGTCCTGGTTTTCCTACCAAATTCTTGCGTAGTGGTGGGACTCCTTGCTCACAGTGCCTCAGCCCCTAAATAACCATCATTTCCAGCTGTCCTGGATCTGTCCTTTCTCTCAGTGAAGTAACACGCCCACCAACTTTGCTGCAAGCAAACAGAAATTCCTCAGGGTCTGCTTCTCTACTTACATAAACTGGGATAGCTCTGTTTACTGGCACAGGGCTGCACCACTTTACATCGGCAGCGAGTTTAACCTTCAAACATATGTTATGTTTATTTTCCATTGGAGATGGGTATGCAGCTGCTATCTATTTTCCTTTGCACTTAGCACCACATAGATTAATTTTGTCAATAGTAAGGCAATATTTTTGCTGGTTTACATTATTATCCAAAGAGACAGGGGGGAAAAATAAAAAGCCTAGACAAACAAATTCCAGTCACAGTCATAAATGATCGTGGGTTAAATGACTCTGCTGTCTAGCATCCCAGGGGACAGCAGCAATGAAACTCTGGCAAATCTGAGGGCAACCTGACTTGACAGACCGTAACAAGGCAAAAGACAGTCTGTTGCGTTAGCTTACCCTGCTGCTTCTCTCCATTGACAATATTTTGGACTGGCACTTTGTGGTAAAGCGAATATAATCAAGGGGAAACCGGGTGAATTTACGAGCAGAGGGTCAATGGCCCCAGGGACCGTTCTTAGTTAGTGGGATCTGTAAAGCTCTTCTGCTCTCATAACCTTTTGTAGTCGCCCGTACTGGTGTCCCAACCAAGAGAGAGCACATCAGCTCTGATGCAAGACAGATGTTGTGCATCAGAGATGAGCTGTCACAGTGCATCTGTACACACCACAATGCACTAGCCTGCCCAAGAGTTTCTACCCAGGTAATGAGATAAGCTTCTCACTATGTCATTTGCAAATGATGCAGGTCTGAGATTAATGGCCTGCAAACCTCTGAGTGGAGATAAAGAACTGCAAGGTGGCAACAGGGATTTTGAAAGCCACCGAAGGTCCAAGGAAAGCACTACAGAGAGAACTTGCTAAAGGGAAGTGGAAGCTCTGGCTGGCAGCATCCTCTGTGTGGGCAGGACCCGACGGCAAAGAAACAGGCAGCAGCAGAGGAAGGACAGGAGGGCCCAATTCCCAGATTTTGACTGGACCATTTGGATTTGAACTCAGAACTCTTCTTGAAGGAAGAGGCTGAAATCCTACCATTCTTGGTAGCTGCTTGACGCTTTGTTGAAAGGTTGAAGCAGAACAAAGTAACATTGAAGGAAAAAGCTGTGGAGCACAGTAAAACACGCTTACCGAGCGAGCGCACAGAGCTTTGAGTCTTTGCTGCCAAGCATGCTGTGTTCTCCAGCTCAAAAGGAATTTTCCTTCTTATATTCAACCTCACAAATACACCCAGGTGCTTACTAAACTGCATATTTAAATCCAGTCACACTAAGCCCAGGACACATGGTTAAGTGAGATTTTGAGCTTTGTTACTAGATATGACAACAATGCAAGCTACTTACGCGCATGCAGTTCTGTAGGAGCTAATGACCACACTGGCCCCGTGGTAGTTCCATGTAAGCAAGATTTAACCATCGCCCTTAGCTGGGAGCAGGATCACGCAGGTGTGTGGTGTCTGATCCAGGAGAAGATTATGTGGCACTGTCACTCAGGTCTTGCTAATGTATGGTGATGAAGGCAGCACTGCAAAAATAATGCTGTAGCCGTCTCACAGCACTCCGTACATCACTATGTGCGAACGTCAATAAACGGGAGAATCTGAAAACGGTAAATCATTCCCCACTCGCCTGACCCCTTGTTACAGCAGCACTGATTGCAGCTTATAGCACACTTTGTCTCAGTTATAGGTGTAACCAGCTGTTTTGTGGGCCTTTGCCAAACAGACTCCTCCCCAGCTCCGAACGAAACCCACAAACCGGTCAGCGTTTCTGAGCTGTGGGGTCTACCATCTGCAGTGCTGTGCAAGCAGGGAACAGACCCTGCTTCTCCTCTCTCTGAGTTTGTTGGGCATAGGTATGGTTCGTCCTTGTGCCTACCGCTCTGGTTTCGTGCACAGGGAACACACGCCTGCCCGTTGCATGCGTGCTCCAGCCCCCACCAAAAGCCACAGGAATCTTTGCATCAGCTTCTGCAGGTTTTAGGTCAGACTTTAAGACACCTCACAACTTTGTAGTCCCGTAATTCCCCCCACCCGCTTACCCTTCCTTTTTCATTTTACAGCGCACAGAGACAACGTGCGAGGAAATGTGGCGTTTTACCTGTAGATTGCTGATTTAAATTGCCTAGTCCCAGCCCGGCGCTAGAAATCCTCTCATGCAGCTGGAGAGCCCCGTTTACTACAGCAAGTTTCCATGGCAATCCTGCACCCTCCCACGTTCAGCTGCACAGTGCAGGCGGCTCCCCCCTTCTTCAGATTCCATTCACATACTCTCCTATTGATAGGAAAAAACCCAAATTGCCCATGGATAGCTACTTCCTATCTTAACACACTTCCGCCAATAACTGGATGTTATATATGTATTTTAGCACATAAAGGGAACACTTGCCCTTTTTCAGACGCCATTTGGCGTGCAGCACAACATCCAGATATTCTGAAGGTCTAGCTCTCTCCTGACACACATCACTCTTGTTATTTTAGGGCATCAATAGGAAAAGACGAGCTTAATATTTCCTTATGTTTCTGGCTGTAATCACAGCAAAGGAAGTGTATCTCTCTATTGCAGCAAATCCCTCCCTGGGCTCTGGGCCGCCTCGTGGTAGCCTCCCAGCTCCCTTTGAGCTGATCTCTGTACAGCACTCAGTACAACTCAGTAACTGAGTGTACGGCACAGACCATGGGAAAAGTACCTGCTTATTCCTAACAGCATGGGAAAAGCATGCGCTGCTAGGACTAAAAAAAAAAAAAAAAAGATCAGTGGGACCAGCAAAAATTCTGCAGCCAAGGTCAGACTCCTGCCTCTGTATCTCTGAGTGTTTTACATGAATATTGCTGTTTTACAACATTACCTGTGGAGGAAGAAATTTGTGTCTTATCTCAGGAACTGTGACAAGGCATCGTTAACAGGGCAGCCCATTTATCTCAGTCTTATTATGCTGCTGATTTGAGAGATGATAAGTACCCTTAAGAATTACTTCGATATGTAGTGGTCAACCCTAAGCTCTTTGCAGATTCAAGTCAAATCCCAATTTATTAACTGTCTTTATCTTTGTCCCTTTTAACTTCAGCTCATGGTTTCTCAGAGATGTCACTGGGTGCAGGATTGGGCCCTTGGCTGTCAGACTTCAGAGCAGTACACTTTTTTTTTATTAGCTGCCTCTTCCCACCATATGCTTACTTTAAAATTCACGTCACATCCAGTTTGCAATCAAAGCCTAGATTTGTGCTTTGGTTGTTTGCTAACTGAGAGTTGCTGTGAAAAGTGGTTTACAATGTAAATTGCTTAGTCAGGCACTGTGAAAAAAACAATACACAAGTCCCATTTCCTTTCCTTCTAACTGGACATATTTCCCAAAAGCGAGAGGACTCACAGCACCCTCACAAAGCTAGGCACACAGAGCAAACCAGCAAGAGAAAGAAAGGAAGGAGTTCGTCTGCCAGCACTGCGAATTGCTGCTCATAAGATCCTTGGAGTGTATCTGGTGGCTGCAAAAGTATAACCGCATGATACGCAGCTATTTCAAAACACGGAGACTTAGGAGGAATTTCTGGTTTTGGTACACATACATATGCACTTCCTGAATTTTGCTAGGCCTTGTGGGTTATTGGTTTAAATATTTCCCGAACAGTGACAGCGCACAACAGCAGAAACTGAAGCCTGTGGGAGGTGAGCCTGCAGCCCCAACGATGTCAAACAAACCTCCAGACTCCAAACGGCCTTGTACAGGCTGGAGCGATTACCAAGCCCCCTCGCCTTTGCCTTGCAAAAACACGAGAAAACCACGCTGAAGCTCAGAGTGCCACGGTGCGGCAGAGCTGGGCGCTTCTTGGCCCACTTCATCACTGTGTGTGCAAGCGTAATGGTAGCGGAAACTGCTGGTTAGGAAAAAGGAGAGATTCGTATCCGGACAGTAGGCTCTCTGTGGGATAATCCCGGGCAACGGGTTAGCAGCGCCTCTCTTGGCAGATTCTTAGCTGCAAGGAACTTTGCAACATCATTTCCAGGAAGAACATAAAATGGCTTTTGTAAAACCTCCACTGGGTATGCAATAGCCTGTAGTCTAATTTGCTGGTGGTAGTCTGAGTATCTCTGTAGGGGAAATGCAGCGTTTGAGGGCTAATGCATCATAAATGCCGTATGAGTGAAAACACAGGGCCTAATTCTGTCTTAGTTCCACGCGGCAGGAGCTGTGGTGTCAGCAGGCCAGAATCGTACACAACCGGCTCATTTTGCTCAAACAGATCTAAACACAAATCCAAATGGATTTACTCCTGTCTGCCTCAGCTCGCACTTGGCTCCCTGACTTGGGAGTTTCACACACTGCAGAAGCAGGATTTGGCCCAATGATAGATTTCACTTCATCTCTCGGCAGATTTGTGGTCTAACACTCCAAGATGTGCAGCATAACACACTAGCAATCTGTCACTCTCCTGGTTCTCGTCTGCTCCAACAGCTTGCTGAGAAAAAACAGTGCCAAAATAGATGCCAGTCCGACCTGAAGGACTGAGAAGCATCGCGTGTGCGCAGCTGAGAGCTCTGCCTGTCACAGCACATGCATTCCCGCTCCGCTTGGCTCCTCCACCAACCCAGCAGGCTGGGACCAGCCCTGGGCTTTCCTGGTTACTGTCACAGCTTCCCATCTTACCAAATCTTCACTGAAAGTTGCCTTCCCACTGCTTGGGTTTCACATTACTGGGCTCTCCTCTCTCTTCGGTGGACCAGTTCACTTGGCACCATGGATGCCTGTGAACCCCGAGACTGCAATTGGGGCTCTTATCACCTAAGCACCCTGAATAGCTGTGGCTCCCCTCTGGGACAAGTTCTGCATTCCTAGCACTGAAACCTCTAATCAGGCCAAAACGTTGGCTTGGAACAGCTTGAAATGGGAACTTTGTGACTCCAGTCTGCAGCTCAGGAATTCCTTGTTTGGTTAGACTTGAAAAGCTGAAATGCTGGGGATATCTGAGCACAGACTGCAGTGACATTTATTAGATTAGCAGTCTGAGTCTGTTTCTTCAAGAAAACTTCTCTAGAGACCACAGGGATCCATGTACATGAAAGGATGTGGTGGCGATATCTCGCCTCACCATCGGAGTACTTTCCAGTAATAACAAATACTTACGATACTGACATTGCTGCTTAAAGCAAATCTGTAGAATTATAAAGCATGAACAAATAATTGAGGACATAAACCAGAAAAAAGAGCCAGATCCAATATAAGCCAAGATGCTGATTAAACAGTGTATCAGTCTCCTCTGCTCTGCAGTGAGGTGGGAACTGGAACAGCATACAAAGCCTCTTCTCAGGGTACTTACTGAAATTCAACCCATGCCAGCGGTATGTGATGGCCACTGCTGTAGGGCAACATGAAATGTGTTTTTCCCCTATTTGTTTGTCTTTATCGTATTCATATGCCTTCCATGCATATCTGAGCCAACAGCAAGTATACCTTTGGGACCTGCAGAATTTCAGCATATGAGAGGATATTAGTGGGAAGCAAATTTACAATTCAGAAATGGAAAAGTTTCATAGGAAACCAACGTCTAAGGACCATCCAGCCAAGGAAGAGAAGCAGCATCGAATGATCAGCCTAGTCTTGGCCATTGTATGTTGACTGTAGTAGCTTTGGTTGTAACCACAGACCCTGGAATTAGCTGTGAGTAACTCTGGGGCAAAGAGCTGCAGAAATCAAGTCTCCCGAAGGAACGCATGGGCAGCATGCAAACAGAAGGCAAATTCACCAACTGAGATATGCCTCGAGGGATGCTTAGCCATCTGCAGCCATAATTTTGGGAGGGTTTAAGAAACGCTCTGGCAGGCCTCAGTCCAGGATGTCACTGCCTGTTGAAGCCCATCAGAAAGATGCTCTGTGAAAAGGCTGAGTATGAAAACGAAAAGGAGAGTGATCCACTGCTATAGGAAGAGTTTTTCTGCTGCTACCCATTCCAGGTTGTCTTTGACCAAGGTGACAACTGCCACTCTCCGGGGCTGTCCTGGCAGAAACTGGAGCTGGAGCCTCCCAGCACTGCTGCTTCATCTCCTGTCTGCGAGCTGAGTTTGCCCTCTGCTGTTTGCTGATAAGCGGTTCCCTCTGGTTAACCCGAAATGGAAGGGAACACCAAGACCTGAAGAACCAGAATGGCTATCCCTAGATTTCAAACACTTAGAGACTGTGACACTTAAAAAAAGTGACACCCACGAAGGTGGAAAAGCCTTATCTGAGACTTTAGTGTACACTTACTTTATATTCTCAAGCTTTTCTTTATAATAACAAAGACCAGAAACCCTTTTTGTTCATTACCCTTAAATAAAAGCCAGTCTTCAGAATTAAGCCCCCTGCTCTCTTGAGACTGGGGATTCAGGTGTGACAGAGCGTGCTACTGAGAACAAGATCAAAGGCTGGATGAGGCCACAGAGGAAGGTGTGAGGCGAGTTGCGCTGGGATGACGAGGCGCCCTGCAATGCGGGAAGGTGCCCTGTGATGAGGACGCAGATGGGTCTAGTTTCTCCCCCTGCTCTGGCACCGTATCTCTCTCCATCCCAGAACTGCAGAGCGGCTTCCACCCACGCCCCAGGTTGGNAGGAAGGTGTGAGGAGAGTTGCGCTGGGATGACGAGGCGCCCTGCAATGCGGGAAGGTGCCCTGTGATGAGGACGCAGATGGGTCTAGTTTCTCCCCCTGCTCTGGCACCGTATCTCTCTCCATCCCAGAACTGCAGAGCGGCTTCCACCCACGCCCCAGGTTGGTAGCCCTGCTCCTCCGCTGCCCTGGCCTCTCCTCCACAGCCACCCTGCCCTGGGAGTGGTCATGGCCAGGGCGCCAGGCACCCTGGAAAGGATGCAAGTTCTTGTCAAGAAAGCTACTGGCATCTTGCCACGTGTGCGCAAGCTGAGATCAGCCTTCAGGCTCCTCTTGGTGCTGTTTGCTTTCTCCTCTGTTCCCAACAGGCTCTCCCTGTGCTGTCGCTACTGTTGCCCTGCACAGAGGGGCTCAAACAAAGGTGTGGCGAGGGCTGATGGCCGGCTGGGCTGGTGGGACTCTTCTGGACGTCCTCCCGCACCTCCCAGCACTCACAGGCAGGGCAGGGACTGACCCGGTGCTTGTCTCCGAGGAACTTTTACGTTCCCAGGTGGTGCCAGGGAGCTGGTGCCTGTGGATGGCTCAGCCCAGGGAAGGAGCAGCGAATGGGATGTTCGGTGCCGAGACCTTTCTCACACCTTCCTTTGGAATTGGCTTCTGCGATTAGCCACGGCAGAAAGACTGCAGCCCCCGGCCCCCAGCCCAGATCATCCCTGAAGTGCTTCTCTAGGCACTTTTGTACAGCTCCTAAGCACAGACTTTGTTCCGTGCATGGATGAGGCTACAAAAGGTAAGTGTTAACCAGGCAGTAACCGGGGGACACAGGGGGGAGCCGACTTCCTCGATTTTCTGATCATATAGTCGTTGCCTCAAGCGAGCACGCTAGACTCCAGAGCTCCCAGGGCAGCTCTCCAGGGTGTACTGACCCAGAGCAGGACATTTACCGACTGCGTCATAGCCCTGTCTCTCCCCGAGACTCCCTCACAAGGCTGAGAAAATTAATATCAACAGGTAACATTTGCAAACACCACAGAAATGTAAATGATGAAGGTCTTTATGGGCAGTCAGCAATTTTACGTGAGAAAAAAGGATATATAGGCATGGAAATGCCCTAGGCTCTTCTCAAAGGGCAGCAAAGACTAGTCCTTTTGCATGGTTATTTCAGACGTGGATATCAAGTAAGCAGAGCTGTAGCACACCTGGAAGATGGATGACAGTTTTGCATCTGGAGAATCAGATCCTCTAGCTGGTACGTGGGTAATGAGCTTCCATTTTCCTCTGTACGGTCATAGCAAAGACTTGAATAACTTTATTTTAAACCAAGGATTTATCTCTTATTGAAAGACTTTAGTGCTCAGTTTAATCTGGATTGTATTACTTCAAACACAATGGAGCAAACATTTTTAAATTTGGAGAGTGCTGCACAGTTTTGTAACTGTGCTCGTAGCTCTTACAGCAACACCGAAACTCCCCATTTCACGCCACTTCCTAACAGAACCCTGCTCTGTGAATCTCCTCAGCTTGAAGTCATCAAGACTCAGTCACTGTTGAATGTATGCAAGAAGTTCACGCTAGGAGCATCTCTGTATCTATCTGATGTGTTGCTTTGTTTTTTCTGTAAAAAGACATGAGCCATTCTTACTTTCACAAGTAATCCTGTATGGTTTTGTGTAAGTAACTACTACCAAATAGAACTGAAATGGCAAAATTCAGCTCAGTCTTTCCCAAATGCATGCAAAACTACCAGCTAATATCAGCGAGGATTTTGCTGAATAGGCACTAACACAGCTCAAAGAGGATTAGCTCTGACAGAACTAAGCACACATTGCAAACAGTCCGTATACAAAAGCAGCCCAGACACAATTTTTCAGGAGCAGTTCTGTGTTTCAGCCACCAGCTCTATAATCTATTCTGGCTTGGGCATGAGGGGAAATTGTCTGATAGTGAAGACACGTGTGAAGAGATGCTAAAACTTATCTTTCATGTCTTGCTCCCACAGATGTGGCCCTGGCTTGGAAGAGTCTTCAGAAAGCCAAAGCAGTGGTATGTGCGGTTCAGGGAACGCTTGCTGTCGCATAACTTTGTTGCTCTCTGCCAGCTACCTGTGCATCACCTCCACAGCGTTTTCTTTCACGGATATAATGTAATCGAAAGCGATGTCAACATGCTGTTTTGTTTGTTCTTTTGCAATTAACATATAACCTCTTTAACCTTTTGCTAAATGACAAAAAGAGGGTAAGAAGAAAAGCAAGGAATGTTATCAAATTTCACATCACTCTTCAAAATTAATGACAAGAACAGATAAAGGATTGCTTTGCTTGTGGCTTGTGGCTGAAGCCCCCAGCAGAGTAATAGCTGACACCCACTGCGCCGGGACATCCCCTGAATTCTCCCTGTCTCATTGTCCTCTTAGTAGGAAGCACAATAATGTTTGTATCAGGCACAGCAGCCGCAATCTTAACAGTGGAATTACTTGGATGAATGCACAGTATTATCCAAAGGCATGCCGTGTTGCTTGCGCAGTCCGGGCCTGACGCTAGTACCACCGCCGAGGTAGCTAGTCGCTGGAGTTACTTCCAGCTTATGCTCTTTTGAAAAACATCAGAGCAGCTCGGGTAAAAATCTGAGGCACGCGTACATGCAAAGTGTAAATAATGGAGAGAGGTGATTTCATCTCTTATCTCCCCAGTCAATTGCATTCTTTCCAACTGTAGAAAATACCACATGGAACATGCTCAGACATGCCAGTATTTACAGAGTAACTAGGAGCTGCAAAATTAATCAGTGAAGCAGTGTATGCCAGCAAAAGGCTACCACGGAAAAGAAAACATATGTCTCCTTTCAAAAGAAAAATCTGCCTTTTCACAGCTACAAAGGATTGAAAACAAATTTTATCATCAAACATGGAGCCGTGCCAAATCACAGGCAGCCCGAAGAAAGCTTTGGCATGAAAAAACCTTTGGTGAGTTCTGAGTTACTGGGAAACTGCTGAAATGGGGGGCTGCTTTGGTGCTGGAGGGAAGGGAAGGTGACAAAAGATGGGGAAAGGCCCTCTTTATTGAAGAAAGTCTCTATTTTCATGAGCTCTCTGCTAATGTTCCCAGAAAAATTTCACAATGCACAAGGAGTCACACCTTGCTGGAGAGAGTTCAGGCAAAAGATGCAGCACTAGTACCCGCCAGATACAGTGCTTGACCTCTGAGCTTTTTTCCTAGCGATAACTGAAGTGATGTACATACAGATTTTTGTTTGTTTACTTTTGCAGGAAATACATAATATGTTTAAAATCATGTCTAAAAGACAAAGTGGGATAAGAAAAAAGCAGGAAATTTAATCAAATTCCACAAGACTCTTAAAAACTAATGACAAGAACAGACTTCACTTGTTTTTATTTTCACATCTGCTGGGTATTTGGTTTAGAGATGGCTTATTGGCTGGGAACAGTTTAAGCTGCCAGCCTTTAATATTTACGGATGCTGTTTCCTCCCTAAGCAGCAGGGCCTGTGCCGTGCTCACGGAGATGGCTCGCTGCCTGGACCCCGGTCTCGGTAACAAGGCTAGCGAGAGAAGTGTGCTGAGTTGATGTGCTCCGAGCTGTGCTGGAGCTTGAGNTTTACGGATACTGTTTCCTCCCTAAGCAGCAGGGCCTGTGCCGTGCTCACGGAGATGGCTCGCTGCCTGGACCCCGGTCTCGGTAACAAGGCTAGCGAGAGAAGTGTGCTGAGTTGATGTGCTCCGAGCTGTGCTGGAGCTTGAGTTTTTGCATGTGAATCTTTTTTCTTGCTCCCAAGGCATTCGAACAAGGGAAGGAAAGATGAGATGAATGTTTGTCACTGGGTTTAAGTGACCGGGGCACAATGTGACCTGGTGGAGCACACTTTAACACCATATATTAGGGTACTCAGTAGCTGGGACACAGGGCACTAGAAGTAGTGTGGGGTTCTGTGCAAGCTAGTAACCAAATAGCCAGTGTGCCCTGCAGACCTGGGTGGCATGGAGACAGCGTACACAGAGATGTTTACACCCAAGAACAAGCTCTCACTTTTCCACCCCAGAACTGCAATGCCTGCAGGCTCTTTACCAAGTACGAACAAAATTGTACCCAGGTGTCCAAAGAGCCAGATCTGGTTGGGGAATAATTCCCAGTAAAAGGAACTGGTTTAATGTAATGGTTAACCTTTCTGACATTTTGACATTGATATAATTTTGCTGCGCTGTAGATGGCGAGAGGAAAAGAGATGAAACAGCTTTGAATGAGAAAAAGAGCAATGAGATTCCTTCATCCTGCAGGTAAATAATAACCTTAACGTACAGCATTCGGTGGATGAAGAGGTGAAGGCGCATATAAAGGGGTTTAAAATTCTGGGATGCAGGACTTCAGAAACAGTTTAACATCTTACTATTTATTAGAAAAAAAGAAAAAGTCACCAAACAAATTCACTCTCGGGAATGCTGACCAGCAAACCAGTGGAACAGCGAATGCCCTGGCATCAGTTCTCTGTGTTAGTCTATCTGCCCGTGCTTGTAATAACTCTTATCAGACCACGGTTCGCATCGCACCTTCCCGGTATTATCTTCATTTGCCAAACTGCTGGTAACTGGTAANGGCACCAGTTTTCTGTGTTAGTCTATCTGCCCGTGCTTGTAATAACTCTTATCAGACCACGGTTCGCATCGCACCTTCCCGGTATTATCTTCATTTGCCAAACTGCTGGTAACTGGTAAAATGCTGATCCTGTGGAGACACTGAGATCACCATTGGAGTATGTTGTAAAAACGCAACTGTCATTCATACTAGCAGTCTACTGTACAATTTAACAATACACCTTACATATTCTGTCTTGGTTTTCTTTTTCTTAAGAAAGGGAAATTGTGCTGCTCTCTCCCCTGCTTGGTCACAGACTTACTTCCTCAAGAGCCCTGCCGTGAGCTCTGGCCCATCCAGAATGACCCCTCTGGCCTCCACGAGAGACTCACGCTCAGCTCCTTGCAGCCCTGCCAGGAGGGAGGCTGCGGATGGCAAAAGCACACCTGAGACACAATCTCCCGCAAAGAGCCTGTACAGACCAACAAGGGACAACTTCAGGGAGCAGGCAGATTCAAGAGGTTGCCCAGTACAAAAGGAAAAATCTCCGTGCTCTCTGCATCACCCACCTCACTCCCCTGCAGGGAGCAGTCCGTTCTCCACTGTCCCACGTGGCAGTGGAGAACGAGTTCCTACGTACCACCTTTCATCAGCCAGCAGGCCCAGGGACCAGAAACTGGGAGAGTTGTGGAAAAAATCACCCCAAAAGAAGTTAGAGCAACTGAAGAAGAGAATCCAGGAGCAGAAGCAAAAGCAGCAAGCAGCATCTCAGGAGCAGAAGTGCCTGATTTCTGCCTATGCTGAAGAGCCACTGCAAAAAAGACCCCTGAAGAGAAAGGTGTGCAAAGTGGCGTCTGCTCCTCCTGCTCCAGTTTACAGAGGTCAGTAGTGGTCTGACATCTATGGAGAAGGGCTGAAACTGTGTATTACCTAGCAGTGCTTCAGCACAGCTGAGTAACTAACCACACAGCTTCCACCCCACACTTTGGTTTATGGTGGGCAGAAACCATGTTCCTGTGATAAATTCATTTACTTCCACGGCCCTTGGGGGAGCTGTAAGCCTCCCTGTGCTATACATACCAACCTGCTTACCGAGTTCACTTCTCCACTGGATTTACTACCCAGCATGCACAAAATTATAACTTTCTTTCCATGAAATAGTAAAGAATTGGCCGCAAATAGATTCTTTTCTTCCCTTTCCTCCCACATTCTGCCTTTTGCCAGATATAAAGCATGAAATGGGAAATAGCAGCACAGTAGTGCAGAGAGGCATCACAGGTATTTAAAGCAGGACCTGTGTAGTTCCGAGGCATTCCAGGGGATTTAACAGCTCATTCAGTGGAACTAGTGTGGACCTGAAATCAAATATTATTAGGCTTCTTTATCCTGCTTTGCTGCTAAATTTGGGGCTGAAGCACCATTCGCCTACAGCTGTCACTTCAATTGATTTAAGATCTCAGGTTGCTGTGAGTAACACATGGTGGACTCGAGAGCAAGGACTGCCTACGGCCAGCCCGGTTAGCCTGCCCGCTCGGCAATCCTTTCAGCCAACAGGGGCTTACTGAGGGTCCATCAGACTAGAGAAGATGAGCCGAAAAGCTGTACATAATAAATCTTATTGCTATAATATCATTAGTATTAATTCATTGGACACTATGATTCCTGTCACACACCACCATCTTCCATGGGCATTTCCCTTAGATTTGCTCCAAATCACCTTTTACAATGACGTATGGAAGTGTTTTATGGTGCTCACCTGGGGTCTGTGGGAGCACACGTCCGTGCTGCCATCTCCCCCTTGCAGCTGAATCGAGCAGCACTTTCTGTTGTCCCTGCGCAACATTACCCCTCCTGATACCCAGAAGCCAAAGCCGCAATCCCTGCTCAGCTTCTATTGAACATTCTCAGGGGTAGAGCCAGTTTAGTTTGTTTTTAACCCAGATCACTTTACATAACTGAGTTAGGGGACTACCAGACAAACAGTTCAACTCGCAGAACAGAGGCAGCCTCTGAGGCTGAAGATTCACAAACAGCTCCAGACGCTCGGTTCAGATGGAGCTTGTTCAGTTTCTCCGACTGTACTTACCACTGAAAAAAAGTGTGTCACAGCTGCTTTACCAGGTATTCCCACAGTCAGATACCTGCAGTCTCGCCTAGGAAGCCTGCTTCTGCTTTTCACACATACAGGAGCTCAGCGCTATCGGATACCAGCATTTGCACTTCTTGTAGCCTAACAGGTTTCAAATATCTGTTCGCCTAGGTTTTAGCGCTGTGAACCTGAGGTCGGCTCTCTCCTTGCCTGATGAAGAGCACAGAACGCCAGGCACAGAAGAATTTACCGTCCCTGGACAAGGAAGGGATTGTAAAAAAGCCCCCAAGATCCCAGGTTAGCGATGCTGTATCATAACAGTTTGTTACAGGCAACTTGCCCAAGCATGCCGTGTTGGTGTACTCTGCAGAGAAAGGTTAGTCTGATCTCCAGAGAGACTCCAAGGGGAAAGGTGTCCCACTGCACCCGGCTTGTGTGCCAGGTAGGTCAGGGCTGTTTGCACGGCACGCTGTTGTACGGGTAGACGAGGTCACAGACATAACCTCAGGGCTTGCTTTGCTGGGACTTCTCCAGTACCCCAAAAAAAGAAGGAGCCCTGCTTGTTCTGTGACCATTGTCGATAGAGAGACTCCCGCTTTTGCATTCCAAGTGAACGGGACTGGGTTTGGTTGTTGGTGACAGCAGCCATGTCTGCAGTTTGATTTTAGCTGCACATTAATTCTTTTCTGTGGTTTTTTCCTCCTGACTGAAGACCAAAGAGAGAGAAGCTCAGCATGGAGAATGCAAACACAAAGCCAGAGGCAGCCTTCACTCAGGTCCTCTGTTCTGGAGAGAGCAGGTAAAGGTAAGGATGAAAATAATGGGAAGGTACACAAATTGATGGACAAAACTACGGGAGGTCAGTGGCATCTGGGCACCCACCTGCCAAAATCTTCAGCTGGTTATCAAACTAATACCAAAAATCCTAGGATCCACCATCAAGGACCAGGGCCTACTTATACCAAGCAGGTAATAAAGAAAACCAGGGAACAGACCAAAATCGACATTTGTTCAAGGAGGCGGAAGATGACCACAGGCAGCACAAAGCTTAATTTCTGTTTTAGCTGCTGGTGAATCACGCTGAGGCCCCTGGGATGGGGTATCAGACTGGCCGCCTGGTAACACTTTCTGTCACTGAATTTTGGGGCAAAGTTTGGCAAGTTTAGTGGTAGACTTGGCAGTGCTAGGTTAACAGTTGGACTCGATGATCTGAAAGGTCTTTTCCAACCAAAACGATTCTACGATTCTAAGTCACTTCCACACACCCTCCCGCAGGCACTCCACGTGCAGAGGCTCTGCCGTGTGCTTCATGCCTGCGCCCACCGGCATTACCCAAGAACCAGCCTCTGTCACTTTTGACAATTTGTCACACCGTTGCCTGCAGCAGTTGAATTCCAGACCTGTCAGTATTCAAAATCATCAGAAATGAAAAATAAGCCACGCGTCCTAGGTGGGGAAAGCTGTCTGTCACCTATTCAGTTCTGTGTTCCCTAATGAATGAAGAGTGCCACCAAAAGGCAGGGATTTCCTGGCCTGCAAAACAGGGACCGAATCAAAGCAGTGATAAGTCGGATGAATTATGCACAGCCTTACTACAACAAAGTCAACAGCAGAAACAGGAGTCCCAATCACCAATTCTCAGTTTTCTTTGACCGGTATGTCTAAGTGCAGATTTGAATCACTGGAGTCACTTTACCCATTTAATGCTCCTACTTTGCGTAGAAAATGGTTGCATTCAGACTTTGTGGGGAACAAGGCAAGCAGTGGAAGTCCTATGAGCGCTGCTCACTCAAAGCAGTTGTATTTCACGCTAGCCAAGGTACTAGACGTGTAACTTCTGTGAAACAGAAAGAAAAAAAACCCCAGCCTATCTACTATCGTTCAGATGAAATTATGAACATAGTGGCATCATGTGCTCTGCTACCTAAGTGCTATTTAAAATGCATGAAATATATAATAATTTCCCTCTCCCTCCTTTTTTTTGTTTTAATGGATTGTTTGAAAAATGGCTTGATCTTCCTCTGAGAGTGGGTCATAATAAGACCATGCCACATGAAGCATTCATCATTGTAACTGCCAGTGTCACGGTGTCTTTATTGGCTATTAGTTTCTGTCAGTGAAAGAGCCAAGGCAGGGCTACGAAGAGATGAATGAGGGGCAGGGGTCAGAGCCGGAGTACTCAGGAATTTGATGAATTATAAATTTGCTGTAGTTAACAAAAAATTAAGTCACAACAGCTATAAAATATTCATCTGTTCATCGGTAGAAGAAAACAGGAGAATATTTAAATCAAAATATTTCCTTCTGGCAAGTGTTTTCATCAGAAACACAGGCTGCTTTTGAACTTTAGCATAATAGTTTCTGTAGTTAATAAACACTGTGTAGATAAAAAAAGAATTAAATGAAATCGGGCAACATGGTGAAGTGCAGATTGTTAGAGCTACGCATTCATTTGTCAGATGCATTCAGAAAAACTAAGACAGCATAAAAATATATGCATCCTGCATCTTTAACACTGCTAAACTAGAAAACAAAGTAATACAGGAAGGTGTTTCATTAAAAACACTGATGGATCTCAGCCGTCCTGAGTCCAACAGATTTTGGCAATTCCATCCGTGGTTCGTACTGTCAAACACCGAACTGCATAGATCTAGTAAATAATTCCGCTGAAGACCCCCCAAGTAAGACCACGTGACCATAGGAAGTGACTTCAGCCCCACAGACAGTGAAGCTCTTCCTTGTCTGAAAAACATAATTTCTCTTGTGACGCGACCTAAAATGCACGATCAAGATGGGCCTCCAGAGCATCTCAGAGTCTGCTGCAAATTCCGCTGGCGTAAGCGGCTGTGACTCCATCAGTGGCCATGGTACGGAGCCCAGGGCTGTTAGCTGAGAAGATGTTGCCTTACAGCTGTTCACAAAGCAAAGGGGAATCCCAGGACAATCCCATTAACCAGGCAGTCTCTGAAAGTGCTTCGTGTCCAACAGATGATTCTCAGAGGGGCTGCACACAATCAATCAGCTCAGCCCATAGACAAGCTTACTGAACAGAAGCTAGAAAAGCCTGGCACAGTCAGCTGAGTACTGAACCACATCTTTGAACTGAGGCTGATACTGACTTAAGAGTAAAATATTTTCTTTTTAAAAAGACGTGAATATTTTCATTGGAGGAGAATTTGGTGAGGAGGATTTCCATGCAAAAAGCAAATAAGTACCTGTTCAGTCAGCTTCTGCTGGAGAAGTGTTTGCAATAAATACGTAATTATGCCAGTGCAAGTATTGGCATGCTCTGAATGCAATTTGAAATTATAGAGTAAAACAGTGATAAATGTTGTCTATTACGTGACACCACCTATTAAGCAAGAATAATTTGCTTGTGCTGCATACTGCATCATTTATTTTTGCATTATACATTGTCCCTCGTCCTGTATCGTTCATTGATTCTTCCACACAGCATCCTGCTGATTCTCACCAGTTTAAAAATGAATTAATTTACTCTACTGAGTTTGAAGTAATCACAAGGAAAATAATATTTTCGTTATCCCACTCCCTCCGGTTCTCAAATCTGCCTGTACCCAGTAAGTACCAGCTGTCTGTAGCTGCCATCATAGAAGGATGCTTGCAGACGCTCTCAGGTCGGTGTCCCAACCTCTTCTTAGTGTTCTTGAGGACTCTGGGAGTCAATGGTTTCTAAATAAAACTTGTAAGAACCGTGTGAACATGCTACAAGTGTTAAATGATATAAATGCTAACGGTAAACCTTTAGGAAATTGCTGAACCTTCATGTGTTGCCCTTGTCTGGTTCATGAACTGTCAGTTGGTGAATAGACCCTAGCAGAGTGACAGCCTTTGAGTGCTTTAAAAACTTCCTGTTATCAAAGTAGCATCATTTTTTTTTTAAACCTGCTCTGAAACTTTTTAGATCTCCTCACCTCTTGAGTGGGATTCCTAGCAATCACCATTAAAAAGATTTATAATAGAGTTACAGCTTTCTTTCAAAGAACATGTGAGGGNAACTTCCTGTTATCAAAGTAGCATCAATTTTTTTTTAAACCTGCTCTGAAACTTTTTAGATCTCCTCACCTCTTGAGTGGGATTCCTAGCAATCACCATTAAAAAGATTTATAATAGAGTTACAGCTTTCTTTCAAAGAACATGTGAGGGTTTAACAATTAAATACAAATCATCTGTTTCAGGTGCAAAGCTACCTGGTGCTTCTGCATGGAGAGAAGGTCAGAAGTTAGCTAGAAAGTTGCTTGGTCCACCCCCGACAGTTCCAAATCTGAGGAGCACGGCTGAAGAGCGCACCACAGCAAACACCTTTGGTACTGTTGCCTCTCTGCTACACTAGTTATTTTGGCACACAAACAAAAAGTGATTTATTAAAACTAGTTGAAATAAAAGGTTTCAAGGCCCTTCTGAACACCTACCTTTAATGACTCTTGCAATAACTCACTTGTCAGATTAACAACCACCCAGAACAATTACTCAAGCTGTTGTCCATGGTCAGCTGGCACAAGGAATCCACTGTGGTTTTGAAGAGACAATGCAAATGCACTGTGTCCTTAAAATAAGGCTTGTCTGGATCAGGACACGGGTTATGTCTCCCCAGCAGAGATACAGCATCAGCTCTGCGTCCTGCACATACTAGCACACTCTGCTTTTGAGCTGGGCTGGTTTGCCAGACACAGCTGTAGAGCTTCCCTGGGTCTTCCAAGGCTGGCCATTGAGTTCTCATTGTGCTACATTAAGAAGCATAACAAATTGATGAGATAACGGGTTTCACTGCCCATGTATATTAAATTCTGTTTATACTGAAGGGCCACAAACTACACAGGATTTGTACAAATGCCCACTGCAACTTCAAATTTTGTCCTTACAGATTTATCTTCTACCTAGAACATTGCAGATTTTACAACAGATGTACAAGCCTGGGTTACACATGCAAATACTCCTCAAACCTATAGTAGGAAGGAGGTCTTGAGATGCATGTGATTGATGGATACAGGAATTGATACATCTCTGAAGTAATAACGCCACTGTTGTTTCCAAACGCTTTCCACAGAACCTGGTAGAGGATTTGTAGCAGTGCCAGCAATGGAAAACAGCTCCAGAGCAAAAGGAAATGAAGCTGTGGGGAAAAGCCCTGAATTCAAAAGCTGCGTGGCTCCCCCCAGCAAGCCTGTTGAAAGAGGCAGCGCTGCACCAACCAAGGATACAAAACAAATACTCAGACACCTGCATTTGCAAAGCCAGTATCACGATGGACACAGACACACCAGGCTCCCAGAAGATACTGTGAAAGGAAAGGTAGAAGTTCTGCAGCGATACCTAGAGATCCGCTCTCCTTCACCTGGACCTCGGGCGATAACTCCCTCTGCCTTCAGTGAGGAAAAGATACGATCTTCATTAATGAAAGCTGGAGCCAAGCCCAGCAGCTCACGAAACTGCAGCAGAGGAAAAAGCACATCGCCTCAGAGAAAGAAAAGCTCAGGCAGCCCTGCACAGAAAGGGTCTGAGAAAGAAAACCTTAAGCACCCTTCAAAGAGGAGGGTAAACATTAAAACCCCTCACCCCTACAGCTCTGCAGCTGTTCAGGAATTTATGTATCGGAAGAATGAAGAAAGAAAGAAAAAAAGCCTAGAAGAGAAAAAGTCTTTGGTGCAGGCTATAGAGATAAGAAACAAGAGATTGCAAGAAGTATACAGGAAACAGAAAGAAGCTATTGGAAAGAAAACATGTTCTGACCAGATGCACAAGCTCATTGGGGAAACAGCCTGTGCAAAAGAAAGCCCTCAGTGTAAACTTGAGCAAGTAAGTGATAAAGGAGTGGCAGATTGAAAACCCTCCAATCTTGATCAGTACAGCACCATTCAGGGGATGAAGCACTTCACACAAATGCTTTGATCTGTCAGGGAGAAAAAGTTTTATCTGGAAAAACAGAGCAATTAACTTGTAATTATGGCAAGAACTGCTGGGCTCATTAGTAAGGCTGTAACCCTTGACTTCAGCGTCAAAAGCCTGGAAATCTCCCTTGCTTGAGCTAAAAGAACAGGTTTGTTGTTCAGCATGTGGAGTTTTCGGGTTACATGAACCAATTATTAAGTGGAACAAAAGCCAAATACTACCCTCGTGTTGCCTGGCTATTTAGTGCTTACACTAATGGTAACTTCTGTTTCAGGAGCAAACCAGACGTGGAATCCTGGAGAGGAGTTTCATGGCCTGGGTGGATAAAACATCCTGTACTCTGTTAAGTGACGATCACAGAGGCAGGTACTCAGACATAAAAAGCATCCTGGAAAGCTTCTTCCTTAGCACATGCTGCAGACCTTTTATAGTATTCTGTCGTAAACTATAGGAAATAGAGCAATGGACTAACGTACTATCATACCTGACCTTTAAGATGAGACTCACTGCACCCTAGTCCAGAGCGGTTACAGAACCTGGAAGGATCTGGGAGTGCTTTTGAGCATGGAAGGAGACTGATGGCTCTGGCTATCCACGTTCAGGCAAACTTTTCAGCTTACTTTCATGCTTTGTATTTTTAAATAATAATTATTCCTTGCCAGCCCCAGGCTGATTCTTCTTCACATCTGTCAGCAATTCATGCTCCATCCTGAATCTATCATTTGACAAATGTATCTATAGGCAGAGAAATCTGCTTCTTTTTCTTTTGTGAAGCACTTTAGCTGGGGATACTGGTCAGTGCAGAAAGCTACTGTTACCATGTCCGTATAACCTGACAATTCTGCCTTTTGTTTAAACAGGAATCAACTTCTAGAAACAGTCCAATCACCTAAAAAAAGAGCGGCATTAGCTTCTCCAGCACCACTGGAATCCGAATGCTGGTTTCTCAGTTCTCTGAAATACAAAGACTTGGGGGACTGCTCTCCCCCAGCTCTGCATACACCTTCTCCGAGCTTTTCCCTTCCTCAGAAAGATGCAAAACCTTGTGCCAAGGATTCGCCTTCTGGTCTTTCTCCATACAGAAGTAAACAAGATCGAGTGAAAGCCATACATAGTCTGTCCAAGGAACTTGCAGAAAAGATTGAGATGGCAACTAAGAGACTGAATGAAGCAAGTAGGCTTAAAGACTCTGCTGACAAAACATCAACAGAGACAACTTTGGACCTTTTCAACGAGTCATCCTCTGACCTAGAGCCTGAGACATCCAAGGATGAGCGAGACAGGCCAACGACTATACAAATGCTTCTGGACATCCCCGATCCTGATGAGTTGTGTTTGTCATCAGATAGGGAATTTCATGGACTGCGCAGGATTAGCCTTGTGGGTAGCACTGAGGGAACAACAGCCCTGGATGGACAGAAGGAAATACCCACTCCTTTGTCTGGTGGGAGCGCTGCGAACAAAGAATTACCATGGATCACTCATAGCGCAGGACAGAGGCATCTCAACACTGAGGAAGACCTGAGCAACGCATTGCAAGGTAGATCACGTTGTGACGATGCAACAGTGAGACCCAGGTGCCATAACCCAAGTCTCTCAAAGCTACAAAAGCAGTGTTTAAGCCTGCCCTCCCCTTGGCTATTGGAAGCGTTGTGTGCTAGAAAATCCCTGAGCAGTGGGTCTTCTAGGCTGTATCTGTACTGCTCAGAGAGAGTGACTGCTGGAGCCTTGAGTGCTTGCAGGCTTGTTCTCTGCACAGTTCACAAATCCAATGCCAAGAAGAGTCACAGGTGCCTGCAGCAAGCAGCACAGGCAGCCTAGGGACCCTCTGGCAGCAGCAAGTGCGAGCACCACTCCATATGCTGTTCAGTATGTTTAGATTAGTAGGGCAGAACCATGAAATTCCAGCAAATCTCTTCAGATCAGAAGGTTGCCGGAATGTTAGTAGTGAGCGACTTTTCTTATATATCTGTTTGGTTATCACTGAAAAGTCCGTCAGTCCCCTTGTGAGGGGAGAGACGGGGCTGCAGTAGAGGCTATCCCGTTAAGAAGTAATGATCTAACTTGAGTAATGATCTAGTTACTTTCTTCTCCTCTCATCGCACCTATGAAACTGCATCTCCTAATTTTATCTGTGGCTTTGCCACTGGTTTTGGACGCATCACTTCACCTTGTGGTGCCTCAGCTCTCCCAGAAGTAAGAAAGAAATTACAAGCCTAAGCCTGCATACTCAGAAATCCGTGGATAAGAAGAGCTATATGGAAGTTGAGTGCTCACACATACGTAGGCAGAGAATAGATGCCAAAGCTCGGGCCATTTCATTTCTACAAAGAGCATATTTATTAAATGCCTTCATTTGTCTTTTTAAAAGGTTTTCCTGTGAATAAGGGCTCCGAGGTGGACATAAGCCCATTGCATGAAAAGCCAATAATGAGCCCAGCCTCTCCATCTCACAGATTCCTCGCTAGAAGGTAAACAAATTTGTATATATTATTCCCCGCTAAATGCTCCACACAGACGCGTAGTTAAAATAAATAGCACCAATTCAGCATGGAGCCAGAGTGCTCTTTACTCCTTACCCAGCGAACTGCCGAGTGGGCAGATTTTGACACAAGACGCACTGAAAGAGGGAACCACCTGTTCGTAGAGAGCCGGAGGATCGACAGGCAAGGTTCAGCTGGGGTTTNAGGGCCCCGGGCCTCCCTGCCGGGCCAGTGACACGTGGCTCCCGCCTGCCTCCCACCCCGGCAAAGCAAAAACCCTCCGTATTTTGCCGTGTGGCGCGGCGGAAGAATAAATTCTGAGTACCTCGTTAAATCTCCCCTGCTCTCCCTTTTGCAGGGGATTAAAGAGTGGTTTACTCACCTGAATGCTATACATTCATTTTTACTAATTGTTTTCACTCGCTTTGCTCCAAAAGGGGGGGGGAGTGGAATTCTGATTATGGCAGCTCTACAGGTCACGTCTGTGTGGAGCAACACCCACTCACAAACGTCGTTTCCTTGAACGGGGCGCGTCGGAGCATGGGGGGCACTAGGGACAACGGGTTTCGAAGCAGGAAGTTTAGAAAAACGGATTACATGAACGCAGGTTGTTTTCACTCGGCCTACGTTGATTAAAATATTTAATGCGGACGGCAGGGGTTAGAAACCCCTCTGCGTTTAGAGTGTGTCTGAGAGAGCAAAGACATACTGGTGTAACGGCCCCAGGCGGGTTGTCTCCCGTGACAGGGACGACCGTGAAGGGACCTGTTGGTTCAGGCTCAACCGCTAACTGCAANAGCATATTTATTAAATGCCTTCATTTGTCTTTTTAAAAGGTTTTCCTGTGAATAAGGGCTCCGAGGTGGACATAAGCCCATTGCATGAAAAGCCAATAATGAGCCCAGCCTCTCCATCTCACAGATTCCTCGCTAGAAGGTAAACAAATTTGTATATATTATTCCCCGCTAAATGCTCCACACAGACGCGTAGTTAAAATAAATAGCACCAATTCAGCATGGAGCCAGAGTGCTCTTTACTCCTTACCCAGCGAACTGCCGAGTGGGCAGATTTTGACACAAGACGCACTGAAAGAGGGAACCACCTGTTCGTAGAGAGCCGGAGGATCGACAGGCAAGGTTCAGCTGGGGTTTTGGGGAGCGGTGGAGCTCCTCGACAGGACTTTTGCCCTCGATGCAACCTCCCGGCGGCGCGAGGAGACTGGGAGCGCAGCGCTAGGGCTCTTCCCGTGCAGCCGAGCCCGGCCCGGCCGCTCCG
>VZSC01013077.1:45910-72540 GCA_013398225.1 Steatornis caripensis
ATTCATTTTTACTAATTGTTTTCACTCGCTTTGCTCCAAAAGGGGGGGGGAGTGGAATTCTGATTATGGCAGCTCTACAGGTCACGTCTGTGTGGAGCAACACCCACTCACAAACGTCGTTTCCTTGAACGGGGCGCGTCGGAGCATGGGGGGCACTAGGGACAACGGGTTTCGAAGCAGGAAGTTTAGAAAAACGGATTACATGAACGCAGGTTGTTTTCACTCGGCCTACGTTGATTAAAATATTTAATGCGGACGGCAGGGGTTAGAAACCCCTCTGCGTTTAGAGTGTGTCTGAGAGAGCAAAGACATACTGGTGTAACGGCCCCAGGCGGGTTGTCTCCCGTGACAGGGACGACCGTGAAGGGACCTGTTGGTTCAGGCTCAACCGCTAACTGCAAGCCAGACCAGCCGCCTCTCCGGCCACGGCGCAGGACAGCGCCAGAATCCCCGCAGGGGCCGCACGTCTCTGCAGAGAGGTCTTCCCGTAGAGGATAAATCCCCTGAGCCCTAAAAGATTACATACGACCTGGGCAGGCATTACCAAAGAAAGGACGTATGTGCAGCAAACTGGCCACCGCGTCCCCAGCTTCCCGTTCAGAGAGAAGATGAGGTGTCGGTGCTGCAGGGTGGCGTGGCTCTGCTTTACGGGCGTTCGCTGGTGCCCGGGCGTGCCCTCGAGCAGGCTGTGCCAGCCTGCTTGCTGTTAAACTGCAGACAGCTCCAGTGGGAAGAGCAGCGTTTTGTAACTGAAGGCAGGATATAAGGCACAACATTCTTTTTAAGAAGGTTGTTTACAGCTTTGCAGTGCAAAGTAAACAAGAGGAAAATGAAAATTGGAGAGATAAGTCCAGATAGCTCAGCTTACCAAAGTTACGAACAGTAATTACTGGAATTACCGAGAGCTAAACCCCTGTTCTTTGTGCACAACTACTGCGTTCACAAAGGTTGGGCTGATTTCTGCTCTGAGAGATCAGTTGCAAGGATTACAGAACTGTTCTGTCACTGAAGATGGCAAATGTTTGAAACATGAGCGCTTGGCACTCAGAGCATGCAGTGAACAGAGCCAGAGCTGCGTATGCACCGCACCTTAGAGAGGGCAGCGCCCCGGTCTGAAGAAAATGGCGGGGTCCATTACTCTTGTCTTGATGTGTGCGTGTTTATATGCAACTCTAATTCACAGTAATGGAAGGTAGGTGCAGAACACCCGTGGGCCCCGAAGGGAATGGCCCCTCAGCAGTAATGGACAAGCATCAGACAAAGTAGAAATAAGACAGATTGCAGTGTTCTCCTGAACAGCGCAATTACTGAGAAAGCAAAGCTCCCGTGTGCTTGAGCAGCAGAGTCAAACAAAGTCCTCAGAGCATCACAGAAAAAACCCCACTGATAAAACCTCTCAAGCAATAAATCACAACCCTGTTGCACGTGCTGTTTCAAAAGATGAAAAGAGCTACTTGCAGATAAAATATCACTGTATTTAGAGATTAGAAGTGGCAAGTGTTGCTGTATTGTGAACAACTCCAGACTCATCTCCTTGTGAGTTGAGGGCTCCCTCTGATGCAGCAGTAGTGACAGTAAAGGGATGATATAAAGGAAAGACCACCCCATATCTAACCCTTTCTTAGCTGCTGGTGAAGTAGATAATACAAAGTCTCGAAGTGAAAGCCTGTCTTTGAATTGCCTTCAGCTTTTATTTGCGTATGATCTAGATTCTAATTGTATATCTAGTCCTGAAGCCTGCACGCTCACTCACGGGAAGCAAAAGTGGATGAGAGTCCTGTACACAGCCATGGGCAGCACACACCAGTAAGGACAACATGAGGGTCCCATGATACAGCTATTCTTGAAGCTGCTCCAGTATCAATTGATCCACACGCCTGCTGAGGGCATACATCAACGATCTGATGAGACAGAGAGCCCCATGATAAAGGAGTGCCAGTGTGTAAGGAGGTGACTGAGGAACACGCTTTGCAGGGTCACAATTTCTCCTGCTCCAGACCCATTTGCACTGTGAGCACATGAACTCTGTGTGCGGGAGTGTTAGTGCGGGGTGAAGGCAGTCTGTCTCTCGACTAGCGCACAAAACTTTACAGGGCTCTGCTAACAGGCAGGGATAGTGCTGTATTCTTAGCCCTTGGTCAATCCGTGCCTGTATAGCTCATCACCAGTGTAGCTAGTGCTAGGTTAGAAAATGTAGTAGAAGCGGCTGAATTGGGTCTATGCTCTGACTTCCACTGTTGCTACCAGCGGCAGTGAGTTCTGAGGCTACAGTTGGCCACAGCAGATACCCTCTTCAAGAGTTCATCTAAACAAAGCCACCTGTTAAGAACTGTTTGCCAGCCTCATTCACAAATACAAAACCTCCAGTGTTACAAAATCAGCACTCTTGAACATGATCTGATCCACAGCCAGTTTCGACAGCACAGTTTTGTGTTTACATGTTTAATTATAGCTGTGAAAACAGTGACTCATGTTCATGCAAGAAATCCTGCAGGTGCCTCTTTCCATAAGAAATGTTCCCATTTCATGCACGGCTGCTCTGCAGTCCGCAGGGGCGGCTGACGGAGATTTGTTGCTAATGCAAATGACTCACTGATGGGAATTCTTCAAACTGCCAGAACATGTGCCTGCAATTTCATCCCGAGTTTGATCCAGTTCCTCGTAGAAGTGGCTTCCTGTTACGTTCTGCAGCTCTTGAGAGTCAAAAAGATCGTAACACTTCTGCCAGAAGTTCAATGCACTGGGCAGCCTCACGGGCCAGGGCAGAGCAAGCAGGCGCCAGGCAGAGGCCTGATGTCCTGAGCTGTCAGATCATAGCTCTGCCTCCTGCTGCGGACCCAATAACGCTTTCTCTGCAGTCAGTGCAAATCCAGAGAGCCTCATCTGGGAATTGTGATGGTTTATGCCAGCTGCAGAGCTGGTTGTGTCTGGAGGAGAGGGATTTCTGGCCACTCCTGTGTAATCCCAGTATTTTCTGTAGAATCTGCACTGACTACCACTGACGTTGGCAGGAGCCCTCCCAGGACCCAGGCAGGGTTGGATTCTGACCTTGACATCAGTCTTCCCAACCAGAAATTCTCAAGAGCCAAAAGAAACAGTGGCATTGACTAAAAATCTAACACAACGTTTGCCCAACAAGTATTAGAACTGCTTTTTAAGAAATCCTTGTTACCTCTTCTCTTTCTCTCTCATCCACCCTTGCTCCGACTTTCTGAAGACGACATCCAAGACACGTTAGTGGAAGCTGTTCTAATCATTTTAGCAGTTTCTGGGTCACGAAAAACAAAGAAAAGCTTATTAATGAGAAAAATGAAATGAGATTTCCTTAAGCTGATTGCCGATAAAAAAAAAATTTCCACATTCATTTTTCTGTGTAAAAAACAAAACATCTGTCACCATTTCAGTGTGTCTCAGTGTCCCTGCAAGCGTTCCGTGAAGCTGAGCCTTGATCAATAAATGCCCACTTTCACACCTTCCTTCCTAATCTTTTTAGTTAAGCTCAGATAGTTACAGATCAAAACGAAGTAAAACCAGTTAGCGGAGATCCTCATCAGGACTTGGTGC
Organism: Steatornis caripensis; assembly: GCA_013398225.1. Lineage (NCBI taxonomy): Eukaryota > Metazoa > Chordata > Aves > Caprimulgiformes > Steatornithidae > Steatornis > Steatornis caripensis. The sequence goes on from VZSC01013077.1 coordinate 49,475, forward strand.
TGACATGGTTTTGAAATATTAAAGTACCTATAGGAAATCTTAGTTGGGCCATAGCCATGCTCCGCGCGTGTCCCAGAAACGCTGGAACAGAGATAAGTACTTTGTGTTTCTAAAAAGATTTCAGATAACTTTGCCAAGGTTCAGAGCTAGATTGTGCAATAAAGTCCTAACAATGGCACAGATTGTACAATGCAGCGCTCATAAATTAGGCTTCAAAACTGCAAAGTTGAAAAATATCCAGCTTTTTCAGAGCAGTATTTAGAGTAGGTAAAGACGAGTGTTGTTAGCTTTCCTGAAAACATCAATGTACGAGAAGGGGACTTTGTACATTGGCAGGTATGACTTTTCAGTGAGTCTTTTGTTGCCATTCAACAGCTTTTAATAAATGATAGCTTTGTTGAAATGAAATAACCTTTTTTTAGGTCAAAAAATTGCTTGTACACATGCACAGTCTCAAAATTCTGAATAGTTGTTGTTACCTTGACACAGTCCACAGAGAGAACTCACAGCTCAGAGGAATCACTACCGGTGTGAGACTATTTTGGAAGTTCAGAATCCAGAGGGAATTGCCAACCAGCCTCCCAGAGAGAGCCGGAGGACACCGGACAACCTCAGGTTACAGCCCTCTGCCGCTCTGAGCCCTGGAGCTGAGACTCACAACGAGCGGGACTTCGGTAAGGTGGCGTTTCCCAAAGTGTCAGAGCGCGGTGGGCGCTCAGTGCCCTCCCAAGGTACTTCTTGTGCCATTGCAAAAGAAAGAATAGTCCTTCCTTGCAGGAGAATTCTTGCTAATGGCTCTGACTGGGATTGAAAAAACTTCCAGAGTGAGGAGGAATTTCGAATAGCTGGTTTGCGCTCCAGATTTCAGAGGTGAAGAATGAATATATGAAAAAATGTCCGCTCAACCTTCATGTCCAGTTTAACAGAGACACCCCACTAAAAACCACTATGGAAACACTTTGCCTTTTCCACGCAGTGCTGTGCTGTCTCACAGGTGTGTGAATTGAGCAGTGTCACCTCACAGGTTACCCCTGTGCCGAGTGACACAGCGACAGCTACAGACCGCCCCGATGGAACAAACCCCATTCAGATCAGGGACTTTTTCAGCACCTTGCAGCTTCATCTGAAGGTCTCAAGGAGCCTTGCTATTAATTCTTCAAAATTACCACATCAGATAAGTGTGGGATATCAGCCTGCTTGGACGGCAAGAGACGGCAAGGCACAGGGCTTAACAAAGGATGCAGACTGAAGGGAGAGATCTGCTCAAGGATCCTCCAGTGCTGTCCAAGGCAAGGGTGGGGTGCAGGGCATCGCCACTTATGCTCAAAACAAATGTTTGCATAGAAACAAGGGGAAGTTTGTGGCTGAAAGGGTTAAACGGCAAAGAGTAGTGTGCAGGCTGCTGGGTCTGAAGAGAGCTCCGCTTGCTTCCCCAAACAGTAGCAGATGGTGCATTGTTTTAAGGGCTTTTCCGAGACAAAAGAACAAGATCAGATAACCTTTCCTCAAAGAGGGTACTTACAAAAAGCCTTTGCTCTTATTAAGGATTCTTCATTGTTTTCCCCACAAAATTTTATACCTAATACTGTGTTTTGAGGTGGTGGAGAAGCCAGCATTGTTTGCTGTGCTTCTCCTCACCCCCCAGGGGCTAGGAGGGCATCTTACACAGTTGGACAGTAAGCCTGTTGTCTGAAGTGTTTACCATACGCAAAATACATTGTATTTATTTAATATTAATAACTAAGGGCCCCAATTCTGGAAGCTGTCTGGCAAAAAGGCCCTGCCATCCACTATTCACCACACGAACAATAGGAACTGCTGCCTGGCGCCTGTGCCAGGAGAAACCTTTACCTTCTCTGAGCGTTTGCAGGAGCTGACGGCGTTTGAGTGAGCTCAAGCCCGAGGTTTGACTGTAAGCCAGCAGTTCCACTACGGGCCATGTTGCTGCAGATGAGGCACAGAACTGTCATTCTGAAGACAATGTGGTTTTGAAATATGGGTCACAAGTGGATCTGCTCAGTGCTCTTATGGGGAAAAGGGCATTCAGACGCAAGGCTGTATTGTCTGCTATAATGTGTCACCCCAGCAGTTGATTCTGTTCTCTTTCACAGCACACAGAAGTCACCGTGCACATGCAGCATAATGATGTGTAATTATACAACTGCTGCAAAAGATAAATATTTACCTTTAAAAGATACATGCATCACCTAACAGCTAATTGCTATGCAAAGGCATGAAAATTTTTTTGTAGTAAACATACTTGGCAAAATAACAAATTTCATGTTGAAACATAATAAAGCACAGGACAAGAAGCAGATAGTCACAAAATATTTGTGACTGTTTACTGCCTGGAGTAAGACAATGAACCTGAACAGTTGAATTTTCTTTTTAAACACAGCCAGCATAAAACGCAGAATTGCAAATGCTGTAAGCACATGCTGCGACGAACACAAATTGTCTCCACAGGCATCACTGGAAAGTATTTCACATAGCTCTTGTATGCGTGTCTAATTGGTTTAGGCACGAAACTTGGTGTAACCAAGTGAGCTGATGAGGAAGTGGTTTGCACATTCTGCTTATCTCAGAGACACCGCTACATAAAATCTTTCCATCGTGCCTGCTAGACCACCAGCTCTCTTCCACTGGGAGCTGAGGATATGGCTGTACTTCCCTTGATTCTGCAGCACATGCTCTGAATACAGCCCACAGTACCCAAGTATCGCTATTAAATAAGGAAATCAGGTGATTTAAAACAGTATTTTACCCTTGCCCCTTCCTACAGCCTTGCAATTGGGTTGTGAGCCAGATGGGACTGAATGAGCCTGAAAGCTCATTTCATTGGGCCAGACTCCGTTTTTCCTTTTTTGTATTTGAGAGACAAGCAGGTTTACGCTGAAATTAATTGTTAAAAAAGTATTTTCTACATGTTGAAGCTTAAGCATACCTACTGGTTTAAAGTAATTGGCATTAGGAAAGCAAATGGCATGCTCTCCCATTATTCTTAAAATGCAGAATTTTATCTTGAATTACAAAGAAAATATATTAATACGTAACATCTTTCCCCTTAACTGCCGATCGACATATTTTCTCATGTCACTAGAGGGAGCTGCCTTCTTGCTTGTAGCAGAGAGAGAAATGATTAAATTAGTGGAATCAGCAAAGAAGTGTAACAGCATGGTTGCACCTAACTGTCCTCTGATTGATAGTTTTCAGATAAGACAGCTCTTCGTGTTTTGCTTCAAAATCCTACGCTGTCTTTTGTATTTTGAAAAACTTTTATTTGGTGAAGCTTCAGTGAGCTCCCTCATCAGGCTCCAAACATCCCCAAAGCAGTGTGCAATGATGGCAGCGTTGAAGTGTAGCGTCCTTCTTGTCTCTGTGACAGGCAACAAGAAAATTGCTCTTGCGAATTGCTCTCACTTCCTTTGATCCCAGTTTTCTGCCTCTGAACTAGTTTCTTTCCATACCCACAGAGACTCTACTTGCACTGCTTATTAGCTGACTGGTAAACCGTCCTATAGCCTGTGTGCACAAGTAGTCAGGACTTTGTCCCTCTCCGTGCTACTACCCTGTAGTGGGCCATTATTTGTAAAATACCGCTGCAAATCACATGGATACACGCGTGCATTTCTTGCTCTGTGGAATCCAGTGTTACTTTGCCATACAGGTTGGGGCTTTGGTATCCATACTGGAAGTGTAGGTTGAGGGAATTTAGTATAATTGATGAGCAACAGAAGGAACATTACATGGAAATTCAGGGTTCTGGTTAGGTCCAGATTCAGACCCAGCTCTCTCTTGCTCTGTATGTGACATGTCACTCGTGGAAGGGGCAGCAGCAGGGTGAGGTATTGCCATGTGCTGCAACATCTGGCTGGAAGCTGAACTCTGGCCAGCCCTCCACACTAGAGGATTTAGCTATAAACACAAAATATGTGGAGGACAGGAGAAGCACAGGCCGCATTAATCCCCTTGTCTAGCAAGCAGCTACTCTTCAATGCCAAGTGGGATACCAGACATATTTATAGAGGCGAGAAGAAACTGATTCAGCAGGCGTGGAAATACAGATTCTCCAAAGTACTCAAGAATGCAGATCAACCCATTGACTTTCCTGCATAAACAAGTATAGCCTTCACGTTTAGAGTCTCTTGCTTAGGGATTGCTTTCGGTTCACAGGTCTTCCTGAAGGGCCAAACAGCCATCCTGTTTGCCTGTGCTGCGTATCTCAGTTCTGATCAGGAGTTAGCAAACCTCATTGCTGCATCTCCATTTGCTTGTCATCACTACAGCTCAGTTCTTGCACGCTAACAAAGTACTGAAATGCCTGGGCGGCATTTCACCCATCCCTTCCTTCCCTTACCTGAAGAGCATCCTAAACTAATAAAACAATTGAGCTAGCACAGTAATTTTGGAGAGGGGAAAGATTGCCCTGACCTGGGTATCAAATGGGTCAATTCCTTCTGGATCTGTTGCTCCATTCCCATGGCAGCCTTTCAGGACCCTTTATACCCCATCTTCATACACCTCCAGGCAATAATGTTGTCAAAGTTGTGCTTTCATCTAAAGTTGCAAGTACGTATTTTTGCAGTAACTGGTTTGGACTGCTTGCTGACATGGGCAGAAGGAGAAAAAGCTGTCCTTGAGTAAAGCAGCAGTAAGTGCTTCTGCCTAGCTTCAAGTGATTAGAAAAATGAGACTTTGAGCCTAGCTTTTTAAATTATGTGTCACAGAGATTCTACAGGGCTTTACTGAGATTCTGCAGGTGCAGCGGAAAGTGATTTAATAAATAGCATTTTTTTAAAAAGACTGAGTGTATGTACATTGAAGCTATCTGAGTATGCAGTAAAATGTCATTCATCATAACGTAAGAGGATGTGAAATTTAGCCAGATGGTATTTTCTTTAATGCAGGATGTTGCGACACAAGAAATGCATCTGGAAATAGCCACAATTAGGAAAATTATGCTCAAAAGGAGTGAAAACAGATCAGAACAAACTTTTTATTCACTTTGAGATCAATACCATTGGTCAGGCTTTGAGCAGAACGGCAGTAATATTGTTCAGTTTGAGGCACAAATTGAAAATACTCTTCAGTTTTAAACTATATCGTAATAGATTCCCATGCTTCATAATGGCCCAGATACTAGTATTAAAAGCTACTCAGAAAATCTCAGCATCAATAAATTTAGCTCGTATTTTTTTTAAATAAAATGATCTTATTTGTTAGTATTGAAGGAGGCATCTTCATCTGGCTTTTGAAAGTGATGAGCTGTTTGTATACCCACTGAAGAAATGTTCCCTTGTCTTTTTTCTATTACGTTGCTTAAAACCAGTCATGAAACTTCCTTGTAGAAACAACAGCTCTCACACCCACAGGATTTTCCTAAATATACCATTTCATAAAATCATCTCTGGCAATTATAAGCATTAAAGAGTCTGAATCAGTCCTCAGAATTACAAAGATTGTGGTAAAAACAAAAATCTTTTTAAAAGGATGAACTTTTTATTGAGCATACGAATTCCAGGTAATTCAGTATGATTTTGCCTTTTCAAACAATCCACCGGAACAAGGAGATAAGCATTACTGAAATAAAAGATGAGATTTTCATCCAGTCTCTTGGTTCTGAAAAGTAGGGGGCTAAGAAAAGCCTGGTATAGTAACACTGTAAGAGGTGAGTGACATTTGCAGTCAAGCTGCTTATAAAAACACAGCAGCATTCTAACAGAAAATCTGCATCAGGCTTGAAGCATTAACATTTTATTTCACTCACATCCACGTAAACACAAAAGGCATCGTGGCATGCAAAGCAGCCCACGTCTCTGATCCTTCCATGTTAAAGAACCTTCAGTATTTAAAAAAACCCAAACCTTGCATGTTGTGGGCTTATCCTGAGGCATGGGGTAATTTGGATTCAGACAATCTGGACAGGGATACAGATTTTATCTCAAGTTTCCAAGTCAAGCCTATTTCTATTTATGACCCACACTTCATTTATGACTCTGGTTGCTGTGACAGTGGCACAGCACAGAGTAAACACACAACCTGTTTGCATAAGCTTAGCAATTCATCTGAGAAGCTCAAAGCAGCCAAGAACATATCACTGGTAAACATTACATCACCTATACTGTAAAAGACAGACAGGAGAGTTACAATAAGGAAGTAGCAAAGAAATAGGTGCACTTGGAACAAGAGTTGTTTTTCTCACTTAAAAGCAAAAGCTTTTTTTCACGGGCTTGTCTCTGCCATGACAAAGCACAGAAATCAAGCGTGCACCCCCATACACAGAGAAGCTGCAAGATGGAGGGGTCACGCGCGATGCTGCTAGAGTTCCCAAAGAGGTGACCAGGTTGAGAAGCTTTTCTTCTTTTCTAACTAGTGGGTCTGATCCTGTTGGTGCAGCAAAGGAGCAGTGGGAACAAGAGTGGCCATAACCCACGCTCTGGACTTTGAGCTTAGAACGGGAATTGTTCCCCAGACCTTCTCTTTCCTGGCACAGGCCCTCCAGAGTCCTACCTCTTCCCCTCTCCCCAATACTTGCAGGACTTTATGCTAATAGATTTCTTGACAGATGTTTAAAATATATTTTTAGTTAAGAAATGGTGACTGTAACCATCTATTTTCTAAGTTTCTGCAGGTGAGGGGTACCCTGGCTGCACAGAACTGGAAGAGAAACACAGAAGCCATCTGGACAATCTGAGGCAAACCTCCCTACTACTGGCTCACAAACTGAAGGTACGGTAAGCAACCTATGCAACAAGCAAAGAGCAATTCAAGCTTTGCTATCCCGGGTAAAAAGATGCTAGCTATCCTCAAATTCAGGTGTGTTTAGGCTATAATCAGTTGGCATCAGCTGACTCTGCATCAGATTTATAAACCCCATGCAGCTGCAAGGGAGGGGTGCTAACCTTAATTTGCTGCTTGGAGATCTAGTGCTGGTGGGCAAGAATGCATTGCTCTGCTGTAGCCAAAGCGAGCATTTGTCCTGCCTTCTGAAGGCAGCAGGATGCACCAGGAGTTGGCTGCACGGTACCTGTTCTGCCTTCTCTTGGAGTTCGCTGCCCTTTGGCCTCCAGCTCTGAGGAATCATGTGACTTGGTTAAAAATATCACTTATAGCATGTCATTTCCTAACGCAGGTCCGTCAGCTCCAGCAGAAACAGCAGCTTACAGTGCTGAGGGAGAGAGCAAAGCTAGAGGTGAAAGAAAGCCAGAGGTTTGTGAGTGACCTGTTTCAGCACAACTCAGAGGTAAGTTATTATTTCAGGTGCTGTGTTACCACTTCTGCATTCAGCAAAATGTTTCTCCAATCCTCATGGGTTTTTTATTCCCTCATTCAGAGCCTCTTAATCAACAGGGTTTTTAACTGATAGAAACTGTAGATCAGGGTAAATTTTTGGAAGTCTCTCAAGTAGCGGAGTCCTTCAGGCTGTCATTTGGACTGTTGATCTGAAATCATGTAGGTACTGCAGCTTTTGGTGTCTGTGGCTGTTTTATCTGTGAGGATTTTTAAGTTCTCATGAGATAATTACTGTGATGCTTGCTCAGACATGAGAGCCTAGTGAGATGCTAATTGTAACCAAGAAGTACCCTTTCAAAAAAAAAAAATATTTAACGTGCTGTTTATTTGTTGTTTACTTTCCAGCCTCAAATTCTGAAGTCAGATGGGAACTGGTGGACTGCAGTGTCTATTTGTTAGAAAAATAATTTAGCCCCACATGCATAACACAAGCTCAGACCTCATGTGCAATTCCAAGCTCTCATTACATTGTTGACAGTATTTGCTTTGGAGGATACTTTAGTTCAATTAGTGTCTCTCAATATGTTTGAACAGCTAAGACAGAAGCGATCTCTCTATGGTGAGCTTTTATTTTTAAAGCCCTTAGGATGAGTACAGTACCCCGACTCCCATGAAAGCAGCTATAAATACACAACAGTTTGTGAGCTGTTACAGTACCTTACTTCCATGTGCCCACACAGTTTTTTCCACTGTGAGTAGTATGCAGCTCATTAGTTAATTCAGCTCTTCAGGAATTATTGGCATATGAAAAGCATCCTCTACAAGGAGGGGCTTTCCCAAGAGGGCGAGTAAAGAAGGCTTAAAAGTTCTGCCTTTCCAGTGGATCATTCAAGTCTACAGGTGATTTCTGTGCTTGCGGGAGTGCAGTAGCTCCAAAGGCAGTTACTATTCTGTGCAGGGATCGGACCGTGCAGAGCGAATGTGGAGAGGATACCGATCGGAAGGTGACAACGCAGCTGGCAGGTACGGAAGGCAGTATACGATGAGGTACTCCAATGGTTTAGCCTGTGGTTTGACTGTATGAATGACTTGGGGCACTAAGGCGTTTGCGCTGTGTGTTGTTTCTAAAATGGATGTTTGTTTCAGGTCACTTAAGAATGGCTTACTTGGCCATCGCAATATCTTTAAAATTACGGCCTAACAATTTTACTCATTCACGTTTCTTCTGTGAAGCACTGATCTTTGCAATACAGTCCTTCTACTCTGATTTGTGCACAAACCATAGCATAAAGACCTTTTGAATGTTGTGGGTGACCTTGCTTTTATTTTCCCCCTTTTTTTTAAAGGTAGAAGCCCCTTTTGGAACTTGCGGGGAAAATATAGTTTTCCTCATTTTGCTTTACCATCATATACCTTGGTATGAATGAGAATATTGTATGTGCACACTTTTATGTTCGTTTAAAGCAGCATAGATTAAAGACTTGAGAACTGCTTCTAGAATCTCATGGATACAATTACCAGAGAGGAACTTTACACAGGTAAAACTTCCAATATTGCATAAAAATGAGCACCGTGCTAGTTTGAAAAAGATTCAGCCATCACAGGAGGCTTTGCAATGAAAGCTAGGAATTGAAGTAATATCTCTGACTGCAATAAGGACATATTTCCTTTCTTACCTTCAGTAATCAAGAGGTGCATTCACTGAAACAATCTGCATTGAAGATAGAAAGAGATCACAGTCCAGTGGATCCCAAAATAGTGGGAGAAAGAAAATCTCTGGGAGGAAGGGGTTCATATTGCTCCGTGCTTCAAGAAGGTGAACACTAAGTTAAAGGATTTGGTGGTATTAGGGAAACGACATCGCTTTCTAGCACAGCATGAGAGAGTGCAGCATCTGGGGGCTGGAACACGTAATCACAAATTTTAGTAATTTTCTGATTTTTGAAAAATTTGACCTCAATCCTTACATTCATTACACATATTTAAACTGTTGCAATCTCTCTTCATACTCCTGACCCTTCTATGGAAAATAATCTTGGGAGCTGGAAGTTATTTACCCTATTTATAGGCACCTTTTTCTTTTTACCCGTTTACCATGATTTCACTTGAAATTGGGGTTAGTGTTCATAACTTGCTCTTGTAAGTGAACGGCTGTGGGGTGAGTCTCCTTTGTCTCCCGCTGAGGACAGCTCGCAGACCTGGCTGCCGAGTCTTTGCAAAGGCACCTTGAATTCGGGAATGGATGCTAACTCATGTACTGTGGGAACCGTTTTGGGGGCTTTTTTCCTTCTGCTACAGAGAAATAGTTTACTTACAGTGACTTTAAATCTGCTCCTGAGGGTCCCTGTCAGCAGAGCACGAGGAGCCACTGCATGACCATCAAACCTCAGATCTGTTGTCACCTCCGGTGAATCTGCCTCACAGGTTCATCACCTGTGCAGGGGACGACTCTGGAGAGAGCAGTGGACAGGCCAGCTCCAACAGCCAGGTGACAGCAGCTCCTGTACTAGTGTGGAGGTGTTCGGGTTTTTTGGTTTTGGGGTGGGTTTTTTTGGCTGTTAGTCCCCACGTCAAACTCAACACCCACACAACACTTCTCTGGTAAACATAACGCTCTGGTCTGTCCCCAGTGGAGCGAAGTTGGCCAGCACTATGGAAGCTCCAGCACCTTCTGCCGTTTCAGCTTGGCCATGGTGGAGCAGTGTCTGAAGGGAGAAGAGCTGCGAGCTCGACACCAGGCTGCCCTCCTCAAGCTCCGCAAAAAAGCTCTCCGGGAGAAAGCCAGGGCTGAGCTGGCCTGGCTGGGCCACCAGAAACGGTGAGGGGCAGATGCTGGGAGCACATAACAGGCCTGGCCTGGCTGGGATGGATCCCTCAGCAGGACATGGAGGTGTGGCTGCCTGCTCGGCCGGGACAGTTTTTCTTCCTTTCAGGGGAAGAGAGCAAATATAAAATCCTTCTCTTATGGAGTAAGTGCAGGTAAAGCGGAAGGGGAGGTGTCTGCACGGTTTTATTCTCTCCAGAGCACAGCTGAGCTCCCTGCTGCAGCCTCGTTGCGGTGTGGTGCGAGCCCCTCCTCAGTGCTGACTGGGCTGAGGCTCTGTCAGGGATGGTGTGAGCCCCCCTCGCGTGCGGTGGCCCTCAGCGCTGACTGGGCTGAGGCACTGGGAGGTGGACTTTGAGTGTCCTCAGTGCATGGCGTCCCTCGCCAGTCAGTGCTGAGTGCTCGGGGAACTCTGGTTGCCTCAGAAGAGGTCTGGGTGATAGGGCCCCAGGGTGGCAAGGTGCCCTTCAAATCTAGCAGAACTTTCTGCAGAGCCTTCCATAGCTGCTGCTGTTTTTACAGTTGCTTTGAGAGGAGCTTCGCTCCTATCCTTGGCATTGTTCTCTGAAGAGCATTAAATTAATGGCATTTAATTGTCTGATTGAGATCTTCATCCTTCTCTGGTCTCTAGCTGTCTGGAAAACCTGCAAGATAGTAAGGCAGTCTCCGCCATGGCTGCAAAGCAGCGCAAAATTCTAATGGAGCTGAAACAGGAGCAGGTAACGCTGCAGTAAGAGGAGCTGGATTTCAGCTTATAAACAGTGGGAGGATGCAACGTGGGGTGGTGCCTGGAGCTCCTGGAGCAAGCGGGGTTTGCTTTTAGAAAAAAGTCACTGATGTCATTTCACATGCATTGTCTTGCTTTGCTTTCTACATTCAGCGAGGTATTTTTTAGGCTGAAACCAGCCGTCTGTAAATCTTAGCAAAAAGAAAACACCTTTTCTTTTTTTTTTCCCCTGCTACTCCACTGCTATTGTGGATTTTTCTATTTGTACCACAACAAACAGGTCATATAATGTAGGTTTCCACTGATTTATGTGGATTTATGCTTCTGGTGTTGAAATACACTAAATTAATCTGACAGCTAATTTTATAGTCTCAGCTCTCCTGCTACTGAGAGGAATGTTGGGCTCGTAATTGCACTTGGTAATCAGAAAATTTGTCCTGCTCCTTACATAGGAATTCCTTGAAAGAGAGGCTTGTGCTATGCAAACAGAGCACAAACCACAAGCGTCCTGTAGTTCTGAATGACCTGAAGATAATTCATTTCCAAAGGTCTTGCCTCTCAGAGACACCCCATCTCCCAGGCAGTGAAATATCCCCTTACCTGTCATTAATTTTCACAGGTAACCCCCAGTCAGCATTAGTGAAAAATAAAACTACAAATTTTTTTACAAAAAAAAACCCAAACCTGCATATTGACTTTTCAGGATGCTTTATGGGAGGTATTGCCTTATGTTAAGAAATACTATATGCATTTTTAAGTAGGTCTCTTTTTTTTTTTATCTTGGCTTTCTTACGCTCCTTTCTTTTCCTGCTTCACATAGGCAGAAATCCAGCACCTGCAAAACATCTACAGGGCAGCCCATCAAGAAAGGAAGCTTTTATTAAAGCAGCAAAGAGAAATTTTAGTGTTGCAGCATTCAACAGCACGAGTCCAGGAGAAGCTGCGTAATTTGACTGGGAAGCAAGAGGCTGTTAAGTCACAGTCACTAGATGTCCCGGTGGGTTTTTTGAGTGATGCCAGTAACTGAAGTCAGTGCTGACACTACAGCTAAGGAACCCAGGTAGAACCTTGTGTGTTATGTTTTCCTTTTAGCTTACAAGGAGCCCAGCAACTGAAGAAGCATTAAAGTTGAAGACAATGAGACTTATTTCTAGCCCAAAGTTATACTCCTCCTCAGTAGAGTCTACAGCCCAGCCAGAAAGGCCTAATCTGTCAAGGAATAAAGAGAGTTGTGTCCAGCTAAAGAATAAACAAAGCAAGAAATATGAGGGGTAAGTAAAACCACTTCCACATCGATAGCTGAAGGTAAGAACCAATCCAGTAGAGAACATGGGAAGCAGTTACGTCCCAGATGATTGTGTGAGCTTTAAATGCTCCCATGAGGAAGTTTTAGAATGGTAAGTTTTGAAAAACTCGGTGTTCAAGCAGTTGATGCACCAAGATCACTGCTTATTCTGAGCAGTATTGCCTCACTGTTTGTGTCCTCGATATGTCCAGCCTACCATCTGGTGTCCAAAACCATAAGCTCCTCAGGGCAGGGACCAGCTTATTGCAAGGTATAAGAAAAGCATCAGGTAAATTCAGGTGTCTGGATCCATGACTGGAGATCCTGTCCATACCACTTACTAAATTCTTCAGGTAGAATACGTTTATCACCTCAATATATCAATATGAAACAATGTATGTATTTTGGATTTTTTCCATTCTTTAAAAAGATTAAGTACCCTCCTGTTGAGAGGCAGAAGTTTGAGTGAAATCTTGAATTTTTACCAGGTGTGAGTTGCTATTTACACCAACTGTACTGTTCATCAAGGATTCCATCTGATGTTTAAAAAAAAAAAAAAAAACAAAAAAAAAACAAAACCCCAAACCAAAACCAAATACAAGGTGGGTGGTTACAGGGAGTTACATAGGAGTACTGAGATCATACTGTATCGCATATACTAACTCCTTCAATAGAACAAGCTAAGTCTGAGCTTTTATCCTGAAATTGAGAGTCTGTGTATATCTATATGTGTGTCTATATACATATATATGTAATCATTTAATACTGTGATTTGAATTTATCGTTAGAAGTTGGGTAAATCTGTTTCATGCTGAAAAAAGCCGTGACGGTCTGCTGCTACAAGCTTATTGCATGTGGAAGGGGCTGCACTCGGTAATAGACTACATTTAATCCTGTGTCTGAAAGGTGGAGTAATATTTGTTCCCTGGGCAGTTGTCTTCATTAGAAATGCTCCATGCCCTTGCATTCAGTGTCATAATCCTCTGTGCTTTAAGAAAGCCAATCCTTGCGTTTTTGTGCAAGTGGGTAAACGTGTTTCACTATGATTATCTACACTGTAAAATGTTAAGCTGTGTTATCTAAGTTGGTGGGACTGGGGCCTGTCATAGCAATGTTAGCTTTGACATCAGGCCTAGGCAAGTTAATTTACATAGCATTAATAACAGGATATTTTTTAATGATGCCACACAACAGCTAATGATAGTTCACATTTTCGTGGTGGCTTTTAAGTACAAACTCAAAACACTTTGCAGATATATATTAATTAAATGTCAAAATACCTGTACGGAATGAGTAGAAATGTATTGATTTAATTGGTGAAATTCACTCCTTTGTCATCCTCTGGCTCTAAGACTGCATATCATGTAACCCCTCAGAGCAGGTTTGTGTTTCACTTAAGATTTAACCACAGAAAGCTTTTCTACTACACACAGCTTAATTCTATGCTTAAACTGAAGAGTAGAGGTGTCATGTGCAGTGCCCACAGTCAGAGGTAATTCAGGAGTTCAGTCAGACTGTTCTGAGGAAGCGCTGGCGTCCTGTCCCCCAGGTGCTGTATCCCCAGCATCCCCCTTTGCTTCCCGCTGAGCTGGCGGAGCTGAGCGGTGCAGATGAGGAGCTGGCAGGATCCACACTGCTCAGAACAGCAGTCTTCCGAAGCAGGGTCAGATGAACAAAAATCTAGTTTGTTTCAGCAAAAAATATAAATGCTGTTAAAGACAAATACATACCTAAATGAATTTAAAAAACCCATTTCATTCAGTGTTGCCCAGACCTTTAGCAGACTGGTGAGTCAGGTTTGTGCATTTACTGAAGTCCCCACAGGGGAAGGCTTTCAGATAAATCCCTGCATGGACCTGATCTATAATTCATGGTGTTATTGATTACGAGTCACAGAGATCTTTAAAAGGTTTCTTGGCTGTGCTTTCACTTCTTACTACTGACAAGCCTGCTCATAGGAGAACAGTGAATATTAGCGTCAGTCTAGAGCAGACAGGGCCTGGTGGAACTCACAATGCACCCAAACCCTGGCTGCTGCGTGATTGTGTATAGATCCCTTCCCTATGTAAGAGTGCAGAGTGGTAATTATGCTATCGATCCACCAGTGCAGGTATGTTCATATTTTATCCTGATCAGGAAGGCAGTTAATAAGCAGGGCTGTAAGGGGATGGAAAGGGTTGGGAAATACTTTTAAAAAAGAAAGCAAACTGAAATAACAAATAGATTACCAATGTGCAGAAAAGACTGCTGGTTTGGGGTTTTGTTAATGGAGGTTAAACGCTAGAAACAAGGAATACATAAACTTACAATTATTATAAGTGGACAAGCTTTTAGCTGATAACTAGGAAAATACATCTTCTGAATAGGATACTTCTTTTGAAGTCCTTAAACATTAGTGATGTTGAATACTTTATAGGCCTGTTTTTTTCACATTAAAAAAACCAAATACAGATTTAGCTTCTAGACACTGTCATATTGTTAATTTTAATCTATTCAAGAACATATTTAACTTTTCAACTGTTATTGTTGTAAAAAAAAATTCCCCAAAACCCCACATGTAGATTGCTGTTTTTTCTGGACAGAATAACTTACTCAACTGTGTGTTCTAGAACTTGTACAACTAATGGAAAAGCCTGTGAGTATGAATTGTGTTGCCTTGTGCTTTTGCAGTAAGGAGACCATTTTGAAAGTTCAAAGTCATCATCACAATCAGTATCTGATGTCCCACATGTCCATAAAGTTGTGATGCTATATTTAAAGCGGAAAACTAATGAGATCAGTTGGCGTCTGATAGAGTATCATTGATAGGAAATGGAGGAGGCATATGGGTTCAGAGTTTGACTCTGGTTTTGCCTTGTCTGTGCTGATGATTTCTTCAGCCTCCTCCTGTTCTTGTCTATAAAGATTGGAAACCTGACTATATATACAGTGCAGTATCAAGTGAGAGGGAGGAGAACTGAGAAATAAATACACTATTCAAAGTGCTTCTGGCTTTACTAATTTGCTGGTTTATAAACAGATGTGCGTGTGAGCACTCTACAGGTACTGTCAAGCACTACCAGAAGCATTTATTTCATACCTTTATCAACTTTGTCTAGGTTTCCCATGATTAACTTGGGAACATAAAACCAACTTCCAATCATTAATTCCTTGTCTAACTGTTTACAGCTTTTCTACTGAGAGCAAGAAAACACTGGTACAATACCAGAAACAGGCAGAGGAGTCCCTGGGTTCGGAGCAGTCCCTTGGCGTGCAAGGTCCTGATGTGTCTGAGATGGTGGTCGAGAAAGTGTGTGGTGCTACCAGTCAAACCACAGGCTCGGCCTTTATGATTAAAGGTTGCATAAACACAGGTACCCTATAAAGAATTCTTCTGTAGCAAACCATGTCTGTGACCACTTAGTCAAACTGAACGACTCTAGGGCAAAAGCTGAAGTCTCAACTGTTCCTTGGAGCAGTTCAAATGCTATTTCAGAAGAGGACTGTTGAGCTAATTAGCCCATGACAGAACTTGTGAAGCTGATCTGTTCCTTGGTTACCTGGTTTTGGTACCAGGATGTGTTTGGGATTAGCAAGAAAAAAGGCGCAACAAGGGCGTAAGTTGTTCTGTTGAGGTAGCAGCTATGCATAGATTGAGACATCTGAAAGTGAGCTTTACAGTTGCTACGGTGTAACTGGATGGTACCTAAGCTGATGATTGGAGGTCGTTGGTCCTTTCAGCTTCCGTTGGTGTGACAAGGAATGGGTAGGGCAAAACTAAGTTACTCAAACTATAAATGTCTTTAAATTAGCCTTTTAGACTGAGCTAAACAAAAAGCTATAGTCAGTTATTAATGGGAAAAACTGCGGCATTGGAAACACTGTAACTTCATGTTGTACTTTTCAGAGCTTAGGGCTCAGGATTGTGTTTTACTACCTCTGGAACAAGCAAATTCAGCTAAAATGGATGAACCTATACCCACGCCCATTACAAGAGAAGGCAGGAAGTGTGTATTTCTGGTAAGGATCACCTCTGAAATTCCATTTGTGCCTACAGAAATGGCGCCACGGGTTATATTTGCCTTAAGATAGGACCAGCACAAGACTCATTTGGCAGTTATGAACATCAAGTGCAAATCAATCTTGTGTGTTGAGTACGTGCTCTTCAGCTAAAGACTAAATTTTGACATGGGCTTGTTTACTACAGCTTTCTTGCCCCTTCAATTTTCTCTTTGTTAACTGGTGACAATGTATTTAAGCCATCTCCTGTGGCCAAGTGCTGTGCTGCTCCAGAAACTAAACCTCTCCCTGGAGCAGTAAACTACTGTTTGCCCGTAGCAGCTGCAGTCCTATGTCCCTGTCCTGTTTCCTACATGAATGACACAGCCCCAACGTGGGTGTATATGCACAGGAGTCCATGTGCACTTATATATCTTAGTGTGAACATGTAGATTTAACTCTGATGTCTTAACAGTTCTTTCTGCTAGAGAAATCCTTTTCCCTTAGACATTAACTCTATCTCTTAAATATTTACATTCTAGGAATCTGTGCTGGAGGAAAAGGCACTTATTTCAAACACAAAGATAGATCCCAAAGACAATGAAGATATTAATCCATGTGACAGCAAGTTCACAGTGAAAGACTTGGGGATGCTTTCTACTTTGTGTGACTTATGTGTGGTTCAGGCAGAAAATACTCTTCAAGGAACTGGTAAATCATATTTAATGCTATTATGTCCAATCTGTTTCAACCACTTCAATCAAACTTTAATCCAGACAGAAAGAGAGACAATCTTCTCATTTATTACCTAAGTGTCTTCCTCACTATACCCAATATATAAATCACTGCTAGGCAAGATGGTGGAGATCTCTCAAAGGTTTATGATGAGATATGATTATACTTCTTCCTCAGAACAAAATCATAACTTATTCTGATTGTGTCATTAACAATTTACTCTTTGAGGCATTTTTAAAAATAATTTAAGGGTGTTCGTTTTAAAAGAGCATAGATCAGTTGAAGATAGACTTCGACAGGACATGTTGGAGTTATTTTTGTTTCCAGGTTTTATCCTCGGTTCATATTTCTTGCTCTCAGTAGGATGTATAAAAGATAAAAATGGCCATTTATATACGAGCCAGATTTATCATTTATATAGTTCTGCATATGCATAATCTCTGTATTATAAATATTTACATATTGTGGCAATATTTCTTATCTGTGTTATTTTTCTAATGAACTATCTTTCTGCTTTTACTCCTAGATACCATAGTGAGGGAGCCTATAGATTTGCATCATTAAGACTTAAAAACAGTGGTCTTAATGACAGAAGTTTTGGCATAGGCTGCACTTTAACTAGAATTCTCAAGCCTAGCTTTGAGCGTGTGGACGTCAAATTGTTTGAAAGAAATCCTGTCCCTCAGGCAAAGAGAAATTTTTCCATGGACTTCAGTGGACCACAATTTCACCACTGGTGTTTTAACTTCATTTTTATATTTGGCAAGCAGTCTTGTGCTGTTTCATAGCCTAGAGTAGAGTGTCAGTGCGTAGGCACTGCCATAAACTCTAGTAGCAAGCCTTAAATCCCTGTAGTCGTGGCTACTTTGTGTGACAGATAAAGAAAAACCCTGTCTTTGTCTTCTGTGTGAAATAATCTGTGTATTTCAGCTGACGCTACATCATCCTTAGAAGATCTGAAGAAAGAGTCTGCGATAGTGGAGAAAGCACACAAGGAGCAGAGAAGTCATAAAACTCTACGAGAAGGGCAGGATGCCTGGAGTCCGTTTCAGGCACGTGGCAAGCTTATTTATCTTAACTGAGTTTTTTCTCACATAAATTTTCAACAGAAGAAATCCTCAGTATTGCCTGTCATGGAGATATTGTGCTTGGAAACCAGATTGCAGGCAGAGAAGCTGAGGTTGTATTGAGGGTTTGTTGTACCATGTTGCTCTTAAGTTTCGGGGAAGTCCAGTAGCAGTTCACTGATATTCTTTAGGTTTCCTGTGTATTCAGTGATTCTTGATCACACTCTCTGCAGGCTGGGAAAAGGAAGAAAGGTCTTTCTGATGACGATGAAGATGGGGAGAGATCAACACTGATTTCAAATGAAGCTATGTTAGTGAAAACCCAGTTAAGAAAAGAAAGGTCATCAGAAGAACAGAGGTACTGTATCTGTCAAGGCCAAAACTTTCAGTCCTACCTTCCGATTCTCTTACTGATATGTCAGACCTTGCCTTGCTTGTTTTATGCCCATGGTTGTGGTCCTCTTGTGGAATGAGGAGGCAGACCTGAATGATGTTAGCCTAGGATTTTTTTTGTCTTGTATAGCTTAACAAAAAACAAACAACAGAACCCCAAACACTCTCCCCTCCCCTGCAAAACCCCCAAACCTCCTTTTATAGAAGAGTTTGACATAATGCTTGTCACACTCATCAAACATTGTCTGCCATTTTTTCTTAGGTGATTTAATTCTTTGGAGTCAATTGAAGGTGTGCTGAAATCAGTTTGGGGGTGGGGAAATGGTCTTCAGAAGGCTTTGGGCTAGACAGAAAGCATCTGAAGTAACAGGTAAAACACTTAGCTACCTGCAGACAGCATAATGCAAATACACCCCAATAAATTTAATGTTCTGCTCAACATTCTTGAATGACAGTGCATACCACACACCTCATAATTTCAGTTTAATCCAGCTATAATGTTGTATTTTCAGATTTAGCACAGGCTCTGAGAGAAAATTGGAAATTGCACATACAGATGAAAAAGTACTTTCTGAAATTCCTTTGGTGGAAGGTAAGAAATACCCTTTTCCCCATAGGGTGTCTGAAGTTATTTAACATACTCTGAGTAACAGCTCTTCCTGGAGTTTGTCCATAGACGATAAGAGCCTACTCCTTGTACCAGATAGTGAAGCTACTTACTGGGCTAAAATAATAGAGTTCTTATTGAAAATCCTGCATTCAAACTCTTCTGATCAACTACATTGGACACTATTGTATTTGCTTGTTTGCTACATTACTGAGTTCCTCATCTCTATTTGATAAGTCTGATTTAATAGTAATAATATTAAATTTAATTTATATTAATTTAATAATTTTAAAAATAGTCCTAACCTTGACTGTGTATTTAATGCTACTGACTTCTGAATGCCATTTACAGCTGAGCGTTAGTGAATTTAAATCGTGTTACTGTCAGCAGCCTCTTCTATAAAATAATTTTTCCCTAAAATGCTGGTTTTTGAAGTATTTTCTTTTAAATGTTCCAGTTAAAGAAGTGGAAGTGCCTGTCCCTTATGAGATCCAACAGGTGGATGGTAGTCAGTGTTTGAAGCATTTAGACTGTATTTCTCATGAAGCTTCTGATGAAGAACTAAATTTGAAAACACTTTCCGAAGGATTAGCTTCCACTGAATCATTGTCCAAGTCAAAGAACTCTCTGAGATGTGAAAGTGCCAGGTCAGACTCGTCACTCCCAGAATTTCAGAAAGTGTCTGCAGTTTGGATTGACATCATGGAAAGCTCCATTTCAGACTCTGAACTGGAGCTGAAAAATGCAGAGGACACAGATGTCAGTATCCCAGAAGAGTTTGTCTATGACAATGATAATGTGTTTCCTAACGTTTCAAAAGAGATGCTAATAGCAATAAGTAATGGAAAGGAAATGTTACCCAATGACAAACACGATGAACGTGAAGTGCCCAAAGATGATAGCGCTGAGATTTTGTCACCCTCCCAGAAATACCCTGAAGATGTTTCAGGTAATGGCTGCACTGATCACTTGCTTGCTTTCATTCCATCAAACAAAGTAAATGCCTCCGAAACAAAGTCAGCATATCCCTGCCAATCTGATAACCCTGCCAAGGGAGTGGATGAGCCATATCTGGATGCCTCAGAAAACTGCAGTAAAAACCAAACCTGTTTGCAGGAGATGACAAAACAGGGTAAAGATGCAGTTGCCAGCTCTTCATGCAGTGATGATATTTATTTACTTGAGGTCTATGAACAGCAGAAACCTAGTTCTCCAACTATCGGAGTGAAAAAGAATGGTGGAATGAACAGTTTATTTGTGGATCAAAACAGGGACCTAATGGGGTTTCCACTGATAGGTTCTTTAGAACATCTAGGTTTGGTTGCTGACCGACTTAGGAACACTGTCTCTTTTCCACCTGACAAAGATGTTGCAACTAACAAATTACTAGCGTGTCTATCTTCAAGAAACTTACCAGTTGCAGGAGGTGAAAATAATCACACGCAGCTTTTGACTGGGACACTTACATCCAGCAAACTTGGTAAGATTGTGTCTCTGTCCACATCCATGCCAGGAATTTCTGAGGAAGTCAGTACAGAAACCAATTCATTTGAGTCTTTGCACAGGGTGGCCACAGGAAATCAAAGTAACGCAACAACTGAAAGGCAAGCCACAAAGGAAGTGAGGAGACTGTTTTATTCTGTTTTCTCAAAAAAGCAATTGTTTCAAGCTGAGAACTGCTCTTCCAAAGGTGAAGGTGATACAATTTTTGTTAGTGATGAGGGTCTCCCTCCAACTGATGAGGATACCTTGTCAGAAATACTGTGTCCTGTTGATAAAGTATTGTCCTATGGAATTGCTGACTTGCCATCCTCTAATAAAAAGGATTTGTCATTTCCAAGTGAAGATCTTCCTCCTCCCTCTTTAGGTGCAGATGCAATGAAAAATGATGATCCTAGCTTCAGTAAGGATGATTTCCTATCTCCACCAGAACAAATGACAGTCTCAGAGACTAGGCAGTGTATGGATGAAGATGTATCACTGAAAATGGATGCATTACCCCCATTACCTGATAACATTGTGTCTGAAGAATTTCCCCTGCTCAATCAGGAGACAACTGATGCTTTTTCAACTCAGGGTAGTAGTCTCTCTGAACAATCTTTAGTTAAAGATACTTCTGGTGCAAAGGAGGGCTTATTAGAATACCAACAAGGAGAACATGAGAAATCTTGCCAGCATTTGGAGTTTCTGCCTGTGTCAAATCTTATTTCTTCTGGTCAGGCCAGTGAAAGTCCTGACTCCATGATGAAACAAAGCAAAACATACTTAACACTGCCCAAAGCTGAGGACAGTGATGACCCATTATCATCATTTAAAATTGGGGACAGAGTGTTAGTAAAGCAGACCCAACCTGGAACCCTAATGTTTAAAGGACGGACTTGTTTTGATAGCGGCCATTGGGCTGGTGTTGCACTTGACAAACCTGAAGGTGATAATGCTGGAACCTACAAAGGGGTGAAGTATTTTGAGTGTGCTCAGCACTGTGGTATCTTTGTCAGACCTGATGAGGTTTCACACCTGTTGGGGGCTGACGAAAATGGTTCCAGTTACACTGAGGATGAAGATTCGGACTCCTTCCATGATGATGAATCCTTCAAAGATGACCCCAAATACTCTGAAGATGATAAGCAGGGAGGACGGCTTACAGAGCACAAAGCAGAAGACACAAGCAGTAAAAGAGGATCAGAAGTAAAAGAAAACCAGTCTAGGTTACACATTGCCTTGCTGTCTGGAAAAGGGCAAAAGTTTTCCCATTCTGACCAGTGTAAATGTAATGAATTCCTCTGCCAAAATAACTTAACGTGCTTGGGCTCAGGTCAAGAGAAAACAGAACTGACACAAATAAAACAGAGGATACTTGCAGATGTGCTTCCAATGAAAAGTAAGACCGGTAACACAGATGAGGTAAACGCAAGCAAAAATTCTTGTTACTTGGTAGAGGATCAGAAAAGAAATAAACTCGCTGGTGATATTGCAAGTGAACTGCATAAAAAACTACTCTTTGACACTTTAATTGCATTTTCTGAAACGGTTCAACAAAAATATAGAAGTGCCTTTGAAAAAGACCCAATGAGTCAGGGTAAAGGCATAAGACAAGAAGACAATCAGAAACTGTTTCTCCTCAAAGAAAATTCAGTTGCTATCTTATCTGAACAATCAGCAAATGTTTCTGATGTTTTACTGTGTGATTTCAATACGCTTAGCGTTCGTGGTTGTCACACAGTAGCAGAAAGAATTGTAAATAAATTTGTAGATGATGCAGTTAAAGAATATAAGAAGATTAAAAGGAAACATGGATCAAAAGCAGACAAGATGTTTCATTCATCTTCAGAGACTTCTCCAACCACTTTGCCAGTAAGTACAGTCAGAAAGTTTTTGTCTGCTGAAGTGTTGGACCTGAAATTGGGTTTACACAGGCAAGCATTTGTGTCACCCAGTTGTTTCTCATCATCCATAAAAAATTACATAGTGTCAACATTTAAAACCAGATTTCTCACTTAATCTGACCCATTCCTCACTTAAGGAATTACCCTGCAGCCAGTGGGATAGCACGTGTACTGGGGGACGAGCATGAGCATAATGACTACAGCTAGTCCAAACAAAGCAAATGGAAAGTTTTTGTTGGAATTTGTCAGTTAGTCAAAACTGATAAATCTACACAGACTTCAATTTTGATTAATTTCAGAACAAACCTAGACACCTGTCAGTTCATCTGACTGACTCATTTGCAGCTCCTGGCTGTGAGACGTTCAGCTATGAGATTCTGTATTAGCTCTGCAGGCAGCTTCTAGCAAAGTCAAGACTCTCGTTCAGCTCCCTGGGAGACTGGAACTCCAAATGAAATGGAAGTTTTTGATGCCTGCTTCTTCCAACCCCGTGGTGTATAATTTTTACTTCTGAAACAGTCCACCAGGAAGTACTACCGCAGAAAGTTTAAAAACAAACAAACAAAACCCCAAAGAACTTGCTTTGGGAGGGTGGGGAGAGTAGTCCCAATTCAGAACAAAAATCTTTCAAATAAATTTTTGTAGAATTCCAAATTTGGATTTTTTCTATTTCTGAATTCTGCCCAATACAGCTAAAATAGATTTTTAATGAAAGGCTTTCTTTGAGCCCAT
Source organism: Steatornis caripensis (assembly GCA_013398225.1). Taxonomy (NCBI): domain Eukaryota; kingdom Metazoa; phylum Chordata; class Aves; order Caprimulgiformes; family Steatornithidae; genus Steatornis; species Steatornis caripensis. Next base: position 72,442 of record VZSC01013077.1, read on the forward strand.
GAGTAAGAAGATGGTTTTAAGTGTAACCTTAATCAGTTGCTAATAATCTCAATATCTGTAAAACTGTGTAAAAAAAAAAAAAAAAAAAAAAAAAAAACC
>VZSC01013077.1:79380-98253 GCA_013398225.1 Steatornis caripensis
CCCCGGGCCGCGGCTGCCCGTCCCCGGTGCTGGGCCGAGGCCGAGGTGCCCGTGTGGGCCGCAGCGGTGCCTCGTCGTGCCTCGGTGCACGTGGTCACCCGTGAAGCGCTCGGCCGCGGCAGTGCCTCGGCTCGCTGTGTCACCCGTGGGCTTTGGCAGTGCCTTGCCACACTTGGCGTGCGCTGTGGGTGCCTTGGCGTGTGTGGGTCACCCCTCTTCTCGCTTCTCTGGTGGCGGGCGCGGCCCTTGCCACGCTGCCGGAATGGCACACAGGACACGGCAAGGCGTGGAAGACGGTAGCAAGCCTCCAAATGAAAGGTTTCATAGGAATCCGGGGATAAAACCCACGGCCTCTCGCGCACACGCAGTGGCCCAGCTGCGGATTCGCGCACAAGCGTCTCTGTGCGCGTTGCAGTGTGCAAGTGGACGCACTGGGGTGCAGGAGGTATGTTTAGACTCTTTGAGGCAAGATCTTTATCTTCTGAGTGTTTTGTAAAGAGACTAGCCTGTTTTAAAGGCAAAACAAAAAATTAACTAGAGAGGCCGAGCACGCATTCGATTTATACCTTGCAAATTCAATATAGCGTGAACGGGCTAGAAGTGGGAAAAGGTCCACCAGGAAATGATAGAAAACTGAAGCTAAGCGAGAATCAGGTTTATCAAATAGTGACTTAAAAAGGAATGGTGGCCTCCACAGTTTGTATTGAGGGACACTCGCATCGCTGTGTCTTAGTCTGCTCCGTTTTTTTGGCAGGTGCTGGGATGTTTTACTCTTATTTGTAGATCTAAGGTAAGGCAACAAACAGGCCCCTCAGGTACGGGTTAAATTCAATACCTCTGGTGGGGAGAAGACCTGAGATCAAATTTGTAGGAAATGTTATGCTTAATATAGTGGTGTTAAGGGCTTTTAAACTACTCTTAAGTTAGAGTTTGTGCTAAGAGACGGAGGCACCAGTTCTAATGCGTTCATGTGGTTTCAGTTGGAGAGAGACTGAAGAGGTCTGGCTTTTCTCTGGCAACCTTGTATGTGAAAAGTGTTAACAATTAGCATGAAATGTAGTGTGCGGTGTTAGGCATACGTCATTTTAGATACATGGAAGTGGAGGCCTATCCAAAAATAGATCCTGATGAACTCGTCGCATGCTGAGGATTGCTGACTGATGAGCAGAAACTCAAAAACCGAGAAACACGGAGCAGTAATGGTTTCAGGGCATTTCAGATGCTCCTCATTTGCATCGGTTTTTTTGTTTGTAAAAGCAGTAGCTTTCTTCTGTTTTCTTTGCCTAACTTCGTGTAACATTTTCGCCTTCTCATTCAATTTGCTTGTGGCCAAAATAGTATTAGGTTTTCTGTTTTGAGGAGAAGTAAGAACAAGAAGGTGTTTGAACACTGCGGTGAAGATCGTGAAGAGCCTGAGCTGACCAAAGCTTTTGTCAAAATAAGACAGGGACATGTTTATATATTACTACAGCAGCATGATGCCTTTGTAGGCAGTATTTTTTGTAACTTATAAAGACTTCTTCAAATACATATTTCTCATCTGCAGTCGTGATAACTGCAAATCATGTTATGCACTTGTGCTCCTATACCCGGTTAAAGGCCTATCTACTCTTCAGTCCATTGAGTTTTTATGAAGACTTTCATTTAAAAAGTGGATTTTTATGCTTGTGGACACTGGCGCTACCAGCAAATGCTATTGGTGTCTGGTGTTACTTGTCAGCAAAATGTTTCCATTTTAAAGTTGGAATGAATGGATTTTAGTAGGAGGCTGAGAACAGTCACACTTTTCCTTGGTAGCTTCATCCAAAAAAAAATCCCAGAAACATTTTGCTCACTTAGGCTGTCTCAACATTTATTTTTCAAAAATACTTACTCGTCTACTAGGTTATTATAGCTATCTTTGAGGATGCAGACCCATCTACATTAGAGAACTCCTAGATCACTGTGGTTGTGTTTACTGATTTGATATAGTCGGGTTAAATCGGTGCAATGACTTTGTCCATAAAAGGCCTGTGCTAATACATTTAATTTTTATTTCATTTCTCATTTGTTAAATCATGGCCATACTGGCACTGCAAGCTTCATAGCAGAAGATAATCCTGAAAAATAGGAGCAGTGCTTGCTTTTTGGTAATTTAAGTTTTGAGTTTGATACTCCCTCTCCTCTCAGAACAGGCTTTAAGCTTAGAGTCATTGCTGCTGCCTTCCTAATCGCACATTTAGTTTTATTACAGTAGTGTCCAAAGTGGCTGTTATAGTTAATTGTACTTTTTCTGCCTTAAAAGATGATTGAATCTATCCACCAAAATGCCTGTGCACTGGAATTATGTGTAGTAATTTTCTGCGTAGAAGTAACAAATCCTTGGAAATCCCATATACAATAACCCTTGAATTATATGCAAAAGTAATCCACTCCTCTGGCTTTGGAACAACTCTTCCCAATCTAGCAATTGTTGTTCCACATCTAGCAATGGTGATTTCCTTCTAGAAATTGTTCTTTAAACACATTTGCTGGGGAACTGCCGAAACCTTGTTGGTTTTGGGGAAGTAGACGGTGTGTTAACATACGTCACTCTCAAGTAGCACACAGGGACAGGTTCCTTGTGATGTATCTCTTATCTCTACGACTGAAACTTCATAATGGAAAATAGCACGTGGGATTGCATCTGCCTGCTGGAGGGAACACACAAGGCTTACAAAAAGACACGGTAAATACGCGATGACTGGTGCGTTGGTTTTCTGGAGCATTTCTTAAGTGGGTGGTTTGACCAACCTGCTGGATTTCCAGTTTGCCCAATATGTTAATGTCCTTCCCTGGGACTTGTTTAGCATAAACAGAAATCGCATTGGTGAATGTGATGTCACTCATCTACCCCTTTCATAAAGTTTGTGAGTTAGTATTTCCAAAATACTAATGCTAATTTGAAATTCATTAAAAATTTAAAAAAAAAAAAAATTTTAAAAAAACTAATCCAGGCCTGCATTGCCACTGTAACTTACACAGTCTAGGCTGTGCGCTCCAGCAACTTTCACGTCCTTTAGAGGCTAAAAGCTCCGTTTTAAGCAGAAGCAAATGCTAAGCAGCACAGCGCCCAGCTGGTGCTCTTTAACCCAAGTCTTTAGCTAGAGATGCGTTTGCATTGTTGCGAGTAGGCTATTTGCATTAGGGTCATAGAGCTTCTATTCATTGTATGGAGGAGCATCAAGACAGGTGGAAAAAGGAGGAGGAGTGATGAAAGTTGAATGAGATAGATAGGCAGAAGCCAAACTTTTTTTTTTAATTTTGCATTTTATTTGATGAAATAGACTGTTGCATCTTTTGTGCTCCTGTGAATACATGCCCATCTGCTCTAGCATGCTCATAGTTACTCCTGGTGCCTGTTCAGCTGTTGGCATGTTCAGCACAACTGAAATGCTCCATCAGCTGCCCCATCCTCCTCCAAAGACAAATAAAGGTCAAGCTAAATTTCAAAAGCAGCTAGGCATGCAACTGTCAATCAGGTCTTGAACTTGATGAAGCTTTCATGCTCTTTGCTATAAAAGCAAGTTTGATTTTAGTGCTTTTTAAATTTTATTGATACTTGGGAATTGTGGTGTACTTTCAAATTCTGCCCACAGCTGTTTTGATTTAGCTTAGCTTTAAAAAGTTAACTGTCTAAGGAGTCTCTTGGAGCAGTTCTTCCTTACAGTGATTGCTGCAGCGGAGCATGGCTCAAAAAGCTAAGTTCCTAGCAAGATGAGAAGGGAAAAGCTATAAATGAGTTGAAAGCTTTTATTGAAGTTTTATAAGCATATTTATAGAAATACTTGAACTCTTGTGGTTATTGCTATGAAACATTTATAAAGGAAACTTACAGTGATGTTCAAACTCAACTATTTAGTGCTATGGTTAAAACTCAGATGGTTTTTTGGGGTATGTCTAATGTATTCCTGAACAGTGCTGGAAGATAAAGGCAGCATTCAGTGGGCAGTATGTGAGCCTTGGGTGTGTGCAGTTCTGGAGGCCTCTCAGAAAATTGTAAGTTTGGGAAATAGTGAGTCCTTGTTAAAACAGCTATAGTACAAGATACATCGAATTAATGATTTTGTAATTGACAGCCCTGCGGGTAAGTAACTGTTGGATTAATTTTATTCAGTTGTGTATATTCTGCGTGCTTTATTTTATGAGTTTAGCTAATGGGAAAAGCTAGGGAATACAACCTGGTGCCTTGCAAGGACTGGGTTGGCCCCTGTTTCGTCTTGCTGGATTCCATAAAACGTCTTCAGCCCTGGAAGTGCTACATTGTGTCTTGGGATTGTTCTTATTTAGGTGCATTGAGAATAGTGGTGCAGCTAAGAAAAACAGGGAGGTTTTAGTTATTTTAAAAATCAGTACATTGTATTGCACTGGAGGATAGAAATGAATCGCAAATGAAAATCGACCGAGAGCTTGATTTTTGTGCCATCTGAATCTGTGGGAGTTCTGTTGTTGATTTCTATGAGAAGCAGGGTAATCCATCAGCTGGGATCTGTGATTGCTTCTGCTGAAAATTGAAAGATACCTTTGTTTTCAGACTGGGAATCTGCAGTTAGAGTTGGTGTGCTGGATTGTGGGGAAGAAGAGAACTATGAGACGTGCAAAGAATACGGTATTCACTATTACCCAACTTTCAGGGTAAGTAGTATGGTACATTGCCTTCGGTAGATGATCCGTGCTTTATTTATACTAACTAGAACTGTAACAAACTTGCTCGTGCAGGGTGTTACGTGTAACTAGTTGTTCTTTAGCTGGACTTCCTCTTTGCTTTTGATGAGAAAGCTGCAGTGTTGATAAGAGATTAATTTGAGTTGTTCCTGCTGAATGCCATAGCCGATGCAGTTATTTAGAGTAGTAATTCAGTCCTCAGTTCTGAATCTGAAAAATCCTTATTGAAAGAAGATACCATCCTAGAAAGGCCTATGTTGTTATGTTTGTATAACACCTAGTTGTGATATATTTGTTAGATAATACCAATTTGTATAAATTCAAATTCGAATGGTCATTATTATTAATAGTGGTTTTAGTTTTGGTATGTGAAAGTGAAGGTAACACATTCAAATTGTATCATTAAATCAGCTGATTTCATGACCAGGGCTCCAGTTAAAAATTTACCCTTGATTGATCCCTCACTGTTTTTCAAATTAATTGCATAATTTGCTTAAACTGGCCTTTAAAGGGGATCTTGTGTTTGCCAAAAGTATCTACCATTGTTCATCTTCAGGTCTAAGTGCAATTTTTAACTTCTCTGTCTTTGTCAATCTGTATAATCACATTATTAACCGTAAGTGTAAACAGAATGTGATGGATGGAGAAAATTAAATAAACTGTGTGTGTTATGACAGCAGAGGGAGCAGGAGATGTTTCACTGTAGAATTTGTGATGTTCTGCCCTGATAGAAAGAAAAATATTATATTTTAAAAAATCTTTCAAGTTTTGGATGTAAATTGGAGTGCACTCTTTATTAGACACTGAATCTTTCCTATTTTATTTTTTATAGCAGAAGGCAGTCAAGCTCCATTATATATCCCATTTAACCACTGGAGGGAGTTGAGAAAATACGAATAGTGTTCTAAATATATAGAGTATATATGAGTTGATAGTACAGATTTGGTAATCAGTTAATTTGTGTTTTGGTTAATGTTTGCAATAATGGATCAATATACATTATTGAATTATGCGTTGTTTGTTGTTGTGTTTTCCCTCTGAAAGTTGACTTTATTGTATATCAGTTTTGAGTGGTACCTGTGAGCTGCCCTCATATACTTGAGAAGCAGGTCTTTGGAACTCACAGGCTGTGAGGGAAAACTGTCTTCTGAACAGATCGATAAAAACGTTGTGTAATTAGAGCTGTAAAAAGTGAAAACTCGTGAAAGCCATTTTTGTTTCTAAACTGAGCTTTTGTCCTATACAGTGGGTTATTTTCAAAGCAGTGATACCTTTTTTTTCTCCCATGTAGTTCTTCAAAGCATTTACAAAGCAGTTTACTACTGGAGAAAATTATAAAGGTAAGACTATCCTACTGTAAGAAACCCCCAAAGCAGTTATCTTATCAGCCAGGAGTGTGTCACTATTACAATAAGCAAAATCCCTTTGCCTGTCAATTAGTTTAGACAGCTAGAGATGGGATGGGCACTAAATAGCCCTTTGAGATATGATATTATGAGTACTGTATGAAGATGGAAAGGCAGACAGAATTTTAGACAGGCAAAACATTTGTTCAAGAGCTTAGGGCTCACGTTCCTTTTTTTTTCTGAAATGTAGTTCTTAATTTTCACAAACGGCTTTTAAGATTCCTTTTTTCCACCACACACCTCATCAGCACGAGATCCAATTTGCTCAGCCCTCACTCTGGTGCTTTTTGATCTGTTAGCCACTTTCCAGGCATCCTGGATCTCACTGGGAGAACCCCTATTCAAATGTTGACGAACTGAAAACAGGGCTTATCCTGTGTGTCTGACAGGATCACAGCTTGAGGTGGTTTGTCTGGGGACAAAAGTAATGTTGTCTTTTTCAGTGGATTAACATTTAAAAGGCCAGAGGTCAGGAGAGAGACCACCTGCACCATTAACCCTTCATGTAGACCATCGTTGTACCTGTTACTTCTTGGCATTTGTGAGAGTTTCTGCTTATAATTTATTTCTTTTAAAGCAAATGAAATATTCTCACACTTCAGTTGTTTCCTCCTATTGTTACATGGCTTCATAACCTCACCTGGCCCATTTGGTAAGAACGGTACACACCTTTGCAGTTTTTAGTGCATGATGAATATCCTTATTGCAGAGAAGCTACGGAAGTTGCCCACACCAACTATTGTGAAAATGAGCGCAGGTTTAGAATGAAGCATTGCTTGAAGAGAAAATCAGCAAGGCAGGCAGATGGTGAAATTTGAAAAGTCTTGAGGTTTTATTAATCTTGGGGTGAGATGACAGCTTTTAAATACGATCTCATCTCAACGTTGAAATGAAATCCTACAACTGAATCCTTAGTCCCTGTTCTTCAGCCAAATAGTGTTCTGGTTTTTTAAGTCCAAATTTAAACGAAAACCTGACACGGGAAAGCGTGCGGATGTATGAAAACCTGCATGCGAGTGATTTTTAACCTAGTTTTCTGAAGTGGTGTATTTTCTTGTAACCTGTACTCAGCAGGAGCGGATCGAGAGCTGCAAACAGTTCGTCAGATAATGATTGACTTCTTACAGAACCATTCCCAAGAGTTGAGACCGCCTGCTTGCCCGCCATTGGATCCAATTTTGTAAGTTCCCTGTTTAAAATATGGTTGGTGTATGCTTACTATGTTAATGAAATAAAATGTAGAAGGGCGTGTTAAAGGCACAGTGAGCTTTTTTCTTATTACCAGTTCTGCTATGCGATTGTAAAAGGGAATGCCACCAATAACAGTGGGTGTATCGCATTCTACCCTGCGCTAAATAGCTTTTCTTTTCTTAAAAGGTCCAGTGATATTACTTCCCTTTTTGACAAGAACAGCCATCGTTATACTGCCATTGTGTTTGAAAGTAATAACTCCTATGTTGGACGAGAGGTGATGTATGACTTATGAATGACATAATGAATATGACTGAATGTTACCATACCACAGCTGAATTTTATGTTATTTAGCCGAGCAACAAGATTTCTGAGTATAGGACTGAATTAAAGGGCCATAAAGGGCAGGTCATGCATATTTGAGATATCACAAAGCCAAGGGATTATATAGGGCTGTTGTATTTAGGCACACAGAGAAACTTGCTTACAAATGAATGTGATGTCATGTTAACTTCTTCCGTTCATGTTTTAGTGGAAGATTAATTTATCAGGTTCATTGTTAGCACAATTCTTTTTTCTTTCAAGATTTGGAAGATCGCAACAAAAATATTGTTGGATTGTGTTATTGTTTTGTTGCTGCTAGAGAACCATTTATGAAATGAATTCATCTGAGCAGCTTTTGTGAGTTCAGTGGTTTATAATAATCTAAATTATCTGGTTCTGTTTCTTCACGTATAGGTTTTAGGAAATTACGTTCTAAATTTAATATGATAGCATAAACTATTTTCACTGTTCTGAGGCATTGAGGAAGTGGAAGTCTTTGGGTTTTTTGTTTCCCCCACCCCTCCAATAAAATATTTGATTTGGCGTCATTTCACCACCTAATGAGCCTGCTGTTAGCTTAAACAACTGTTATTTTTCTCTTCCTGCCAAGATCTAGGATAAGTAAAATAAATTGCATAATTATCTAGGCATAATCCGTGTAGAAACATCCAATGTCTGTGCAATGTTTCTAATTAGATTTGATGGTGAGATGGCCCAGTTGCATAAGTGGAGGACAGTGTGCTGCCAAAAGCGAGAATCACTTTGAGAAGCAGGCTGCTTCCAGATATTTGTTTTCTGGAAGCTGCTGTGTTGGTGCAAGTGGGCATTACTGAAGAGAAGAAATGTGATGATTATAAAGTTCTTCAGCTTTTTATCACGCTCACTTTCATTTTATTACCTGCTGTTTTAGGGAAAGACTGAGCATCATCTCGTTAACAGAAAGTGACGTCTGCTTTCAGAAGAAAATATAGTTGCTAATATTATGTAGTATTTTAGCTTTATAGAATAGTTTAGTGAAATGGAAAATAACATTTTTTTCGAGTTTATAGTGTAAGACAATATGGACAAACCTAATAGAAGTCACAACAGCTGAAGAAAGGAAGGCCATGCCTTTATCACTGATGAAAGGAATGAAGGAAGGGTCTCTTTAAATTACAAGTTTGAAAGCGAGGGAAAACGTAATGTAAAGATAATACTTATCTGAAAGGGAGAAGTATAATGGAAACTGTGAGACTAACAACAGGAGAAAGATAGAGAAGAGGCAGAGGGGTGAAAGTAAAGAAATGACAAGTAGAAATCAAGAAGAGTGGGAAGCATGAAAAGTGTTGTAGGTAAGAATGGCACATTTGAAACAGTGTTATAAGAGCATAGGGTAATGGAAGGGCATGAGGAGTACGGTCATTAGAATCACAAAAGAGGATGCCTTTAGCAGCAGGATCTTGGAGGATTTAAGAAGGGAAGAAATGAAACGTAAACCTGTTGGTGCCTGTGGAATGTCCTCTGGCTATTTTGAGGTTTACGGAGACGTTTTATCATTCATTCTCCTGTTTTCTTCCGATGCTAGACTTCAAAGGAAAAAGATCAGTATAGACCAAGAAAAAAATGGAAGATGGAAGAAATCATTTCCAGAGAAGAGTAAATCTTCTTTAACTGAAATTGTTAGTGTCCACAGATACTCGTAGATGTAATTTCTCGGTGAACAGCTTAATGATACCCTTAAAGGATGATGCACTTCACCTATTTATATGTCTTGTCCTACAAGATTGGATATTCCTTCAACAATGTGTAATTCGTTTCATCTTGTCATTACCTAGGTTATCTTAGACTTGATCCAGTATGAAAACATCATTGTAAAGAGAGCATTGAATTTTGATAAGCCATTTCTTGAGAAGCTTGGTATTACCTCAGTCCCTTCATGTTATCTGGTGCATCCAAATGGGTCCCATGGATTAATTAACATGTAAGTAGCTATCTGTCTGAGGAATATGGGGAGGTTCACTTAAGCTATAAAAACAGTTTCCATAGCTTCCTTTCACACAAAGTAAGTTATTCTGTAACACTTTGCGTGTATATAATGGCATGTAATCAATATTGTGCTGACTGAAATTGTGTATTCCATTTGCGTTTGAAAATTGCCTGTCTTGAGTGCTCTCTAGCAATTATTAACTAACCTAGCGATCCTGTTATACAGTTTACTCTTTGTGAATGTTTGTAATACACAAACATGCCAGTGGAAGTTAGACTTCATCATTTAGTAGGGAAAACTAGCTGAAATGGTGTGGTGGCTGATAATAACCCTTGTGTCGTTTGACTACAACAACAAGGTCATACTGCTGACAAAGCTCACGTGTGAAGTAGATGATTTGAAGTAGTGTTTCCAACTGAAAGTGTAAACTCCAGCCAATGCTTGTTGTTTGGAGTTTGATATGCTGAGAGCAATAACCTGGTCGTTCTTAATGAACCATTTAATATTGTTACCTATATTTGTTAATAGGAGACCTAATATTCCTTTTGCTTACCACTGTTGCCGATTTATACCTTTAACCTATTACTGTGGTGCTTTTGAAAGGAAAACACTTTGGAATAAAAGTGAAAAAAAATTGATGAAGCATCCAAGTTCTTAAGAAAAAAAAAAACAAACTTGCTTCTAAGTCAAAAGACTTGTTCCATGTGAACATTGCCTGTGTAAAGCAAACTGACATGTTGATGGACCTGGTGTGTTCTTATTTTGAATCGAATTTCAAACCACTGATTCAAATGACTGTTATTACTACTCCTAAATTGAATATTATTTCGTTTCACTTTGTATCAAAACACAACATGTTGCGTTAGGACTGAAAAACATAAATCAAAGTAAGTATCTTATTTTATAAATCTGCTAATTTGCTCTGGATATTCACTTAGTCTGAGATGAAAAGCAATCTTTACATTGTCCATTTATACGCAGCTTGAAGCCTCTACGGTCTTTCTTCTCTTCATATTTAAAGTCACTGCCAGGTGTAAGAAAAAAACTTCTTTTGCCACTTCAGCTACCTGTTCAAGAAAACAAAGAGGAGAGCACAGAAATCAAGGTGTGGAAAGAGTTTGATAAGTAAGTGATACCCTCCATTTTCAGATCAATGCTTGGTTATTAAAATCTGCTTGCAGTTTTTTCTTGCCATGTGGGAAGCTGTGCTGTAATTTATTACAAAATGCTAGTGCAGTTCAAAATTTTACCTCATTCCATCCCAAGTAATGCACCTTGAGTTGAATAGGTTGGTCACTACTGAATGATCTGCATTCTGCTGCTGAGTAAAATTAAAGGCATTTGTGCTTAATACTGGAGAAATTGAGAGCAAAGCTTTCAGTTGTTGCTTCAACTTCATCCATTTCTCGGTATTTTCAGGTAACACTTGTGAATTAGTTTAGTTCTGGCATCGAGGTTACGACTTCTTTACGATTGTGAGCAGTGTTTCAAACAATTCAGAGGTGAAACTGTTGGGGGATTTCAGTATTTGGTTTTTAGCAGCAAGCATCTGCACTGCTAATGTTTTTCTCCAGAAGTATTATTAACTTGAAAACACCGAGGACTTATCACCCATTACCTGAAGTGTATACGTCACTGATTTGAATTGTTGGAAAACTTCAGCAAGTAATCAGTGTTCCTGAAAAAACGGAGAGTAAAATAGCAAGCGGTAACATTTCTGTGGAATACAAGCATTCTGCGTGTGTATAGTAGTGAAGCAGCGTCCACTAAAAAGTGCTTGTCAAATGCAAGTATAATAGAATACACTAAAGTCACTGTAAAAGATGTTTATCGTACCAAATCCAGTAAGGTTTATCTTCACCCTCTTTCCCTCTTTGTCTGTTTGAGAGAAGGATGCAAAAGCTTTGCGGAGAGATAATCCCCCAGCATCTTTAGATGGAAAATATGTGGGACTGAGTGCTTTCATTTTGTACTTACTTTCCTTTCATGGACACTATTAGGGTCATCTTCCTTCAATGACTATTATAGAATACTTTATATGGAACATTCTGTTATCAAAACAACTTAGTTAAATTGAGCTGCTTTCCTGCAAGACAAAATCTTGTTGATGTGAATCTGAAGTCCAAGTGTCGTCTAAATAGGATGCTTTGGGGGAACCTCATGTGTTCACATGGATGTCTCTTTATTTAAGAAACTTGAAGCAGATTTTTGCTGTTCTTTTAAATTTAAGTGAGTATTATATTAATTAAGGAGATAAATTCAGAGTAAGTCTCTAGTTTGAGTTGTTAAGAATGTAGATCGTTCTGTATTTTAATATGTTACTTCCTGCATGTTATTTAAGAGGTGGGGTCAACCAGTTTCTTAAGTGATTGTTCTTTTAATTCTATTTGGTTTTAGAAATATTAGTGCTGCTGAACGCTTACAAGAAGTGTTTCACTCGAACTATGCAAACTTCTATTTGTTTGGTTACATTGCTCTGTGTCATACTGTCTAGAGTTTGTACTCTGAAAGCATTGAAAGATAGGGTGTTTTATTTGATGCACTTGTACTTTGTCAAGTGATTTTTGTTGTTGTGAAGATACTTGATTGTGAGAAGGAACTCTTAAAAATCTTTGAATTACTTTACTTGTTTTACTTGTACCTGTCACAAGGTGCCTAATTCTGTCTTAAGAACGGGTGTGATTTAAAATTGACTGTTAAACTTGTATGCAAAGAACCTACAGTAAAACAACGGCATTTGGGAGGGGATTTCTAGATGCAGTCCTTACCAACACTGACCTTTTTCAGTCTTGTTTGCTTTCCTGCTCGGTGTGTAATCCACTTGTGTTCAAAAGCCTCCCTTTTTCCTTAGCATGTCATTTTTCTATTTGTGGTCAATCCTGAAGAGAAGCTGTAATTTCTTTGCACCAGCTATTTCCTTGCTGACAATGTCAGGGTTATAATTTCATTACAAGGTAAAGCTGGCTGGGAGGCAAAAAGTTTAGTCAAATATAAAATAAATTCTTGTGTGTGGTTGTGCTTAATTTGTCTAAACTCTGAACAAAATGACATAAAATTACTCTTTTAAGAGAGTACAGTGAAACTCATTGAACTTGACATTCACCAGACCGAGCACCTGAAGTAACTGCTGTGTCTTCCCAGGCTGGTGTAGGATATGCTGCAATCACTGTGGAGTGGCAAATGTTGAGGTTTTAATGACACCTACTATATATCAATTTTACCTTCATGACTGGTGAGAAAATGAGCGAAAGAAACCTGCCACTTTATAACATTATATATGTGTGTTTCAGATCTAAGCTGTACATGGCTGACCTTGAATCGGGATTGCATTACCTGCTCAGGGTAGAGCTTGCTACGCATAAGATGCTTGAGGGAGCTGAGCTGAAGACCTTCAAGGATTTTGTTACTGTCTCTGCCAAGGTATACACTTCTAGTCTTTGATTATTTGTAAGAATAAAGTGACTCTGACATAAAATTTATTATGTGGCATAAGTATCTCAAAATGTCTTTGAGAACGTTTAAATATATGCTTCCTCACTAGCTTAAAAATTAGTTTTGTGTGTTTCTTTAAATGTTATTTTTGAGTTATTTTATGCCATTCTGACATACTTACAGGGTTCAAATGCATTTTAATTTAATCTTAGAGAACTCAAAGTTAGATAAAGCTTAAGTAGTCTGCAGCATATTGAACAAATGCACTAAATATAGTCCATTCATCATATTTTCAGGATAAGTAGCTATTGTAAATGAGTGGGATTAAAAAAGCCTTTGGTTTTCATTCTTGACTTTTGGATTTTGTTAGTGTGTACTCGACAAATGGTGTTCTACTTAGAGATATTAGTAACTTCTGGCTAAATTTTGAATATAATTGAGGTATTGAGTTTAATTGCATGTTTCAAAATAATTGAGGTATTGATTATAATTGAGTATTTCAAAATGAAGATGCTTACACATTACATATGAGTGAAGGGACAATATATGTAATACAATGTGATATGACTTGAAAAAAATTGAAATAATTTAGCTTTATAATCTCAGCCTACTGAAATGACCAATGTCTTTTTATACTTGCTTACTGAGCAGCTAACACTTTGTTTTATTTTAAAGAAAGCGAATCAATAGCTGTTTAAGGGAATAATGAGACCTATATGAACTATTTCCAAATATCTGGATTTATCTGAAAATCAGGCAGACATTTCTTGCCCCCCCGCAGCCATCAGAGGTCAGAAATCTCTAGCTGGCCTCATTTCTTCAAGAAAGTGTAGTGGTAATCTTTCCATCGTATTATCCCTAAAACATCCTCTGTTCCTCCTCATGGCTTCTGGCCAACTGATGTCATTTACTTCTCTCGCTATTAGCGCATAAATGGGGAATGCTCTGTTTCAGTTGCATTCTCATCTCCAGACTGCCATTGTACGAGTGGGGAGTGCTGTCCTTTATTTGCATCCTCTCGTCATGTCATGCTTTCCTCGTACTTCTCATTCATTATTCTCAGGTGTTTCTGTTAGGAAACTCTTTATGCTATCCTCTTGTGTAACAGCATTTGTAGTGATGATAAATCCTAAGTCACAGAGGTCTCCAGTTCCCTCCTTGGGAAATTTTCATTGTTGTAGAATTAGGGTTTTTTGGCAATCAGTGCAGAAGTCCGTTGTTTTTTGAATCCTTGGTAAGACTGGTATCTACCTGAGATACTATTCTCTTCTAGATAGTAATGCATGTTGTTCTGAGGCTCCTACAGGAGTAAATGTAATTATAGTATGCGGTCAGTAGTTCAGGGATGTGCTGGTTTTTGCAGGCTGTATAAGGGCTGTCTTTGAACCCAAACACGCACATGGCCGTTTGTGTTAGATACAATACAGACAGTTAGCAAAAGGGAGTTCCTGCCCATTAGATTTGCATGGTATCAAGTAAGCGGTCTATGAATTGGAGATATTACTGATAGTTGGACAACAGCAGCAGAATGACTAGCATATGTATAGCATGTTCTGTCATAAATTGCTTTACGTATTCAATGCAGCAGATACAGGGATTTTATTTCCCCATCTGTTGAAACACTGCGCCCTCTGGAAGGGTACGTAGAGTGTGGTATGCATGCTCTACTTAATTCTATAGTAATTACAACCATCCTAAAGCAAGACACCAGTTCTAGTGTAAAATAATGGCGTTGCCTCTGATTTGCAGTTCCTCACACTCATCTGCCGGAGTCTGACTTCTTTAAGTTGCAAGTTACGGAAGTCATTATTTCCAAATCACTTTGGAAATCACTATTACACATATGAAAAGGAAAATGCTCTTCCAGATGACCAAGATCATCTGCGTTTACAGAAATCTGAACAAACATTTTATAAGAACTAATTTTTGTGATTAATCTTCTAAGTGTGAAAAGGATTTCAACCTCTCTGATTTGCTTAGGTCTTATGCTCCTTTCCGAGCTGTACACTGAGCTGAATTACCTTAATGCGAAATTCTACATAATCTGTCAAAAGTTGTTCTGTAGCATTTCTGCCTGCCGTTGAGTAGCTTCATTTTACTGGTTAACATTTTGTGCATGCAGGTTGTAAAATTTTGTAAGCAAAAGTTAGTGTGAGATGGCTTTTTATTGAAAGCAGAATAAGTAATTGACTTACTCATAACAAAAGAAAAGCTGAAGACAGGAAAAACACCTTAGATGAAGATAAAAATGTCTTGCTGCTAATGAGATTTGTGGTTTAAAATATGGGTCTTCTCTTATTTTTTTTTCCTCAGCTTTTTCCTGGGCGTCAGCCTGTGGTAAAGTTGTTAGAGACCTTGCAAGAGTGGCTGGTGAGCCTTCCATTAGACAAAATCCCTTATGATGCTATCCTAGATCTGGTCAACAACAAAATGCGGGTAAGCTGTTACTAGTTTCCAGCATGAAATACAGCATTAGTAAAGGATGAGTTTCCGTATAAATCTAAGACATCCCTTACTGATGGTCCCTCAGTCATAATGGAGTTATAAGAAGGTTACAATGAAAATAAAGTGAAATCATTACCAGAAAAAAATCCACACAAAGGAATTGAAATGAGAGAATTAAAATACACAATCCTGCCTTGGTTTTATAATGAGCAAGCAATCGCTAACATATCCGCGTTCCCTAACATGAGCTTCAAATGGCGCAAGATTCCCAGCGGGTATTTTTGACTTGCCTTTTCTTGCTATGCCTGCTCTCAGCGGGATCTCTTGAAGGTCAGAGCTTAAGGGATGGGAAATTTACCCATTGAAACGAGCATTATTCCTGAAGAGTTTCTCAAAATACTCTTTAAATTCCTGGCACAGTAAAGGCCTTGCTGGGAATCCCATTTCACTTTGGTAATGCAAAGCCCTGTGATAAGGCCATCTTTGTACAGAAGTTAAAATGAGTCTTTCTTCCTATGAACTGGGATCGCTATCTGAAATTTGGAAACCTCCTCTGTGTTTTAGAAGCAGAGAGGATAGTCTCAGAAACTAAAATCTTGCCCTGGATTTTTAGTGTAATGAATAAGAGGTGGTTTTGTTTTAAGGAGAGGTAATAATGAATTCTACATCTTAGCCTGTTAAGACTTTACCACTGTCAGTCCTGTAGATCTTGCTGAGTAATACGGAATTTTTAATGTGCCCAGGAAAACTGTAGCTCTGACAGAGTGTACAGTGGTATTTGTGTGTGTGCTGTGTTCATGCTATGCTTAAAAACTTTACAAGTAAAGCTACTTAATGTATTCTGTCAGACTGATTAGACATTTCTTGTGTGTGTTTTAGTAGGTTTGACATCAGTGACTGTACATTACATGTCATGTAATATGTTTGCGAGAGGGATGAGTTTTGTAATGGTGCATGACAGTATCTCAGACTTAAGGGTTGTTAAAAGTTTAAAATTTGTTTGCTTTAAGCATGAATTCATTAGCAACAAGTGCAGAGAATCATTTGCTGTTCTTTATCCTTGGATCACCTGAATTTCAAGGTCGGATCATCTGTGACTGCTGTTATGTTCAGTAGTGAATTTAGGTCCCAGAGCTGTGTGTACCTTCAATATTTTTTTTTTCCCCCCCCCAGATTTCTGGGATATTTCTTGCTAAGAAAGTTCAGTGGGTTGGATGTCAGGGCAGCAGACCAGAGCTGAGAGGTTATACCTGTTCCCTTTGGAAGCTGTTTCATACCCTCACTGTTCAAGCTGCGCTGCAACCAAAAGCTTTGATAAATACAGGTAAGCAGCAGTTGTGCAAGATGCTTGAAGGATGAGACAAATAACGTGCAGCAGTTCTGCTGTGCAACAGAAGAGGTAATGGATTAAAGCAAATGTTTCTTGCATGTACACACTCAACCAATTGGTGGAGGACAGTGGCTTTGGAGGCTTAGCTTTCAGGTTGGTACCAGCAGAGGTCAGAGCATAGCTTTACTGCAGCGAGGAGGCTTTGAAAGAAAGCCTGTCGATTTATCCTTGCTTAGAAACGTGGTAAATAAAGTATGTGGCTGTAAAGATGCGAGCAATAAAGCAGAAAAAGGAGAGAATTTCAAACACACAAATTTTGAACTACCTGAAAAGGGATGAAGATTGTTCGGGTTGCCTGAGGTTGCACTGCTGATTTAATTAGAGAAGAATGAGATTTAACCATACGGTTTAGTAGCTATAAAAGATGTCCAACCATTAGCCAATCCTTCTGTAATGTTATTTCTAAAATACTGAATGTTATGACTGTTCGAGGTTTTTTTCAGCTGAACGTACCCTGTGCCCATTCATCTGTGCAGTCATATACTACTTTACAAGCACTCTGTAAAATTGCTAATTTTTAGACTTGCAGCATCTTGTGAAGTACAGTGTTAATATTCTGGTGATGATTCCTGTTTAAGAAACGTTGGATATATAATGTATTTTCCTTGCGCAATGGAAATAGAATTACTAATGCTAAAATATTGTGCTTCGTATGTTTTTATTCTTGCCAGGACAGTGCTTTGTTTTAGTTTTCATTTAAAACCTTTTTAATGTCTTTTCCAAGGACTGTAAGAGTGCTAGGTGGACTGTTTCTAGGTCATAAAACTCAGAAATCTGCAATTTGACAGTTGCTGATTGTATGCTAAAAAAAATTATTTCAAATTATGCATACATACATGTGTCCAGCATTACTTGCAATCATGGTGAAAATATCTCAATTCCTAATATTGAATCTCCTGCAGAATAGGGTTTTGTTTGGATAGCAAATCATCCTGTTGTTGATTTTTGTTTCTCTCTGTTTTGTCTTTTGTTTGTTATTCATGGAAGAGTAAGTTGAATCCCTTTAATTTAGTACTGTGCTCTGCCTGGTGAGCTTGCATTTTTTCGTACTGGATGATATATTAGCTGTTGAACAGGATCATGCATAAGTTAAATTTCCCCTTTCGTCCCAATAGTCAAAAGTGTTCTAATTAAATATAAAAATGTTCTTAATATTTAACTAGACAAAATTGCATCTGAAATTGCTCCCATGTTTCAAGCGTGAGCTCTAGTCAGTCTGAAGTTAAAAATACATAGTAGAACCTGAAAATTCTTTGGCGCGCTTAACCATCGATTTAAATCGGGACAGATATGTGATGATCGCTTCTTACAGCAAAAGAATTGGGTCAGTCTGAGACTGTCGGATTATGTCTTGGGAGGTTTTCCTCTCCTTATTGCTTGTTTAAATCCCATCTACTAAAAAGCATGATGTACTCCCTAATCCTTCCCACCACAGGTAGGGTTTTATGGTTCTTGTCCACTTTAAAGATTAGGGTTACCCTGAATTGCAGTAGTTTGGGAGGAAAGAGGAAAGGAGGATTACACGATGATACATGGCAGATGTTAATAGAAGATTCATCTCTGGACTGATAAAAGAAAAACAAACAAAATGAGCCATTTCACAATTGTTTGTTTTCTTTCTAAAGCAGCTGTGTTTTTCTTGGTGGTTTCCTCTACTTGCAGAGTCTGGCAGTCAGTGTGAAGTTGCTATGGCTTTCTTGATACAATGTTTTTATTGGTTTATGTTTGACATGTTTTAGTGTTGAACGGTGTAATTTGAACCTGCAGTGGGATCGTCATAAGGGAATCTAAAGGAACTCTGAACAGAACTGCTCACGTCGGACGGTGTATAAAATCATTGCAGAAATCTAGTCCTGAACGTGCTTAATGATACGAACTGTGATTTTTAGGTAATAGGATCTGTTGGTGTGAATAAGACAGGCTTGTGGATTGTATAAAAAAAATTCTCTGGATTATTTTTAATCTGTTGCTGAATTTGAAAGATCTCCCAACAAAATGAATTTGCAAGAGTGTAACATTACACAGGAGAACAGATA
>VZSC01013077.1:98365-110826 GCA_013398225.1 Steatornis caripensis
CAGGAGAACAGATAGAATTAAATTTCTGTATGAATCCCTGTTCCTCCATAAAGCGATTATTTGCTAGTAGTTACTTCTGTTGTGTGTGGTGGTGGGGTTTTTTAATATATATTTTCGTATACTGGGTAAAACTGTTTTTCCTGAAATTTGTTTCAACTTTCCAAAATTATTTTTCAGCCTTTCTTTTAATACTGTAATTTAATCTGCTTTAATCTCATAGCTTTTATTTATACATGCCTATTCAATCACTGATATTGAATGTCTGAGTAGAGAATGTTTGCTGTTTATGATTTCTTTTTGGCTTTAAAGGCTTTTTTTGCTGTCATGTTTAAGAATATAATGTTGTTGTTCTGAGATGTTTATGACAATCTTTGTGCATTTCTTCTATGCATAACAGATAAGTACTCTGATAGTTTTAAATAGGTTTTGTTGAGATTTTTTTTTCCAAAAACCAGTGCATGTACAGAGGGCGTATCTCCTACCAAACTGTTTGTTATTCACTACCAGAATAGGCGAGTGAGCAAAGAGCCATAATCCTTTACTACACAACCTACAAAACCTGCATTGTAAATTACTCGTGGTAGAGGTGTTCAACTGCAAGAGTCGGTAATTTGATCAATCTGCATCATAAAATGTATTTCGTTTGACAAGTGTGAGTTTGTGGTAACATATAGTACGTTTGCAAGTACATTTTGGCATAATTTACTGGGTCAATTAAGCATGAATCAGAAAATCTGTGAGACAGAGATGAAACCATTAGGATTTTAACAAATTATATCAGGTTTTCGAGCCACTTACAGATGTAGGGACTACCTGCTGCCACAATAAAGGCCTAGATTGAGAACTGTGTCCTATAAAGACCTTAGCTGAATAAAAGAATGAATTTTTTTGCATTATCTTTGGTGTAAAAGTGTGAATGTTATAGAAATAGTAATGTGTTTATATTTATTTTAGAAGGAATTCTTGAGTTACTCTTGAAAGTTCAGATGGTGCTAAGAAGCTATTATGTGTATGCGTTCAGTGCCTGCCAAAAAAGCTGCAGCGTTAATAACTGTAATGAGATTCTGGTATTCTGCAATACCTCAGAGTTACGGAGTGACAAACGGATACCACAGGCACCTGGTGAAACGCCTACCAGAGGGTTTTTGACTCTTGGTTTTTCAGTAGCAAGGTCACCGTAACTTAGCACCTGAGCCTAAATGTGGCGAATGCATAACATGAATATTCATTTGGTTATTGGGCAAGATATTGGACAAAGTCTGAGCTTCCAGAAGAATTGTGTGAGATATAGACAGCGTGGACTTCGCACGTTTTAACAATTTCAAAATGTACTCTCACATAATGGGCTTCTGAAGAAAAAATGTTAATGTCAGATTTTCATTTAGCTAAGTTTGTTCCTCCCTCAAATTGTAAGATTCTTTGAAAGGAGAACACTTGACCTTTAACTCTCATTTTAATGTGTTGTTCAGGGTAACTTCGAACACAACTGTATAGACTGAATGTGTTAGCATGTATTGGTATAAATAGCTACTTTGTGTTTTTAATGCTATCGCTCACCTAGCAGTTTTTGAACCTTAGTGCGTTTGAAATAATTCCCTTTTAGTTGTGTCCGATATCCCAGACAGCCTTTCGAAACAGTATGTTTTGAAATGTACTGTTTGAGATCACTTTAAACTCTACGTTATTTATTGCAAATTAATTTGGTTTCTAAATGTTTTGCCTCAACTATGTAGTGACAACATCATGTGTGTATTTTGTTGGGGAGGGGTATTTCTTCTAAGAACTGTGTGAAGCTTTTAATCCCTCTCATATCTTTGTGACTTACTGAGGCGTAGGTTCTGTGTGATGGCACATGTGCCATGGATATCTTTAAATTATGAAAGTGGCTAGTTTCTTATCTCTAAAGTGGAGGTGTAAATTTGCATGGAACGAGAAAGTAGCAACGTTTCCTTTCCTTTTCCCACGGTTCACTTTCACGGACATTAAAGCGCTGTGTTTGTCCAGACGGTGCTGAATACATCTATCATCTGTCTTCCTAGGTCTTGAAGGCAATCCCCAAATAGTGCTGCAGATCATGCGGAGATACATTCACCACTTTTTTGGATGCAAGGCTTGCGCTCAGCATTTTGAAGAAATGGCTAAAGAGTCCATGGATTCGGTTAAAACCTTAGACAAGGCTGTTCTCTGGCTCTGGGAGAAACACAACGTAGTGAATAACAGGCTCGCAGGTATGGAAGGACCTTGCTTAGGAAAACCCACCAAAGGTAGCTGGATCTGAAAGACAAGGCTATGACATTTTATACAACATAGTTTGTACTTGAACAAAGAGGTATGCAAACCAGGCTCTGTAACGTGAGTTTAGAAACAACAAGTTCCAGCTTGACATTCCTTTATTAAGTACTGACTTCAAAAGATTAACTCCACGTTTACGTTGGTGTACAAGAGAGAGTACTTGTACAGAGCAAAACCTAGAGCATCCCAATCGACTGTAACGACCAGCACGCTAACCTTTGCATGAGTGAGAAATATGTACTCGAGATAAACTATCCTCCAGTAGCTTAGTTATCTCTTATGATATATAATGAAAAAACTTCATCATTCTCAAAGATACTGTTTCTTCTGAAATTTTGCCTTGAGGAGACACTTTTCCTGGAGTACAAATCAAAGCCTTTTCAAAAAGGAGCAATACAGTTCAGCTATTTATGGGTAGATTAAAAAAAAAAAAATAATTTCTGTAACAGTTTAAATAGATGTTAAAACCTGTCTTCATTTTGTTCTGGAGAGATGCTGTAGAGAAAATGATGATAATTGAACAGCAGACTTTCTCAGGATAGAGCCTGAACTATTAGCAGATCAGCAACTGAATAAAAGAAAATCACTGTGTGAAGAAAACCTGCTCGCCTGCTAAATTGCTGTATTTTCAGTTAGACTAAAGGTACCGTTAAAATACTGGTTGTATTTAATCCATTCTGTTATGGGGATATCAAGTAACTAAAGCACTAAAGAA
Organism: Steatornis caripensis; assembly: GCA_013398225.1. Classification (NCBI taxonomy): domain Eukaryota; kingdom Metazoa; phylum Chordata; class Aves; order Caprimulgiformes; family Steatornithidae; genus Steatornis; species Steatornis caripensis. The sequence continues at coordinate 101,373 of VZSC01013077.1, forward strand.
AATTGGTTTCTCTTTGCATTTAATCCCTGTCTGCTGTTATGGATCTGTGTAATGTAGCATTAGTTACAATTTAAATATGCTGTATTGTGTTTATATTACGGTTATGCTGAATTCCCAAGATTTATGAAGTATTAAATACTGTTGTGAGTATAAAGAGTTTGTCTCCTTTCTCCAAGGAGAAAAATGTAAATGATGAGGTATTAAATAAAAACATCCCCTGGTGTCTGTTACTATTGTCAGGTTGAACACAGGAAAAGGTAGTCCTGTTGACTTGGAGTTGCTAAGTAGTGGAGCAATATCCTTATTTAGAACATTAAGTTATTGGAAAACTCGCATGGATATTGATTTAGATGATGCAACAACCGGCTAAAGGGCTAAAATGCCCTTTCAGTGAGAAGTATAAACGTACTGGAATAAATAATAATGTTAAATTATGCTTTTTAAGTTTGCTAAAATGTCTCTTTAGGAGAGTGACTTATTTTAATCCTTAAAAGTTGCATCTGTATTTCTGGTAATATGTACAGCTTTCAGTGAGAAATGATGTTTGACTGGTCAATGAAAACACCTTGGCACAGCCTTCACGTCTGGGTCATGAGATGGTTGTATATGGCTCTAGTTAATTCCTTCCTTTTGCTTTAGAACGTACAGAATTTATGGCATTCTTCTCTTTGGCAGGAAAACATGAAGTAAAGTTTTCTGTTTGTAATCTTACTATAAGACATTTTGTTTCGACGTTACTGAAACAAATTGATGACTGAGTGATCTTGATGTAAGGTCTCTGAAACGCAGACTTCCTCTCTTACTTGAAAATACCAAGGAGGCAAATATTTTTAGGCATCCTTTGAATCCCTAACCAGTATTTTGCTCAAAATCACAGGGAAGTTTCCTGCCTTTGAAAAGGATAAAAATAATAGTGAAATAAGAATATTTGTTTCTGAAATATTTTAAGTGTTCGTGTACTGATAACAGTCAGCTAAATAAATTAACTTCTTTACCAGGTAGAGATTTTTGTTCTAAAAATTACCTCCATCCACATTTTAAAACGTTATTTTTTAGAGCAAAGTGCAGCACTAGCTACAGCGTTCAGCTTTTTACCGTCAAGACAGAAAGGTGGCCAGAGCTGTGAGCAACTGAAATGTTAAAATTGGATCCAGTTCAAGACAGCGTTATGTGTTTAAATGCTAAAAAGCAAGCTGAAAAATACATCTTAAATATGACAAGGGTTTTTAAAGTGCTGAAAATAGTTCACTATAGTAATAAAGCAAGCTATGAAGAAGCAAGCTTAGGGTAGAATGGTTCGCAACATAGAAACATGAAAATATCTGCAAGCCTTTGGCCTTGAGACTGCTTGCTGCAAACCAGGCTTCAGGATTAAAGAGCACTGAGTGCAAAAGAGCAGTTTGTTTTGAACCATAACTCAGGTTAACCCCTGAAAGGCACAGATGGTGCCATTTTCATGCCTTCTAAACCCACGACAATCATGGTTGTCTTGTTATATTAGAATTTGAACACTACGGCTTTTATGAGAGAAAAGGAAAACAGTTATGATTTAGCGTTTGTATTTTGAAAGAGGAAGCAATACTTTGGAATGTAATAGTTGCATCCATAAGGAAACATGAATTTCCAAATTTCTTCATGATTGTCTTCAGTTTAATACAAACGTCATTGTGCTGTGGGCTTTTTTGCCAGCCTCACTATTTATAAGTGGAAAATGCACTCTGCGGTTTCCAGTGAAGTGTCGGATCGTTCAGCTTTCCTGGTTCGTTCACTTCTGATATTTTTTTTTTTTCCTCCTCCTAATTAGGTGATTTGACTGAAGATCCAAAATTTCCCAAAGTTCAGTGGCCAACTCCGGACATTTGTCCTGCATGTCATGAAGAAATTAAAGGATTACACAGCTGGAATGAAGCCCAAGTTCTACAGTTCTTGAAGTATCACTATAACAGTGAAAACATTCTGTATAAATACACTGCAAGCCAGACTGACTCCTATGAAGCTGAACAGGGAGATACAAGGGAGGTGAAAGCCAAAAGCCTACTGAAGAAACCAAGTGGAAACAGAGAAAATAAGATCCAGGAGAAAGAAAATATACTAGATTCAGAATTGGAGGTCTTAGACAAGCTGATAGCAAAGCACGGCCCTGTCAAAGATAGTGTTAAAAGCGCAGCTGGATCAGCTAACCTTAAAGAGACGAAGCAGGCCGTGTCTTTCTTAGGGATTGGATTTTCAAACATAGACATGAGTCTGTGTGTCATACTGTATGTAGCATCGTCCTTATTCTTAATGGTAATGTACTTTTTTTTCCGAATGAGATCTAAACGGTGGAAAGTGAAGTATTATCGTTCATCTGTATAGAAGTTTAAGTTGAGAACAAAGTTTTCATTGTATATGGCTGTTCAGTACCAGATACAGCTTTAATATTTATGATCAGGGATTTTATATACAGTATTCCTTGTTTAAAACCTCTTTCTTCCCAAGTCATTTCACAAGTGTTCTAGCTTAATATACAGAGCTCGCTGCGAGAACCCTCATCTTGAACTGAGGCACACAGTGCTATCATAAAACGTCCACTGAAGCAAGCATTGCATTTTTCAGTTAAGATTATTTCCGTGACTTACCACCTGCATCCTTTACCCATTTTCAGAGTAAGCAGTACATTATGCAATCAACTGTGCCTGGTTTTAGAATGAAATTGGATATTGTTTTGTGTACTTCAAGTCAGGGGTTTTTTTAATTTGTCCAGAGCCAATTTTTACCTACCAGAGTACTGAACACTTACGCTGTTGCCGTGGCTGCTTCATTTGGACAAGCAAGAATTCCGATTATTTTTTTTTTCAGGAGACAAGAGTTCTATTCTGATTAAATCGATTCTAAACCTATGTGAATTTCTCAAATATTACTTACACTGCACATTTAAAGTAGAAAGCATTATGTGTTCAAATAAGTTTTCCATTCTCTCATGTGCTCCAGCCAAGGATGTCTATGCCTCTGCTAGGCTCAGAGTTTTGGGACAGTTTGTACCTCAGTAAGCAGCTTGATTCTGATTGCTAATGCTGTTGTCTGTTTTAATGGAGCATAGATGTATGCGAGGACAGACTTGGACCCAGTGCTCCTCGGTTGGATGTGCTGGTGGAGCATTAGATAACTCGCCTTGCTCGTTTATGAACCAGAGAAGTAGCTGAGTAATTATTGTGTTATCCAGATGGAAGCCAATTCTCATCAACTCCAGTAAAGGGAAACGGTGGGTTTAGTGAAGGACGGCGAGATTTGCATCAGCATGCCAGAACAAATTTACGGAACTGGAAATACTGAGTTTCTTATCATGTTGGAGAACTCTGTTGCAGTATAGTGATTTTTCTTCTTGTGGGGTGAGGTGAACGCTTCACTTGGTATTTCCAGTTCTGAGCTCTCAGAGTATTGCCTGCTAGCTGTAAAGTTGTCTGTACAGTGCTTAGAAGAGCTGTCCGTTTCCCATGCCCCTCTGCTGGAGTGTTCCTCACTTTGGGTCAAGAAGGGTTTAACTAATGGCCAAGTCTGAGAGCTGCTCTGTTCTGGGATGTGGCAGCAGTTGGTAATGTGGCAGTTGCCTTGACAGATCTGGCTGGCTGGCAATTAGAAGAAACAGGTAAAACTCCCATTCGGAATAGGAGTTCCTTTCTGATCCTAGCTGGGGAGGATAATTCACGTTCTGGATAGTGAAGTTTATAATCCTATCCAACGTAATTGAGCATGTTCTAGTTATCCATTACCTAATCTTTAGTTAATCCTAATAGGTTTTGGCCTCAATGTTTTCTTGTGGCAGTAAGTTCTACAGATTAATTATGTTATATAAAAAGGCTTTTCCTTTCAATTTGACGTTTGCAACTTTTAATTTAATTGAACGTTTGCTAGCTCTTCTGTTACATGAGGAGGAGTAAATAGTCCCTGGCCAATTCATTGTATTGGTACAGTTCGTGTGTCCTCCTCTTATTTCCATCATAAGACCTAGCATAAAAAGTTTAAATCCTAGCAACAGGAATGGTTTAAAAGCACAAAAACTCAACAGGGATATTTTTTCATAATCAAATCTTGTTTGTTTACAAAACCAAACGTTTCTGACACGAGTTTCTGCAGCTTCCAATTGGAATAACAAAATTGAGCTTCAAAGATCTACTTTCCCTTGTTCCTTATCAAAATAGCATTCACGTAAAGTAATAACCTTCTGTGGTTGTTGTAAACACGCGTCGGAGGGAAAAATCTCCATTCACATGACGCTGTTAGCCTGACGTACATGGAGGCACGTTATCTGTGGTTTTCTTAAGCTGTCTTCACTGTTTATTGTATGCACCCAGTGGCTCTTGCTCCAATGCGAGAAACTCGACTCCGTGCTCTCTCCATGAAGGTGGGGGCCAGCTCCTTCCTTCTGCCACGCATGGCCTCTGCGGAGCCGAGAGCTGCTGGGAGCACCTGTGGCAACTACTTCGGCCTGTGGTCTGACGTGAAAACGTCCCTCTAATTTTGACGTCAAGTCTGTGACGTTAAGTCAGTCTGTGCTTTTTGAAGACCCTCACTGTTCAAGAGTTCTGGCACAAGGAGCCGTCATGGGTCTCTCTTTTCTTTAAGAATTTACAGGCGTCCCTATAATTTTCTTTATAGCACCTGGGCTTGAATATTAAAACAACTTGTAAGTAACTAGAAAAGATAGAGAATCAGCAGTGGAAGGTGGTCCAGGCTGGCTCGTCGGTGCTTGCTTTGTGCTGCAATCCAGTGAGAGGTCCCAGGAGGACCTTTGTTAAGAGCAAAGCCCAGAGTCTCCAAATTTAGTTTTGGAAATCATGCAACTTTTAAGTGACCTGATCTGGGGCCGTGTTGATTGCCATGTCGACTAAGAAAGAAGGACATTTAACTTCTCAAAAAAAAGAAACCCTGACAACCCCCAAACACCAAAAAACCCACACTGCAGCATAGCAAGTACTCGATCTGGAGAATCCGGGCAGTTTCTGTGGGACTGTTGCCTTTGCTGCTGTCAGTATTGTCGCACATTTCGAAGTTGAAAATCAGTCGTTACTGATGCTGTTTAGAACTCCACCAAATACATAGACCTGAGTTTGTTAGCTTTGACTCATTCTGCTTATTTTCATCTACATATGAAAACAAAAGGCTACGAGGGTTTGTAGGGATGATTTTGCCATTTAAACAGCAGCACGTGTGGGGTTGGAATACGGCTCTGGATTTTTTGGGGGTTTTTTGCTTCACACCGTTAACTTTCATGTTGCTGTGACCCTGCTGGAAACATGACAAAATGAACCGATGTCAAACCTCCAGTGTTCTTTTTTTTGTTTCTTAAGAGTGTAAAAGCATGAAATTAGGATGTTGGTTATCCGTGTAGTGCTCTAACTCTGTTGCCCGTTAACTGGCCAAGGCTTTCCCTTTCATTGCTAGTAGTGACCTCATCTGGAAAAGTTTTCTTGACTTTGAATTCAGTTGTGCAAATGTTGGTTTACTTGTTCTTATTTTCTGTATTTATAATGACAAACTATATCTTTTTCTGTTTTCTGACTGTAAAGATACATTATGTCTGCTGGGGCATGCGTGATGCTGCTTTGCCGTGGTGCATTATCGGTGGGTGAGTTACAAGAAACAGTTTGCTTTTTAAAAATTGCCTCGAACCACCATCTCCTCAGTCCCAGAGGTTTTCTTTGCCTATCGCGTTGTACCACAGAAGCTTCTGCAATGCCACGTTCGTTTGTGGATCGTACCGTGCTGGTGGCAGTCATTTCCGAGAAGGATTTCTTGGCCCTTCATAATTCATGGAGTTGTCTTTGCTCTTCGGATGTTTTTAAAGAGGAAATATTAAACCTGCATAGAAAATTAAAAGAGTACTGTGGAACATGCCAGGAGAAAAGCCGCAAGTGCTAAAGAAACCTAATGAAGTTATTCCTGAGAATGCTTGGTTTATAATTTCCAGCAGTGCATCTGCCCTGCTATTCCTGCTCAGAACTGGATGGGAACTACATCTTAGCAAGAGGCCCCAGGTGTATTGTCCAGCTCTGTGTGTTGCGTATGAGGTGCTGAAAATAGTGAATATAACAGCTCAGTAATGTAAATGTTTTATTTATTTTAATTCGGTAACTTGACATTTTCAAGTGTATTCTGTTTTGCTTGATTTGTTTTTTTACTCAGTCTCATGCCTCTCTAGGAAGGAAAAGTGACTGTTTTGTACTAAATTGTAAACTAATGTGCTTGTTTAAAATAAACTGCAGACATTTGGGCAAAGTGGTGCATTTTGGCTTTTTACCCGTATTTTTCAAGTTTTTAGCTAAGCTGTATTGCAAGGTGTCCTGGTTTAAAGCTGGGCTGGCTATTAAACAGATGACACAAGGATAGCTTGTGTACATGTCCGTTTCAAACCATATTGGTCATTTTATGTAGGTACTTAGTTTTGAAAAGCCCCAGGAACAGGTAAACTTCTACTCCCTTTCTTTCACTGTTATCCCATAACCTATAAAAGGCCAGTGAATGCTTGCAGAGGTGATGGAAAATTGTCGGTTTTTAACCGATCATTTGCACATTGTATATACACGCATACACAAATCCTCCTTTCCCTTAAACCTGAACGTGTCTTTGGCCAGGATGGTGCTAACCTGCTCTGGGTGTTTCTGAATCTTTCTGCAGCTTCTGCTGGCATTGCGGTGCCACCGAGGAGGGGGGACGGGTGACTTCTTAGAAATATTCATCGCCTAAACGTCTTGAGGGCAAACGCAGACATGGTCCCTGCTGAGGCAGGGGTAGGAGTGCCCTGGCCTTGCCACCCAAAGTTAATACATCTGCTGCTTCGTTTTGAGGAGGTGCAGGGTCTGATGGCTGCTACAGCCTGAGCAGGAGGGTGCAAGAGCAGGCGGAGATCACCCGCAGAGGCTTCTGTGGAAAACTCCTGAGATGCTGCCACAGCACGAGTGACCCATAGGGCTGAAAACGTGAGGCTGTGCAGGGCTGGTGCTTGCCATTGACGGTCCTGAGCGGGCCATCGGCCACTGCCCTCGGTCCTGTGAATTTGCAACTGCTACGACCGTGCCACGCGCCGTGGGGAACAGCCGCCACCATGCATGCTTTCTTAAACTGCTTCCATAGAGGATCAGACTAGAAATCCACTTACAAAACTGAGCTTAAGAGAGACCGTGTGGGCCATCACCTGCCCTACCCAAGACGCTGCTCATGGTCCTGGGGTGGGTCCAGGTGCCCCAGTGCAGCCGGTGCTGGTGGTACCCAGCAGGACTTGCCGCAGTACCTGGCATTACTGTGGCACGGTACTGGTGATGCTCTGCCAGTGCTCTACCCATACCCCAGCTGTAGTCCAGCCTGCCATCTCTAGGTACTTTATTTGGGGACCCCAGATCCTCATCCCCCAAACGTCTCCCTGTGTTATTTTCCAACCCTATGGGTCTGATCTGTCCCCCAGGCTGGGACCTGGAGGAGGGGAGCAGGCAGGAAGGTAGCCTGGCACCCAGGGGTGCTCAGTAGTGGTGCAAGCACAACGTGTGCTCTGCCAGGTCAGGGCCGGCGGGAGCTTGGTGCTGGTCCCACTCCCTGACTGTGCCCAAAGGTGAGCGAAAGTCCCCGTGCTGCTGTCCAGCAGGAACATATGTGTATTTGGAGGCTCCCGCCCCTAAGCTGCTTTTATTAATTTGTAATCCCCTGCGAGCAGGAGGTAAAGGGATTCGGGGGATTAACGGGCTCACAGTAACAGCCACAATTATCAGCTGCGGCTGCCTGGGGCAAGCAGTGCGCACACACAGGGCTGTCCACCCCTGCGCACGCACACAACAGCACAGAGACGTGTGCCCACACCCCCTGCACACACAACACCCCCTCTGCACACGCAGACACGCGAGCACCCTTGGGCAAGAGCACAAGCACACAGGTACAGACTCAGGCACATGCACCTGCGTGCACACTCAGAAACCTGCACACCCCTGCGTGCACGCCCACACAGACACACAGGCCGGCACACACCGCCCTTGCACACACAGGGGCACACACACAAACTGCATACANCCCGCGGAGGCCGCGATGTTGCTGGAGCGGGTCCGCGCCGGCTCGGAGAAGGCAGCGGAGCTCTGCCCCTTCCCGCGGAGCCCAGGTGAGGGGGAGACGCGCAAACCTCCGCGTCCCCCCGCGGAGGCACCGGTAGCGGCTCTGGAAGCCCCGGCGGGAGCGAGTCCGGCCGTTCTGCGCTCCCCGGGGCACCGTCGGGGCCGCCGTCGGGGCTGGTGCAGGGGAGCGCGGGCAGCCCGATGGCACCGGGGGGTCCGTCCCGGTCCGTCCCGGTCCGTCCCGCCCGCGCCACGCTCCCTCTCGCTCCCTTCTGCCTCGTCCCCTACACCAGAGACCACCCCGCTGCCCCCCGCGCGCCGGCGGCTCCGGTCCCGCGACCGTTTGGGTCCCGGAGGGTCCGGAGCGGCGTTTCCCGCACGCTCCCGTGGGGAACAGCGGCGGTTGCCCGTGTCTCAGCCCCTGCGCAGCCCCGGCGGGAGCTCTGTCCCGCACCGCGGAGCGGCGGATCCTGCCCCGGGGTCCCGCGTTCCCCGCTCAACGAGGGCAGGAGCAACCCGGGGATTTCGTCTCCGCTGGGTCCCTGCCGACAACGGGCACCCCCTGGGCCACCCCTCCCGGCCCGCACCCGGCTTTTCTCCCCTCTGGAAAATCTCCTGTTAATTCCTCTCCTAAGTGTTTTTTCCCTTCTGTTTAACGAACGGACACAGCGCTGTCGGGGCGGGGAGGACCGGACCGCGCTACGCTGGCGTCTCGGGGGCACCGGGGGTGGCAGAACAGGCTCCGGGGCAGCAGGTCCGGTCCCGGTGCTAACCCATCCTGGTTCTCGCCAGCACCGACCGCGGCCGACGGGGACTTAAAACCAAACCGAGGAGGAGCAGGGGCGGGGGCCCCGTCGGTGTGCGGGGGCCGAGGTGTTACCGGGAGCGGGACCGACCTCGCGGGCCGGACAGCCCGGCAGACCCCGCTGTCGGGCCGGAGCCCCCGGTCCTACCCCGCGCCTGGCTCCCAGTTCGGCTCTCTGTGGCTCTGCGCAGTGCGGTCACCGCAGCCGCGGTAGTTGCGCGTTTGACCGGGCGATCGGGAGATGCTTTTGCTATCGGGGGGAGGGAGGAGGCGACACGGCCGAAAGCGAAGCCCCGGTAGAAGGACCGGCGCGAAAACGCCGTTTGCCCGCAGGACGCGGCGCTCGTTCGTGGCACCGCGGTGCCCGGTCGGGCTCCGTCGGGGCTCGGGGCGGCAGCGCGAAGGGAGCAGCGGGGCTCACCGGGGTTCACCGCGGCGGCGGCTGGCCCGGGCCCGGCGGGGGTTTCGTGCCACCGGAGGGGTCGAGCCGCGCCGTGCTTTGCCCGGGCCGGCGGCAGATCCCGGGCTTTGCGGCTCGCAACGAGCTCCCTGCAGCGGCCGGCGCTGCCTCCCTCCC
>VZSC01013077.1:113851-176237 GCA_013398225.1 Steatornis caripensis
GGACACAGCCTTCCCAAGGCGCTCTTGGAAAAACAAAAACCAGGGAGCCCAGAGCCACTGAGCGTTTCTGTGGGAGAAGTGCGTAGAATTCTGTTTTCGTCCCGTTCGCGGGTGGTTTTATTCGCGTAGCTACTCGTCAGGACTCCCTTCGCCATTCCGTGGCGGCTGTCAGCTCTCCACCGCGCTGTAACGGGGAGATTGCTGCGCGATGGGGGGGTTTCTGCATCGGAGGGTCCCGTTTTTGGAGCAGAGCTTTCTGTTGGTAAACCCAGGGACACAGCCACACTAGCCCTTGCCCTGCGCAGCCTCGTCCCGTACTCTCCAGACGCCGGGCACCTGCTGCGGGAGCAGGCTACGGCCCTGTGCCAGGTGGGGAGGTGGATGCCTGCAGCGCTGTGGGGGTTCATCCTGCACGGCCCCAGCTCTGGCCCAGAGCTGCGCCAGGCCCAGGTGGTCTCTGCCATCCCCTGGTTTGTGCTACCGCAGTGTCCGAACGCGCCGCCGTGTGTGTGTAACGTTTTTAGGGACAGCAGCGGAATCGTTTTTCGAGAAGCTGAAATGCAAAACTCTACGCACGTATTTGCACAGACGTACGTCTATAATGCATGTATGTTTATACACGCACGGCTTCGCATCTCAGCTTCTTGCCCGTGTTCCTAAAAACAATTTGATTTTCAAGTCTGTNTGCGCCGCCGTGTGTGTGTAACGTTTTTAGGGACAGAGCAGTGGAATCGTTTTTCGAGAAGCTGAAATGCAAAACTCTGCGCACGTATTTGCACAGACGTACGTCTATAATGCATGTATGTTTATACACGCACGGCTTCGCATCTCAGCTTCTTGCCCGTGTTCCTAAAAACAATTTGATTTTCAAGTCTGTTTATACACGCACCGTGCATCAGGATCATTAAATATGAATGTACCATAAATAATAACTAAAAACTGGTGAAAAATTATTGATAGCTTGATGCCACAAACAGGTTTGTATCCTAGGCAACAGAGCAGCTCTCACCGTCCATAAAGCCCCTAACGAATGCAAACAATTTTTGCTGGTAACTTAAAAAATACTGCTCATTTTTCAGAAGTGTTTTTAAGCCGTACAAATACATTTCATTAGCCTGTTCCTGAGCAGACAAATACTGCTGAGACTTAATATCTTTTTATCTGAGCAACAGAGAGTTTTTCTTGCATCGATGAGTGTTCAGGTAGCTCCTAAAAATGGTACCAAAATTCAAGATAATCCTCAAAGCCAAATAGAAATGCAGAAAAAAAAGCAGAAAGACACTGAACTCGTGTTCCCCTTTAAAGGATTATTTTTAAATCACGGTCTTATATTTTAATATGTACTTTTCATGTATATATTTAAAATCCAAAATGTATTAGATGTTTGTACCCGGAAAAAATAATAATCCCGTGGCCTTCTGTGAAGATCTGTCAACAAGGACGGGAATAATAAGGAACTACAAGTGGCGAGCGTGTGGCTGCTCAGCTCCCACCCACCTAATCTATTTATACCCAGAGCTAGCAGAAGTTCCCGTGTGGCCGCTGCAAGCCGTGACCATTGCTCTCCCAGTAAAACCAGTCCCTTTCCCTTTCAGATGAGCCCTCTATGTCTGAAATGAGCCATTCCAATGGGATTTACAGCAATCTCAACGAAGCGTCCCCTGCTCTGGGGAGACAGGCTGGGACCAACGGGAGCTTTGCCCTGGACCACAGCAGCATCCCAGCTCAGGACCAGTACCACGACCTGCGATCCAACAGCCCCTACGGGATACCCCAGTCACCGGCTTCCTTGCAAGCACTGCCAGGCCACCAGCCTTTAATCTCCAGCTTGGTTTACCCAGACAACGGCTTGGGCATCATGGGACAAAGCGGACAAGGGGTGCCCCAGTCCATGAGGGTCCTGGCTGGGAATGGACCCAGCTCCGACCTCTCCACCGGCAGCAGCGGCGGATACCCGGATTTCCCTGCCAGCCCGGCCTCTTGGCTGGATGAGGTCGACCACGCTCAGTTTTGATACAGGGTCCACCACCGTGCAGTGGGAAGGGAAAGGACTCGGTGCTGTTAAACGTCATCTGCTCTTGGAAATGAAGGAGGGAGAAACTGTGGTTGCTGAGCGGGGCAGGAAAGCGTGACGACACAGAGAGAGCGGACATGCTTTCAGAGGGCGACTCCGCGGCGCGCTGGCAGAGGACGGTGGGCAAAGGCAGTCGCACTGCGGGTGATATGGAGCGTCCAAATGAATCCGATTATTATGTCTTTATTAAACACCAAGACTTGTGCTTTACAGATTTGATATAACGTATTTTGCTTTCTGTTGTCAGTGCGTTCTCCAAAGCAAGGACTTGCTTCGTCACCCATCCACATCGAAACCTTTTAAAGAGAAAATAAAAGTCCTCATCCACGATAAAAGGTGTGACAATGTCTATATTTCTATAGGAGAAATGTTAATAGTGAATCACTTCCAAAATCCATGGTAGAAAACTCTGTTCTTCCAGCAGATTTTTTAAAAAGCGCACCGACGCGGTACGTTCTGTTTTATTTTGAATTTACATTAACTTTTCTAAAATGAAATGCTCTTTAATATGCCAATCATGTATCGACAACCCTTTTCCTTTGTAAAATGAAAAATCATATGTTAATTCTGCTCCTCGTCTGTTTCATTTGTAGATTGCTAGTTTTATTCTTCCATATAAGCGTTAAACCGTGAATAGATGTATTTATTACCAAATAACTACACTTGTGTCACAAGGTCAAGAGGTGTTTTTTCTTGACCCAAGAACACTAGCGGCTCCGAGATGTGAATCTTGCGCTTTGCTTTCCAATCCCTTTGCAACAGTTTTACCGCAACATCTCAAAAATCACCCTGATGTCTTGTTGCCAAATACCTTCTCGGTCGGGAGGGGGGGGGTGTCTCTCAGCAGGGGGGTTCGGCTGGTTTAGTTCAAGCCATTCTCCAGGCACCGCTGGGAGCGTGTCGGAGCGAGCACGCGCTTTCCTGGTGCCGCTTCTCTGTACCAGGCATTTGTGTATTTCTGCAGATATAGTGCGAGCCGATTGTGAGGAAAGGCAAGACAATATGTATATTGTTATCTGTAAAAAATCATTGAATTAACTGTAGCTGATGTGAATGTCCAGTGTCTTTTATTTATATTCTCTCTTTCTCTCTGATGATCAAATAGTTCAAGATTACAAATAAATTTGTCAGCTAAACTTTAAATAGTCTTTCGCTAAATTCACATCAAAAGCATCAATGTAGGTAAATACAACACCTGAAACTGAAAGGAAAAGCCCTCAAAAGTCGGTGCCACGATTCAACCAAGTGGTGAAATACCCTCCTCCCGTTAAATACAGGAGCAACCCCGCCGATGTAAAAATGCTTTGATAAGCAGAAGCAAAAACCGGCAGTTTTGGAGGCTGGCAATCCTTGGGAAATCCAAGCAGCGTTGCTCTGCGCAGGCATGGGCTTTGATCACGGTCAAGCTCGTTTTGACACGTCGTGGTTATTTTTCAACATTTGCTGCAAAGGTAGAAATAAGTAAGGCAGAAATTTGTGCCGATAAAGCAATAGAAAATAGCAGAGTCAGATACTGTCTGTGGGCAGAAAGTTGTGCACATGAAACACTGAAAGTCAGATATTGGAATATTTCAAAGAGAAATCAGAAAGAAAAGAACAGCCCTAAGGAATTAAGCTTGCCCAAACATATGCACGCCACGTGTGTGTACACACGCAGGAGAGGTGCGTGCACACGCATATCGTCCTCTACAAACGGCTGCGGTCACGCGCCTCAGGGCAGAGTGAAGCACTTGGCTGAAGTCTCTGATTTAAGATCCAGACAGGAGACACTTCTTAAAGCACATGGGCTTTGAGAGTCTCACTCCTCTGGGAAGTCGGGGAATATTTGTACCAGGGTCTTCCATGTATCAAGCATCTTTGAGGGTCTGTTGATTTGAGACCAGCAGCATGCTTCGGCAGGGAGGCAGCGCCAGGGCCAGGGGTGCAGCTGCCTCGGCCCCCGGCCCCGCGGGCGATGCTCTGGCCCACGCCGTCCTGCGCGTCGCGGGGGACCCCACGGGAAGAGCTGTGCTGTCCCCGGGAGGCTGCCAGCACCCCGGCATGGTGCGCGTTGCCCCAGGGACTCACCAGATGTCAGGCGGTGACACCTGGGAAGTCCAGGCTTTTATTCCTGACCTTTTCTAAAGGACACGTTGCCGCTGTTGGAATAGGGTGACGTGTCGCTGTCTCCGGTCTCTTGCAATAATCGCTCTCGCTGTTTTGCAGCCGCGGGGGACGTATGCCTGCCGTAATACCCAGCCGTCACTCCCTGCTTCCTGGCCACTCTGGGCCTTTGCTTGGTGACAGTGGGACGCTGACGTCTCCGGAAGCCAGCAGGGATCGACAATATTTGCAGAAAGATTGAGATTTGCAAAATCCTCGTTAACCACCGGCACTGTGTAAGCATTTTTAAGGCTCTCCCTGCTCCTGTTACACATGCACTGCATCTGAGAAGAAGAAACAAGTCCAGTTTCTGCTCTCAGTGAGCTATGAGAAGCCTGCCCAAAGCGAAACGGGTACACGCGTCCTGCCTTAGTGCTGCACTATTCACTCAACGGAGAAACTCTTTTTTTTTCAGGAGACCCAATCCAAGAGAAACCCCACTGCGTGACCCCGCGAGGCTTTCGGTGCAAAAACACCGAGCCAGTTTGGATCCAGGGGTGAGATGTGAGAATCTGCTCGCGTCTCTGCTCCTGGGGGATTTTTCAGGTGGGTGAAGCTGTGTCTCCTGCAGCCAAGGCAGAACTTGGCTCATTCGGGTCTGAGCTCTCAAGTCTGAGGCCAGAGCTCAGCTCAGCAGAAAGAGCCTGGAGCTGCTTTTTCTTCCTTCTCCAGAACTGAGTAATAAATGCCAACTGTTGCTGCTAGCCCATAGGTGTATCACGAGGACAATGAGACTTATGGGGTAATTAGAAAATTATGAGATCTAAAAAAGCAGATCACAAAACTTCACCCAAACGGAAAACAAGCGTTTGTGTTTTCAAGAATTCGGCGGTTTCTGTTCTCTTGCCCTATGGCCTGGGGACACCCCCACCAAATCCGGGTAAGTGTTTTGCATCAAAGCATTTTGGCCGTTCAAGCACAAATACTGCTTTCCTACAAACGATTGAACAAGATGGTGAAAGACTCTTATTTCCTAAAAAAGAAGGAAATAAGAACAGAAAGACAGAAATGCAGCTGGTTTTACGGTAGTGATGCTATTATAAAACCACTGTCTAGAAACTGTAGTAATTGAACATGTATTTCATAGATCTTTTTTTCATCGTTTCCCTCCCAGCAAGTAACGGGCGCTGCTGTTCCTCTCGCCCTGGCAATTCCCAGCGGATCGCTGAATTTAAGAAAGGAAGAAATGCAAATTTCCCCTTCTGCCTTTGTGCTTTGCCCTGAAAAGCAGAACGGGCTGAAAGTTGCCGGCGCTTGTGCTCGTCTGAACATGGAGAAAGGCTCCCCGAACGTCCTGATATAAAATTCAGGGATTGCATTTCAGCCTCTCCTTTCAGGGCTGAGGCTCAGGGATTCCATTAATATAAATGCTTTCTTCCCGTTAAAAAGAAAACCAATTTGAAAGAAGCAAATAAAACTAACACTATCCAACTGACTGACAGCTTGTAAAACGCAAACGGAATTAGGAAGAGGGGTTTTGCGTGGCTCAATTCGCAGGTGAGCTTTACAGCCTCCGCTGATTTGCGTGAGTGCACGACACGGGAGGCAGGAAATTTTTTGTGCTCTCAGCGAGGAAAACCCAGCGTACGAGTCTTTTTTTTCCGAACAGCGTATTTGTCTTCTAGAAGCAGTTGTGCCTAAACTCGCATTCCCTACAGACGCAGGAAATGAATAGATTTTCTGTCAAACATTAGAAGTAACTTATTTATTTCTTGTTTTGGTTTCTTGTATGAAGCCAATGAAACCAAACCCCTCGTGCTAGGAGGGACAGACGTCACCTCACTGCTAAATATTTGCTGCAATTTCTGCGGGGGTGTCAGCTCTGCAAGGGAACCTGTCTGCTGCAGCGGCTGAGGCTGCCGGCGCTGGCAGCGGGCAGTAACCCAATGCCGGCGAACTGGGCCGGGAGCAGCGAGGGCAGCGGGAGCCAAGTGCCGGGGGGCAGCTAATCCACCCGGCCCCGCTCGCACAGGTGGCAAAAGGCAGTGTCCCTGGCTGGGGACAGACTGCTTCCCCAGGGCACAGGGCTCAGGAGCTTTGTCCTTTGGGGACATTAGTGCTGCTTTGGGGACATTAGTGCCCCTTCGGGGACATGGGCCAGGTGAAACCCCCCAGGTTTCATCCTCGGGGTCCCCTCCAGTGCCTCCTCCCAGATGTGTCAGAGCATCTGAGCAGAGGTGCTCTCACCGCCCTGCGCATCCCACCGTGCCTCTCCCCGCAAGCGCCGACGTCTGTGCAAACAAGGCAGGAAAGCAAAGCCCTGCGTGATTCACACACTGAAATAACATTTAAAAGCAGCAAACGACTTTGCTAAAACCTGACAAGAAAACCAGGCTAGCAAAAATATGCCAAGAAAAAGAGCAAAGGTATTTAAATTCTTTTTTTTTTTCCTTTCTGGCATCTTCATTGTATGTCTAGGTGGGAGTGCGTTTTGCACCAAACCACACGTGCAGGCGTGTTTGTTGGCACACGGGTGATGCGCACCCGCCGCAGGAACAGAGCCTGGGGAAAACGTTGGTTCAGGATGCGGAAAGCACTGCGTTTGTGCTCAGCATTTTGCAACCTGGGGATGAAAAATAATTGAATAGCCAAATATGCAAGGCTTCTGGATTTAGATGAACTTTCCCGTGTTAGAACAGAGTCAGTTTCCGCACATCATTTCTCTTGCGGGATACACGTGTGTGTGTCAGGAAGGTACGCGTACTGCCTCCAGGGAACACAGACCGAGATGCCCTCACAGAAGATGCTATTTAAACGGTCTTCTGTGGTTTAGAAGCAGAAACTGTGTATTGGCTACCACGACATTTTGTCTTCTTTCCATTTTGAACGAAGGCTCAGGTAATCTCTAACAAACGAAATAAAGGAGAGCTGGTGTAGCCTCCGGGGCTCAGGGGCCAGGCAGCCCGCAGTGGTGCTGCCGGGCTCAGCACGGGCCAATGCACCCTCACAGCTGCTCCGGGGCTCTGGGAACAGTGATGCTCCCAAGGGAGGAATATCCGAATGGAAGGGACCCGCGTCCCTTCCTGCACAGCTGACAACCTGACTGATTTGCTGTGTGTGAAGCGCTGCGATTCTTGCCTTGAACCCAAGGAAAACGCAGAGGAAAGCTAACAAATGGCTCAGTCCGGACTCCCCAGAGATGGTTTTTGACACTTAGATATGACCCGGACCATCCTCCCGCAGCGGAGGCAGAGCTGCCTGCTAGGGTGACGGAGAGATCCCAGAGATTTGGACTTGGGAAATATTCCAGCAAGGATGTGCTGTTTTGGTCGCCGGCAGTCCCTATTTCAGACAAAACCAAACTCCACTCCTTTTTTCAGCTCCCTGGTTATTTTTCCACTGTGGTCTGAAGAGCGTCTCTGTCTCTCTGGGGAGGGCACAGCCACTTGCTGCCAGTATCTGTCCGGACACACGTCCTGCATCCCGCTCCCACCCGGGCACTGGCCTCTTCCAGCTCCTACGCAGGAGCCTGTAAAAGCCTCCGAGTCAGCTGGAGGCGAGTAAATCATTCCTGACAGCTACATCTCTACAGGGCAGTTAGAATTAATGTAACAATTTGGCGTTTAATGAAGCAACAACATGCTGGGCTGCAGAGAATAGCTGGGACCTGCTGCAGTCATATTATAATCCCTGAGGGACGCAAACGGCAGAGACTTCATCAGACGCTGACTTGTTAGGCTGAGCAAACTGCCATGTGGGAGGAAAGCGGAGCGGCCGGGAGCCCGCAGCCCCCTCCAGCTGGGAGCCAGCCAGCGTTGGCCAGCTGAGCGCGGCTCGTGGAGACCGACCCGCGGCTCCGAGCCCGAAACCTTGCGGCCTTGCGCTCCGGGGATGGGCGAACAGAAGGAGCAGTCCAGGGGGTGCGAGGGCACGTTGGTCGCGCGTTGCCTCTGCCGCTCTGCGGGGAGCTGCGCGCCCAGGGTCGTGGGGAGCCTTCGTCCCGAGGCAGGTCGCAGAGAACCTGAATCAATGTTTCTTGTGTAAAAAAATAAAAATCCTCCTGAAGCTTGTTGGAAGGAAGGGTAGAGAAAATAAATCAGCGTTGGAGGTGCCGGGCGGGCGGGGGGAACAGGCAGCACAATATGTTTTGTAAATGAAAACCAGCTTGATGAGGTGCTCTGCACCCAGAAGGCTCTGATTTCCACAGAAGTTGCAGGTATTCCAGCCGTCTCCAGGATAAGGCCTTTTAAAAACACTCAGTGCGTGAGGGAGGGAGGGAGGGAAGGGACAAATGCAAATGATATTGGAGACAATCTCCTCTTTCCCATGTATATACATACGCTCTCAAAGCATTGCAGTTTGCAGCAGCTTGGATGCTTTAAAATAAATCATGCGGTGCATTTTTTTCCCCTTGCTTTTAAATGAATCCGTAGCACAAAACAACATCCTCTCACTTCCAAAACCATCCGTGCTGGTGCTCTTCTCCGGGGCTGGCTGGTGTGTGTGTGGCCATAAACCTCAACGCGTTTTGTCGTGAAGCCTCATGGTCACCGGCTTTAAGGGCTTGACAGGTTTATAAAGTGCTGAGTGTCCCAGAGGGACCACGGCACTGTTTGCAGAGAAGATGAAGCGTGCCATATCCAGCTGGTCTAACAAGGCAGCGGGAAATCTAAATTAATTCGGGAATCGCTTCTGTTTTTCCGAGGGAGGACGTTGTTCTCGATCTATGGAAACAGCACACCAGAATACTTATTAACGGCAGGCTCGGGGGGGCGCGACGCCAGGCTCCCCTCTCTTGCAGGGGTGTAAATCAGGGGGCGTTTAATAGAAGTGCAAAGCAGCAGAGTGAAACAGGGGCCCCAGGGCTGTGTCCCCGCGCAGGCAGGGCTCACTCCCGCACAGACACCCCGCACAGGGCTGGAAAGGATTTGGGGTGGGAGGTGTATTTCCACTTGAAACAGCTGACTTACTCAAACCTGTCTGTAAGGAAGGATCAGCCTCAACACATCCCACCTGGGCTCTGCAGGTGAGGCCAGAGGGGAGTTATTTAATGGCTCTGGGATGCCCCTTTTCCAGGGTTGTGTCCTTGCTGGTTCCTGGCTTCTCTCAAGTGTCACGGGGCCACCCTGTATTGACCGTTTGGGACCTGGGATTGAGCCTTCCCTTTGTGCTGAAGGTCAGTTGTGTGGGCTGTGGGGCTGCTTTGGGGAGAGGTTGTCGCAAGCTCACGGGATGTAGGGCTGATCCTGCTTCCAGAGCATGGTGCTTGGTGTTTCCCCAGGGTCTGCCCTGGCATTTGTGTGGGCCATAGATTAAGCAGTATGTGTTTCTTCATATCCACAAGATCCCTAGGAGGTTGGTTAGCAACGTGTAATTTTTTTCCTCAATTGAAAAACCCCGAAGCAAACCTCAGATGACCTCAGCTCGACGTACAACAAGCCTTAGTTTAACACAGCCTGAGTTTGCGGGATTGGAGCTGTTTGCTGGTTCCTTTCTGTGAGGCCATGCGATGCTGAGCTGTGGCCGCTTTTCCTTCCGCGTGCTGCAAGTTGGACTAGGATTTGGTGGGATTTGTTTTGCTTTCTCAAATGTGAAATATAATTTGGAAGGTAGAAAAAATTCTGGAGACTGGATGCTTGCTTCTTCCCGGAGGCAGCTCTGCCCTGGGTCTGCTGCTGCCTTGTCCCTGGGAGGGGTCCTGGGAAACGAGAGGGGTGAACCAAGCTGTGTCTGTGTGTGCAGAGGAGGAGGGATGGGCATTACCTCCGGCTAAGGAAGGGCTAAACACCGTGTATCGCTGCACCAAAACTGTTGCTTTCTCGGGTGCAGTGGTACGGAGGTCCTGCAGCCCAGGCAGTGCTTGATGGGCTCGTCTGAGCATAATGGAGCGAAGCAAGGATGTGTGTGCTGAGCAGATCAAGCTGGCAGAAGGGGGATGTGTTATAAAGGTATTTGTTGTAACTATGGTCTTTGGAAGGTTCAGTTAAATACCCAGCGTGGTCCTCAGTACCCAACTGGTGTCGGTCAGTGTGCAGCCCCTCATGTCTCGCAGCAACTGCTCTGATGGTGCTGACCAGCCCCGAGCCAGAGCTGTGGGGAGCCTTTAGCTAAATGAGGGAGGATTTGGACAGCAAACCTCCCTGTTTGGGAACTGGGCTCCAGTCGTTGAGTTTATCATGTTGACTTGGCTTCATGTGAAATGGGGCTTTTATGAGAGCGATTGAGAAGAGCGGAGCCAGACCCTGCTTCTGTTCCTTGCCTCCAGCAGTGCTTAGCACAGCCTTCCCATTTTCATTTTCTGAACGTGCTCTCCTCGCTGCGGCCTGCTTCCGACAGGAGGCTGCCCTGAACTTCAAAATTAATTTTCCTGGACTATCCTAATCACTCTAGCTGAAACATCCCCTTGTTATGCTCTTGTTGGGACTTGGCTCTGGGGGATAAGGGCGTTTTGATGAACCTGCCTGATGTGGCAAAATTAAAACTTATTCTGGTTTTAATTTGTACTAATCATACACTCAGAAATAAAGAATTGGTCCCCCAAGTGTTTTTCTGGACTAGAGGACCAGGCTCCTTTATTAGCACAGATTAATATGCTGTATGCTAATTGCGGGATGCCGGTATTAGCCATGCCACAGCAATGGGGCAGCGCAGCCACGCCGAGTCACTCTGGAGCCGCAGCTGTAGCCCAGATCCATCGAAAGACAGATTTGACCAGGTTTTTTATCACTAGATTTGGCAACAGGAAAATTGTATTTTTCAGAAATAAATGCCCTTGTGTTAGTTGAAGCATCTCATTAACTTAGGAGAACATTAGCTGGGCATGCTTTGAGATGGGGTATTTTTCCACCCCCTTCAGCATAAAGGGCACGGGGTTATGTTCTATGTGCAAGTTTAACTGTTCAGACCAAATGCAGCACGATACAGCAGGCTCCTGAGCAAGCCCGCAATGAGCAGTGTTCACAGGAGGGGTCACTGAAATAACTGAGTGCCCAGCTCGGATTTTTGCAGGCTGATGCCTGGTATCCAGCCCAGCTGTGGCGTGCAGCCATAAGACGTGTCCTTGTGCCCCAATACCTGCCCTGGGGTAGGAGGCCCCTCTGTGCTCGGGGGAGAGGTGAGGTCCCCCTGAGCTGTCTGCACCTTTCCTTACAGCACCAGTGCGCTCAGTGCCGCAGGGGCAGGACAGCAGGAGAGCGGGGGCAAGGAGCTTCTCGTGCGTTCACAGGGTTTTTGGGCCCTTGCATGGCCCTGGAGCCAAGGTGAGCCTGTGTTTCTCCCTCAGGCATAGCACAGCTGGAACATGATCGCTTTTGTGGCCCTGCGGGTTGACGCATTACTTGTCATTAATATTGTATCAAGCCAAGCAGAGATCAAGTCGCAGTGCATGGAGCCTTGATACAGTCGTGCTTTCCCTGCTGTGCCCAACAGGCTGCAGGGAGAGGGCTGGGATACCTGGAGCGGGGAACGGGCAGCAGGAATTCTGAAGGCTGGTGAGCCAGGACTGAGTCTGGCCTCATCACCCTTGGCTTGCTGCGTCTGTGGGGACAGGAGTCACTTGGGAGTCACCTCCTGCTTCCAGCACGGCAGATACTGTACTTGCTGCTAGTGTTGGCAGAAAGACCCAGACGTTCAGCAGAGGATGGAGGAAGGGAAAATGAGAGTCCCCTTTTTTAAGGCCATCCCTGCTCCTGCTGTGAGTTGGGGTGGAGAAGGTGTTGAATGTTAGCCCACCCCAGGGAGTGGCTTTGTAAAGTAACAGGTCTCTGCGCCAGCACCTCTTAGGGCAGAGCCAGTCACCGCGTACTGCTCCAGGCTCTGTGTGTTGGGTGTTACGTGTGCCCCATCGCACTTGTGTGCAAGTGTCTTTGAGAGATTTGTCTACTGACAGCTCTGTCAGCTGCGTAGCTATAGCTCTGTATGCGCCTTTGAGTGCATTATACAGAACGTGTATGCTGGGCACCGTGGGTTATGCGTGTGCACTATGTCACTGTCTCTCAGCAGTGAGGCGGCAGCGTGTGGGTGCTCCGGTTACGGATTGGAAAGTAAAGCCAAGACTTATTGTGGGTATTTTTCAGCTGTCACAGGCCAACCTGCAGCCTGATGGCAATGATGAGCCCAGAGGTCAAATCCATCTTTGAAAAGTGGAGTTGAAGGCACGTATGCTTGAGGTAGAAAGACACTGGTGGTTTAAAAAAAAAAAAAGAAAACCCGCTGGTTATGTTAGCTGTGTTTTGGGGAGCTGTGTCACTTCCCACAGCCAGTCGTGCTAATGAGGAGGCTCGCTCTGAAGTCACCTCTGCCCCATTAATTAAAGCTGCTTGGTGCGAAGTGGTGAAGAGGAATTGAGGAAGGGCTCTTGACGCAGTTATACTTTCCATGGATGTTGCTGAGTATCCATTATGGCCCGTGAAAGCCTTGTCAACATTTTTCCAAGGAAGGATGAAAATGTAAATAACTTTAAAATGATTCAATGTCACTGTGGTATGGAAAAAGGTCATGCTGCTGGAGACCATTTATCTTTTTGCCGATTTAAAGAGCTTTTTCCTATTACATTCTTTGAAATTAATGTTTTTAAACATTACCCAAAGTAGCGTTAACAATCATGNGCCCTTGCATGGCCCTGGAGCCAAGGTGAGCCTGTGTTTCTCCCTCAGGCATAGCACAGCTGGAACATGATCGCTTTTGTGGCCCTGCAGGTTGACGCATTACTTGTCATTAATATTGTATCAAGCCAAGCAGAGATCAAGTCGCAGTGCATGGAGCCTTGATACAGTCGTGCTTTCCCTGCTGTGCCCAACAGGCTGCAGGGAGAGGGCTGGGATACCTGGAGCGGGGAACGGGCAGCAGGAATTCTGAAGGCTGGTGAGCCAGGACTGAGTCTGGCCTCATCACCCTTGGCTTGCTGCGTCTGTGGGGACAGGAGTCACTTGGGAGTCACCTCCTGCTTCCAGCACGGCAGATACTGTACTTGCTGCTAGTGTTGGCAGAAAGACCCAGACGTTCAGCAGAGGATGGAGGAAGGGAAAATGAGAGTCCCCTTTTTTAAGGCCATCCCTGCTCCTGCTGTGAGTTGGGGTGGAGAAGGTGTTGAATGTTAGCCCACCCCAGGGAGTGGCTTTGTAAAGTAACAGGTCTCTGCGCCAGCACCTCTTAGGGCAGAGCCAGTCACCGCGTACTGCTCCAGGCTCTGTGTGTTGGGTGTTACGTGTGCCCCATCGCACTTGTGTGCAAGTGTCTTTGAGAGATTTGTCTACTGACAGCTCTGTCAGCTGCGTAGCTATAGCTCTGTATGCGCCTTTGAGTGCATTATACAGAACGTGTATGCTGGGCACCGTGGGTTATGCGTGTGCACTATGTCACTGTCTCTCAGCAGTGAGGCGGCAGCGTGCGGGTGCTCCGGTTACGGATTGGAAAGTAAAGCCAAGACTTATTGTGGGTATTTTTCAGCTGTCACAGGCCAACCTGCAGCCTGATGGCAATGATGAGCCCAGAGGTCAAATCCATCTTTGAAAAGTGGAGTTGAAGGCACGTATGCTTGAGGTAGAAAGACACTGGTGGTTTAAAAAAAAAAAAAGAAAACCCGCTGGTTATGTTAGCTGTGTTTTGGGGAGCTGTGTCACTTCCCACAGCCAGTCGTGCTAATGAGGAGGCTCGCTCTGAAGTCACCTCTGCCCCATTAATTAAAGCTGCTTGGTGCGAAGTGGTGAAGAGGAATTGAGGAAGGGCTCTTGACGCAGTTATACTTTCCATGGATGTTGCTGAGTATCCATTATGGCCCGTGAAAGCCTTGTCAACATTTTTCCAAGGAAGGATGAAAATGTAAATAACTTTAAAATGATTCAATGTCACTGTGGTATGGAAAAAGGTCATGCTGCTGGAGACCATTTATCTTTTTGCCGATTTAAAGAGCTTTTTCCTATTACATTCTTTGAAATTAATGTTTTTAAACATTACCCAAAGTAGCGTTAACAATCATGGGGGTTATGGGATTGATCGTTATGCAGGCTGGGATTTAAATTGAAAAAGATTCGGTTTAGGTAGCTGTTGCTGGGGGATTTTAACGGACTTTTTGATTTGTTGCTTATAAAAATGTTTGCATGGTTTAATGAAAAGACAAAACCAGATCCTGAGTTCCCATGCAAATAGGAGGGTAGAACATTCTTTGGGAGTGAGTTTGGGATTGCAGAGGCAGGGCTTGCGTGTGCATGTAAATGTTAAAGTACATAAATCCGAGGTGACCCTGCAGGGACAGGGCCTTTATTTGCAGATGAAGCGTTGGAGGGAAGATGGGTCAGAGGCTTAGCCCTTAGCCCCACATAGTGTTGCTCCTCACTGCTGTGAGGGCATTTGGACCTGTGCAAACCTGGCAGCGTAGCAGAAAGTCTGTACCCGCTAATGCCTTCAGCAAAGACCCAGTCCAAAGGAGCACTGCGAAGCTGGAGTTCAGATGCCTGGCAGGTGTCTCAGTCAGCTAGGACAGGAATGATCTTGTCAAGGTTTAAAGCTGGGCTGGCTATTAAATGGGTTGTGGGTTTTTATACCTGTTACCTGCCAAGTGGCAATACACCGTGTGGATGCAGAAGATGAAGTCCCTGATCTGATGACGGTGGGCCGGCAGGGACCTTGGGAATGAGAGTTGGGTGTTAAAAATTCAGGGTTCAGGCTGTCGGTGTGGTTTAAAGGCAAGATGCTTGGAAACAAGAGTGTAAAGATGCTCTTTGCATCTGCTGAGGGGAAAGTCTCGCATCTGTTCCCCAAAGGGCAGTAAGTGCCAGCGATGACGGGCTGTCAGGGAAGGCGGATCGTGGCTACGTGCCCCTTGCAGCGGCAGAGCGCAGCCCACGAACACGGCCTTCCAGTTAGCTTGTCCGCTCCAGCTGCCCTGCAGCAATGCTGCCTTGAAGCTAAACTCCCCTCGAGTAACTTCTGACCATGAAAACAGGTGACACTTGTGAAAGGCTTTCTGCTCCTCTGCACAGGAAGAATTTCAACAGTTCTGAACATTGGTTTGGGGAAGGGGAAAAAATAGCTGTGCTCTTAACAGAAAAGCTTGGCCTGCTGAGATGTACTTGCATTTTTCACCTCTGTTGCCCCTGCTACATTGAGTGTGAGGGAGCAGGGGATGCCACAGCTGGTGCTTTGCATGTAATTTTCACCCTCTTGTTAATGACCTTGCAGGGATTAGCATGGCCTTCTCCATATGCCAGTAGATTATGTCTGTTGGCAGCTGCTACTACTGGAGCAAAATGGGATAGTTTTCATTAGGAGTGCTTGACACTGGGTTGCCCTGGGTGTCGTCAATCCTAAACTGTCAGTGCCTTTGAATAAAGCAGTGTACAGATGTGATTTATTAGATGTGTTGCTGCTTTGCTGGAAATGTGGCGTTTTCAAGTCAGCAAGGTCTTGCAGAAGTGTGAAAGGGACCTTCTTGCTCTTCCCTACTCACTCGTCCTTCGAGCCCGCAGGCTCTTTGCGGCTGTCTAGCAGTGCTGGATGGAAAATCTGCCCGAAAGACTGAGTGGCATGGGCACTTGGATGAAGTAACCCCCATGGTATTCAGTGTAGCTACTTGCTAGTAAATATATGTGTGGTTGTGTTCAGTAGGGGAAGCTGTGTATTTTTCAACAGCCTTAACTTACAAGTATGTTCTGAATGAGTACTTCTATCCAACTTGAATGGGGGGATGGGAGAAGCAAAGACTATTCCTCAGTGTTGACACATGACTTGACCTTGAAATGATTTTATTTTGATGATTAAGAAAATATTCAGATTTACTACACACTTCCCCCTTCATTCAAGCAGTGCAGGGAAAGTCAGGTTTCAGTATTCCTTTGTGCCCCTGATTCAGCTGTAAGAATATCCTGAGACTGTGTAATATTTCTGCAGACTGAGGCACACGCAGTTTCTAGGGTGTGGGGCAGAGCATGAGCGAGAGCCTCACCCGGCTGCCAGGGAGAGATGCTGCAGCGGCTTCCCTGTTCCCTTTGCCACGGGAGGAACCAGGCTCTCTGTGTTCTGCAACGTTATTAAGCCTCTGTTTATCCTGTTTTAAAATAAGCAGTTTAAAGGTGGCTGTCAAAGATGATAGGCTACAAATCCATGTCATTCTTTGATTTGCAACAGCAAAGCTTAAACCCTCTTGTGTTCCTCCCTCCCTAACGGAATGAGGGCTTGTGCCCCCCAGCACGCTGCAGCCGTGTCCCTGCCTGTGTCTTGGGCAGGACTTCTCATTTAAAAGGGCCTGAGACTATCCTGATGGCCCAGGCAGCATCCAGACTGTTAGTCCACAGAACTCAGTGCTGTTATTTAGGACTTGTGTCCACCTGACAGACCCAAGCATCGCTGCTGTGATGTGGCTGTATCGAACGGCAGGCTTGGGTAAGGGACCCGCAGCTGTGGGAGAGTCCCAAAGCTCTTTGATCTGCTCGACTTTGTGCCCGCTCTCAAGCACTGGCCCACCTGCCCTTCTGAGTAGTACTGAGAGGAACAGCTTCACTGCAGTCTAGCTGCTTACTGACTCTTTGCAAGTTTAGTAACCACCAACTAACTATTTAAGGCATGCCAGAGGAGGGCTAACAGCCATGTGATATACCAGGTATGAGCCATCTGCAGTAAATGTCCCTTGTAGTCAATGGGTAATTATTCCATCAGCAATAGTTCTGATGAAATCTAAACTAATAGTGCATGTGGGACATTTGATTTAAAAGTGAAAATGTAATGTTAAGTGAATGCTGCTCGTCATTTATAGCGATACAAAAGCTGCTGTTTGTAACGAGCAGCAGGGCTGGACCAGCCCAAATGCCCAACTGGCACTGCCAAAAAAAGGAAAAGTGAGGAAAATTCTCAAATTTGAATCAAGTGAATTTATTGGCCCATAGTATTCTGAGAACATTCACAAACGTCGTTTGTGGGTGAAGATCCCACTTCCCTGGGGCTGACGGAGGCCTTTGTGCAGGTCTGTACAGGCTGGGCACTGGTGGGGGGGGCATTTTGTGGCCAGGTTCCCCAGGGACAGCTGGGGTGGGGGCTGCTGGTGCCTGGGTGACAACTTGCCCTGAGCCCCTGAGCAACATCCTAGACAGAAGAAGACACTGAGGAGTGGTGAAAGGCTGTGGGCAGGGGATGATAAATGAGGAGGAAGAAAAAAAGCAAGAATAGAGAATGTGAAAAGTGCTTGAACTCTGGCTGCAGTAGCATTACACCACAGATGGGTTTGACTTCTGTATTCAGCAGTAGGAATAAAATGTTGCCCTTGGTAATTAGAGGCAGGGTCAGCACCGCTAGATTTTGGGAAAGAAAAATAAAACAGGTTAGTTAACAGTGATATTTAGAACAGTCTTTCTTGTAATGTGAGGACTAAACTCCAATACCAAAGTACAGAATAAAAAGTAATAGTCACAGCTATTTTCCCATCACATATTACAGCACCAAGTACATGAATCCTATCAGCATCTGATGATCTAGTAATGATGCCAATGGTGATGTGGATGAGCCTGTAGCTGGGATCCTCACCGGCTCTGGAATTTCACAGATTTGTGGCTTTTGCTGCTTTGTGCCCAGGCTGGGGAAGGCTCTGCTGTGGTGTGGGGTCACAGGCAAGCCCCCGGCCCCACTCGCCACCATCTGGTGTCTGCAGCTGGGCCATGCCCAGGGGGTGATCCCCACATTTCAAAAAAACCTGCTCCTTTTCCCTGGCTTTCCACTTGTGGGAGTCCCACAGAGGTGATGGGGTCCGAGTAAAACCACCTGCTGTTCTCATACCTGGAAGTTTCCTTTCACAGCCGTGTCCAAGTGCTGTGAAAATATCCTGAAAGAGAAGCGTGTGTTTTACTGTCCGTGCCTGTGGTTGGAAGGGCTGCTTCCTCACCAGTGGTCTGCCTGACCCAAAGGCTGCACCCAAAGTTCCCTCTGAACAGTGCTGAAGATGCCCTACCCCATTCCCAAATTCCCTGATAGAGGAGGGCATTCCAGAAGGTGTAAAACTTACCGGCATGATTGCCGTGCTGACCCACGTTCCCATGAGTGTCTTGGGGACGTAAAGGAGAGAATGCAGAATTTATGTGCCTCGTGGTCCTACAGGCTGTGGCTTGGCCACAGGTGTGCTTTTGCACCAAGTAGATTGGAGCCTGAAGAAAATCTGGGGATAAAATTGTCAGGCTACTGTTTGCCAGTTGGGTTGCTCTGCACCTTTCAGGCAGGTAAAGGTTTCTGCTGCCTACTCCAAAGAATGAGTGAGGCAGATGAAAACCGCTGTGGGAGCGTAAGGAGTAGCAAGCTTGCTTGCTCAGAAACATGGATGATATCAAATTTTTGCTTAATCATTCTTGCAATGGGATTTTGGGGATTTCCAGCAAAAGGTGACAGTTACTGACAGCATCTAGGAGTTCAGGACTTGAGCTAGCTTTCATTATTCAAATTCCTTTTCTTTCCTTAAACTAAGCATTCTATTAGTAAAGATGAGATATTTGAGTATACTAGTATTTGCAATAGGAAAATTATAGTCGTGGTAGGAAAGTCTTACTGTTTTTTTTCCTGCTTTCATTCTGCTCTCATTAGAGAAAAGCTCATTCCAAAGTTTCGTTAATTATTTAGGCTACTGATGTAAACCTTGCTGAAAACATTCTCTTGACACCATAAGTCTAAATTGGAAAGAGAATTGACATGAAAACAGCTTTAACACATTGGTTGTCAACACCTATTAAATATATGATGTGATTTTTGTGTGGTTAACGTTCTTGATATCGGGATCACAAACTTGAGCAATAAGACATCAGCCCAGAGAAAGATTTTTGGGTGATGAGTGCTTCTACCCTAGAGATAGTGAAATCCCAGTTTAAAACTGTAGAGTGCAACTGGTGGCCACAGCCCAGCCCAGAAGCTGCCAGGGACCCTCTGTCAGACCAAGGCGTGTGGGAGAGCAGCAGGGCCTGCATCAGGGCAGGATGACTTCTCCGTGTGCCCCACAGCTCCTCCTCAGGCTGCACAGCTGTGCTCGGTGCTCTCCTGGCACCAGTTTCCTGCACCTGCCCTCACCAACCCTGTCCCAGCAGCTCAGCACCATGGTGGACTCAGCCTGGCATGGGTTTACCTTGTGGTGCTAATTTTGGCTGTGTGTTTTTCCTAGGTGAGGCCACCTGGCACTTTGTATTCTCATCTGTCCTCTGCCATACCCACAGATGAGGGGGCACGCTGGGAGGGTGACGGGCTTCTCCCTCTGCATCCCGGGGAGCAGGTTTCTGTGTCGATGTGGAAGCAGCCTCCTCGCTACCACATTCAGGGATGATGTTCCAAACACTTCCTTTCCCAGAATTCAGCACACAACATTCATGTGTGACGATTTCCAAGGTAGCTAGTTTCTGTGGCTAGGTTTATCAGGAATGAAAACTATTTAGCAGAATATTAGGGTGGAGGGAAAAAACCCACAACTCCCAGATACCAGAGATCCTCCCTGGGGCACACCCAGGTTAAAGCTTACCCCGAGGTCTCCTGATGAAGACCTGGCTTGCGTAGGCCTGCTCTGAGGCCCTGCAGAGAGCGATGCCTTGCTTAGCAGCTGCAGGGGTCCCAGTCTCGGGGGAGTAATTAACTGTACCAACCTCGGAATTAAGATTACTCACAAACATGCTGAGGGGTGGATGTCTCTGGGTATGAGCTGANGGGAATGAAAACTATTCAGCAGAATATTAGGGTGGAGGAAAAAAACCCACAACTCCCAGATACCAGAGATCCTCCCTGGGGCACACCCAGGTTAAAGCTTACCCCGAGGTCTCCTGATGAAGACCTGGCTTGCGTAGGCCTGCTCTGAGGCCCTGCAGAGAGCGATGCCTTGCTTAGCAGCTGCAGGGGTCCCAGTTTCGGGGGAGTAATTAACTGTACCAACCTCGGGATTAAGATTACTCACAAACATGCTGAGGGGTGGATGTCTCTGGGTAGGAGCTGAACCAGGGTGTTGAAAAGCTACTTTCAGGAACACCCAGGGACCATCAAGTCAGTCAGGATGCTCTTGATTCTTGACTAGGTTTTTTTTAATGAGGTGTGAGTCAGTAACCAGAAGACACTAAAAAGCAATTGTATTAAATCAAGAACTACATTTGACTTTATGGATTGTTTATGTGATCTTTCTTTTATTAATTCTTTATCCTTTAATATTGTAAAGGATTTGTGTCTACAATAAATAATGTAAAGTTACATTACATCCTCTTTGGCTTAAAATTTTAATATTCCTATTGCCTATCTCCATAAAGAAATTGTATTTGAGGACACTGCATATGTACAGCTGCAGTCATAACCCTAATGGAATTACTATTCAAGCCAGGCAAGATTAGTATGAACGCCAAGAAACTACCCGTCTGTCAGGGGAAAAGGTAAAAGTTCACAGTTCACCTTGCATCCAAATTATTTATCTCCCTAATAACTTAATAGATTGAATATATTACTTGTCAGTGACCTTGATGTACAACAATAAAGACCCCTTGGTTGTGTCAGAAAATATATGAGACTATAATAAGTAGTACTTATGTAGTGGAATAAAAACATATTCTTTATGATAATGAAGTCCCTTCCCGCAAGGGCACCACAAGGACGTGAAACCATGCAAATATAAACACTGGCCTGCACTGGACTGTAGCTAAACAGTGGCTTCTCTCCTAACGCCAGCTCAAGAGCGCAGGAGGCTGTGCTCTGCAGGTGCCCAATGGTGCAAGGGGTCCCTCCCCACACACGGCGTTATCCCGTGGAGGCTTATGCCCTCTGCTTGTCTGGACACAGGTGACGTCCTGCATCCCTTCTTACACCCACTTCATGCAGAGAGCTAGCACCTTGCTTTTTCAGAGAGTCCTGCTGACTTTGTGCCATTTCCATAATTCCCATGATTATTTCCATTCTGGATCTCCCAAGCATTTAAAAGAATTATTTAAATTAGAGTTTAGGATCAAAGGTAATACTGCAAATAGGCATGTTGTAAATGTGCCTAAAAATAGGAAGGTAATTTCCCTGAGTGCCGTGGTCTCTGTAGCAGTGCAACACGATGTCTCTATTTCTTTCTGTTTCTATGTCTATTTTTCAAGGCTTCACATTATCTAAAGGGGAAAACAGAAAGCCCTCGAAGGATATTGTTCTTTAATAAGGCTTATGATTATGGATTTTTTCTTCCTCAGCCAGCACAGAATTACTGTTAATATGCTCAAATGGAATGAGTCTCTCCTCTTTAATAGGTCATTTTAATCATATATTTAAAGTTTCACTTGGAGATGGAACAGGAGGGTGAGAAGGAAGAGAAGAAAAAGGGGAACTGATTTTATCTGTTCGATGTTTTCCAGTTAATCCTCACGCTGTGCCTTCTCCTGGTGCCTAAGGCAAGCTGAGCACTGTGGTGGTTGTGCAGCTGGCTCTGACGCATGCCAGGAGCCGCCCTTGCCTCCTGGGGTACTCTGGGTGCAGGCTGTATGAGAAGTTGGAATGCCATGTCCAAGCCTGAACACCGGTCTTGGAAAACAATGTGGCACCCTGTCTGAGGTCCCTGAAGTTACAAATCCTCCTTTCTTCCTCCATCGCTGGTGCTGCATGCCAGGCTGGGCCTCCAGCCCCCTCTGCAAAAGCACAGGACCCAGCCCGGAACGGAGCAAGCACCTGCAGGCTCATCCGTGCTACCAGCAAGCCCCCTGGAGCTGGCGTGTGTGCAGTTGTGCTCCCATTCCCCAGCCACTTATCCCAGCAGCCTCACGTGTTTGATTGTATTTATGGCCACTTAATCTGTGCTAGCAGCCAGGATCAAATATATCTCCAAGTATTGATCAGCTTTAGGCTGATAGAAGTTCAAGCTCATGAGGTCTTGGTCTT
The DNA here is from genome assembly GCA_013398225.1 of Steatornis caripensis. Classification (NCBI taxonomy): domain Eukaryota; kingdom Metazoa; phylum Chordata; class Aves; order Caprimulgiformes; family Steatornithidae; genus Steatornis; species Steatornis caripensis. The sequence goes on from VZSC01013077.1 coordinate 135,846, forward strand.
TGACCCTCAAATAGGATATGAATCTCAATCCAATAGACTGATATTCACACGCAGTCGCTGCCCAGGGTTGCAGGCTGCAAGGAAAAAATCAATGAAGAGTGCTAATGATTCACAATTTATAGAGCAGCTGCCATTTTAATATTAGAATAAATGTTATATTGCAAAGGGATGGGAACATAGGTGGTGGCATGGAAAATATTTCTTTGGAGCCTTTTCTGTGGGAAAATGATGTGCACAGGATTTTATGAAGTATAATTTATTGGCCTCATTTAGACTTATAATTTAAAACTCCTTATGAAAAAGGTATTTAACTAGAGTGGATTGGGTAAGGAAATGGCAGGGGCAGAGCAGGCTGTCTTCGAGCGCTTCAAGTGCGTGCTGGTGGGGAAAAGGGAGCAATATCCTAATATGTGAGATGGGAAGTAAGAACTCCCCTTCTGTTTAAACATCCCTGCAGCATCTGGCATCCAAGAGGCCCCGTTCTCTGCCTTGGCTCTTCTGAGCACACTTGTAAATGAAATATATTGAACGTGCTGATGGGGTATATGGAGCACATTGACGTGATCCATTATTTAATCTTAGAGTGGAGTGGTAGGACAGAAAACTGCAGAACTGGTGTGTGAGGGTTGGAGAGAATTACTGAAGCCAAAGAGAAGGGGCAGGCTGGAAGAGAGACTTCAAACCATGGGAACATATGAGCACTCTGTCTGGATTAGACTGGTTTTATTGTATTCTGAAAAAAAAAACCCTCATTTGTTTGCAGTGAATTAGTTTCCTTTGCTGAGGTTTCTTTACAGGAGCTCATGGGGACAGGTAATCTCCAGACTGGGGCACAAAGGCAGGAATGACACAGGGAGCTGTCAGGGAAAAATGGAAGGTAAATTCTGCCCTTCTGCCTCTTCCTTGGCTGTGATACACTGGGGATGGGAACGGAGAGTCTCTCTGGAGAGAGTGAGGGGGAGGGAATGAAATGTCTTCAGCTGCTGCAGTTCCCTGGATGACCCAACAGCTTGGGCCAGGCTGGTGTCGGTCAGCTGGAGCCCTTCCTCGGGCTATGTGTCAGGAGCCAGAAGCGTCCTGGGAAGCAGCATTGCTCCTGGACCCCCAGCGTGATGTCCTGGAGGGTGGCTGCCACAGCTCTTTTTTAGAAGCCAGTGCTTTTCACTTCTCTGCAGAGAGCAGCATCCCCAGGTTGGTTTGCAAGCCACCCTTACTGGACAAGCAAAGACTTCAACCTGGGAAGACTCTATCTATCCTTTCAGCCAGAACTGCACCCTTATGCCTCAGTTCTCAGGTGTAGTAAGTCTTCACCTGTAAGTCCAGTTCACAGCACGCTATTTCAGTGCAGAATAATGTGTTTCCCTGTGTGCATACAAATGGTATAAGGATTTTAGTACGAAGAACCTAGGCTTTTTAGAACAGACAAGAAAAGATGGAAATCCTACATCAAAACCACAATTTATGGCATCTGTTTTGGCCATCTCTGTATTTATTTTTTATAGAAGTGAAAAGAACTTAAATAATTCATCTGCCTGAGAGCTCGTAACTCTGGCCTGTGTAGAATATCCTTCATATATCTCATAACCTAGAGCCTATTGACAAACTGTATGAAAAATAACAGCCTTTTCACTTGCAAAAGCAAAATCCAATTTATTGATTGTGATAGTCTAAATAATGGCATTTATATTGACCAAAAGGTATTGCCCAAACAGGTTAGAGTTTACTTAACTCAGGGCATGAAATGTCTCTTGCATCCCATCATAAACCCAAGATTTACTTGATGCTTTTCCTTCCCTGGTTGTGCTGCCAGTGACCAAACTGTTTTACAAAGAAACTTGTGACAGGTGCTTAATGAAATTAAACAGGAGAGCTTTGGCAAGGGAGGAATGGACACAGGGCATGAACATGTTGAGGTTTTTTCACTCTGACAAGATATAGAGAGGGTTTATCTGTGGTATAAGCACACAGCTGCTGCGGTAACCATTAGGTGCTCTGAATTCACAGATTGGAGCTACACGGGTGCCCCGGTGACTGTCGGGTACCAGCAGTCTCAGGGGATCCTGTAAATGGGTGCAATTTGAGTGGAGAGCACTGGATGTGCCTAATGGTGCCCTTAAGTTTCTTCTGGGAAGTGTCATGGAAGAGCTCACACAGATTTTCCAATATCTGCTTGTGTGGGTGTAGGGAGAGGGGTCAGAGGGAGAGCCAAAGGCTGGGGAGGCTTACAGCTACAGTTTAGTGAGGACAATGCTTCGCGCTGCCTTCCCTGTGCTCCTCTATGGCATTCGTGCTGTGTTCACTGCTGCGTGCTGGCTAGGCACGGCTCACCAAGTAAGTCTCTGCACTTTACTGGTGGACTCTTCCTTGGTTTTTGGCTCTCTGGTGCTGCCTCCTTTGTTAGGGGTTAGGCAGGACTCTGCTGTTTACTGTCAGACTTTGGTGCCAGGCTAGTAAGAGTCCAGTGAAAGTAAGAACCTGTTACGCTGACATTAGGGTGACTGATTTGAGCCCTAAAATTTGCACCCAGATCTGACCCCAGAGCTACCTGAAGTTCAAGGTGGGTTTGTTCCAGTGTCCTAAATTTGCGCTGTTTTGCTTTCTCCCCATCTTGACAGTTTTCGGCTTTCCTCTGTTTTTTTCTCACTCTCAGATTCCCTCTCCTAATTGGGAGACAAAGTGATTGTTACAGCCTCATAAAATACTGAAAAACCTTCCCCATCAATTCTGTCTCTTGGAAAGTGTTCTCCAATCCCAGTCCTGCATACATTCTATTTAACTCATAAATGTTTAAATAGGGGCCTAAGATATCCCAACTCTGTCTCTTTACATAATGAAATTACAGGGAGTCATATGTTACTACCATCCATAAACTTATTGTGCACTTTACATAAAATTCAGATCGGGTGGCTCTGCATGCATGCATATTTTACATTTTCAACTTTAATAAAGAAATTAGTAGAGTGCTGGAAAGGCTGCTTTGCTGTACGGTCAATTCGGATCCTGGGGGCCATAAATCTGAAAGCCTATGATTTGTTGTTCTCTGCTCCCAATAAATTAAGCCTTTCCTGATGGAAAGGTTGGCTACATTTGTTGCAGTTTAAGTCACAGTATTCGGACAAAGAGGCATCTGGATGTGCTGGAAGGGGGTCTGCGCTGGGTCCAGCGACGCAGGGAGAGTGTCTTCATTTTTATGAAACTGCTGGAACCCACAGCTGATTCCATGGTATAGGTTTGCAAGTCAGGATAACTGAGTGGAGATGACTTTCAGCTGAGGGCTGACTGCATTTTAAAGGCTTTTGCTGAGTTCCTTGGAGCTTTTTTGCCTGGATGAAGCAGTGGCTCAACGAACAGGGAGAAAGCCAGGGCTGGATGCAGATGTGATTTGGGGGACAAAATGCAGCTGTGCCCCTGTTGCCTGACCAGAAAGATGCCACCAGGGCAGTTCTCAGAAAAAGAACCAGGCAGGGCAGCACTGTGTAGTACACATGAGCTTGCATGGCAGAGGCATGAGGGTGTTACACAAACAAAACCATGTAACTTCATCTCTATGGCTAGTAATAAGTGTCCCCAGCTGCTGCTTAAGGGTATCTCTGCTGGGTATGGGTTGATCTGCAGGGTCTGGTGAAGCAAAAAGTATTACTGTTTCAACCGTGAAATCATAATATCATTTAAAAACAAATCATTTCAAAGTGCTTAAGTCTGTCATGTCTAGCATGAAGAATGATTTAGTTGGTAGTTGCTTATATTTTTCCATTAAGAAAAAATAATCACAATTCCTAGTTTTTTTCCTTCCTCATCTAGATTTAAACCTTCTTTTAGCCAGAAAGGAAAAACATTCTTGCCATTGAACAAGACAAAGGGCTGTCCTGTTGAAGTAGGAGCTAATCTAGAAATAATCTCAAAGCAATGCTGAAATAACCAGCTATTCTGCAAAGTCTAACGCCAGAATAACCAGCCTCCCCTGCCACAAATGTGGGTTAGCTCACTGTAGTATGTTCCTTTCCAAGAACCAAGTTTTTGAATCAATAAGGTAAGATGAGCCACAAAAAAGCAAAGGAAATGGTGCAGTTACCAAAATGGAAGGTTTTGTGTTTCAAGCGATGAGGGGGGAAAAAAAGTCATCCTAGGAGTGACTTCTTTTTGTCCCAGCTGGGAGAAGATCAACATTGGGAAAGGTGACATTGTGACAAATACAACATTATTGGTGTCAGAACCAACCGAACATAAGAAAATCGGACATAACTGCTGATAAATTGGCACTGAACAAATACATCGCCAGGTAAAAGGTTGGAAACAGACTTATGCCAATGTCTGTACACTACACACAGGTACATGTGTGTGAGCACTTACAGCTGTTTAAGAATTCACTGAACAGCTCAGGGATATTAGCATTAATTTCACCACACTAAAACATAAAGGAGTTTAATCTTTTCTGTCAGATTACTATAACAAAAGGCTGGTAGGTGTGGGTGGCACATTACAAATCTGCTCTGAATAAATATTGGGTGAAGAAAAGAAATTTTGTTTGTGTGAGGAATATATTTCAAGTTTAACAGTAAAGTGGCCAGGTCATGCCTATCCTCCAGCCTGGAATTCACCCTCCCAGCAAGGCAGTGCTGTCAGTGGGACGTTAATCTGTATCAGACCCACATCTGCTCCTTTTCACCATCTACACTTCTGAATTAAAGTTTAGCCTTGACCCGTTGAAGCAGTGTCCATGCTAAGGAGGGCTGCCCATCCTGTGTCTGCTTGGTGTGTTGGGTGCAGGTGAGTGATCTCTACTAAGGCTTGTAGGGCCTCCCAGTGTCTTCTCCAGGTCACACTTCACACCACTACCTAAAACTCCCTGATAAAAGTCTTGTGCCAAAGGCCTTAACTAAGTGCTGCCCAGCTGCTGCTGTGAGATGCTGACAAGGCAAACCTGCTCTGCATTTCAGTTCTGGCCGAAGACTTTCCCTGTTAATTGCCAGGCAGTAATTGCCTGGCAGGTGCTGGCTGAGGGAGCTGATGTTACTGTAAATGCTGAGGAAAGAATGGATGGATTAAAAAAAAAAAGGGGGGGGGGAAACCTGAGCTGGTACCTATGAAATGCTTGTGAACTTATTGTGTCCCCAGTGCCAAGGGAAAGCTGCTCTGACCTCTGCAATCCGCATACCTCCAGCGCCAACACAAAGCACCTGACAAACTCTTCCAAACACCAGCCTGAACTTGAGGGGAATTGCTTTTGCTGAACAGCCGTTATAATTCCTGCTGTACATCCAGATTTTGACAAGTAAATCTCATATTTTAAACACAGGATTAAAAAATTTTATTACTACAGTGGGGATTAAGCAGTAAAGCCTCAGAATGTAAGTCTGCAAAGTAGGAAACACGGGAAAATAAAGTGAAATCTATTGTTTAAAATAACTCGGGCTTAACCCTTTGTCACCTGGTGCAGACCCAGATTGCAATCAGTACAGCCCTGTAATAATTATCCCCGGGTCTCTTGTAATGTTTCACAGGACAGGTAGGGGATATGGAATTTCTTCCTGTTGTTTTTCAAATCCCTCCATTTCTAGACTTGGCTGCACCATCATGCTCAGAAATAACACTAGCATTGAATAGCATCCGAATGAGAAATTCAAGCCAGCCAGCCTCATTTGCTGCAGTGACTTGTCTGATTACAAAGTGGTTCATTTCCGTTCCTCCTTGTTTGTTTTTAGAGGAAAGTCTCTTATTTAGAGCTCCATTGTAAAAGTGCAGCACATAGAATAACTTCTCAGCTGACAAGTTTTCAAGCCTTTGGGTGAAACCCTGACCCCCCAGGAGCCAGCAGAGGTCTGGCCCTTGTTCTCAGTGAGCAGGGATTTTACCCAAAATGCCTGATTTTCAACCTGCTCCCCCAAGGGCGATGTTGGGAATGAAGCAGAGGACAGGGAGCTGGAAAAGTGTGGGTTCTGTTTCCCAGCTGTGCACTGGCCCAAAACCTCCCTTTTCTAAAATGATAGTTCATAATACTTCTGTACATGCCAGGTGGAAGTCTAATTCATCTGTGGCTAGCAGGTGATTTGAAATCCTTAGCTGAAAGCTGTTATGGAAATAATAATTCTTCCAGGATGACTGGAATGCTCAAATTTAGAGGCTGCCACCTCACACCTCCAACTTCAGAAAGTGAACTCACAAAAGGCACTGTTGTCACCCACCTGTGACAATGTTGTCACCCTGCTCAAATTTCCCCCAGATATTCTCATCCAGAACAATGAAACACTTTCCAAGAGAGCAGTGAACTTCACCACAGGGAAAAACTTAGTACCAGTAGTAGCCATCTGATGGAAAAAACCCATTCCATTTTTGGATGAATAAAGATACCTCTTGATGTTTACTATGTCTTTTCTTCTCTCCCTGAGTTCACACATATTTGATAAATTTGATTTTCCATGGAAGTGCTGGATAGCAGCAGCTGCTGGGCTCAGGACCACTGCAGAACTTAGAATGCGATGTTGTGGTATGTTAGGCAAAGCTCTGTCAAACCAACAGCTCCCACTGTTCCTAAGATTCAGCTATTTTTCTACTAATATTGCTTTTCCGAACAACTAATGAACACCTAATATCCAATTAGCTGTCTGTTCCTTTGGATGCAGCTCAGGAATCTAATAAAGTCACAGGCACAGTCCCAAATCTTATGAATCTGGCATGTTTGCTCTTGGTTCTTCTGGACAGTGAGAATTCCGACATTCCAAATGAACATTTCTATGTCCCCACCAGGGCCGCAAGAGATTTTGACTTGTTTTTAGTGTTAGGAGTAAAACAGTTGATAAATGTAAGCCTTCAGAGATTCCCTTGCTTTGCTAAGGGACGTAAATTTATCTAACCACAGGTTAATTACCAGCTATTTTCACACTACCAGAACATTCTTAAAAACCAAATCAATGTCTAATAAATGATTTGTGTGTGTCCAATAATTAAAACCCTACTGCTCAGCACTCACCAGCTTTTACCACGCTGAAGCTGTCAGAAGATGCTATTTTGTTCTAGCGGTATCAGTAGCACAATCCTTTTACGTAGCCCCCTGATTCTTGCATGAGGAAATAAAAATGTTGAATGTGTTAAACCCTCTCCATGAGAAGGAGTTATAAGTCATTGGTATAATAAATGCATACAGAGTTACTTTGCTTACTGGCACTGTTGGCTACGTTCCTATTTCTCCAGGCAAAGAACACAGATTTGGCTACTCTGAATACACAAGCAAGCTGCAGGCAGGAGTAGAGGTCATCCCGAGGGCAGAGAAATTTTAAGTTTTTTCTTTCGGTGTAATTTTAGCTGCCTTTTGATATGGCTGTTAATTAACTAGTAAACTAGCCTTTTCATTTCCAATTAAATGTATTGACGGTGCATTCTGACTTTGCTTGTAATCTACTATTTTCCCTTTGGTGTAATCAATACAGAGATGCCATAAAGCTACAGGTGACATTAAAAAGAACTTTTCTTTATCCCACATAATTAATTGCCTCTCTATCTCCATTCCATTATATAACCAGTGTAACAAAATAGCCTGGAAGGCTGCCTTAGGGGGAAGGTGGGCCTAATTTTTTGTGTAGTACTGGGCCTCCTTGGTTGAAGCAGAGCTGAAGGCAATTCTTGCAGTTTGGAAAAATCAAAGTTTATTGCTTATTTGAGATGGGCTTTTAAGAGGAGCACAAAAATCTGGGAAACTTGCATCTGTCCTTGCTCCTACAGTTTTTGCTCTAGCAAAATGTCCCTTTACTGCTTCAGAATAAATGCGTATGTGGCCAGTGTTCTGGGCAGTTTCAAAGCCAAGACCTGCAGTGAAGGCGAAAGCAGTAACAACAGTTCTGTCCCAAAGAAAGAATCTGAAGTTGGTGAGCAGCCCAGGTTTGTGAGTTAGGCGTGCAGCAGGCAGATGTAGACTAAACTCGCTGCCCTCAATCAGAGCCTTACCACTGCCTCATTTCTGTGTGCTCCGCAAAGCCTGACTGCCCTAGAGGAAGGGCTGCCTTGCAGAGTCAGGGCCCACTGCGAGGGGATGCCTGCTGCAGTCCGTGTAATTAGTTTCAGAGCTTCTCTTACTCAGAGGAGCTCTGCAGCTGCAGAAAGAGGGGCTCCACGTGTGTGTGCAGCATGGCTATGGGAACACAGGGTGTGCTCTGCTGGATCAGGCTATCGTCAAGTATGGGGTCCTGTATTTCTTTCGGAAGCCTAAACTCATTGTAGAGCCAGCTTCCCAGGGGTGAGATGGGGCTTAGGTGAGATGAAAGAGAAGGTGTGAAGCCTCGGGTAACTCTTCAAGGTGAAGGATTTAGCGTTGTTCACAGTTTATTTTACCAGACATAGCAGCTGTTGTTGTTAACGTAGAGACTGAAATCCAGAGGTGGTTCTGGATGCTGTTGCTGCAGCTGAAGCCTGGGTCAGTTGGAACTGGAAATCTATTGGAAAGAAAATCAAATTGAGACATCCTTTATGTTTAGGAGTTGACTGGGTTATGCTTGCCATGGGCACAGCCACACAGTTATGCATGTCTTCAGAACGTTTATATACATGAGATGGGACTGAATCAAGTTGTTCAACAGGTTGGCTTCATACTGCTTCTCTTGTCAACTTTAAAAGTAGTTGCTGATAAATAATAGATAACACTGGAGGATAATTTTGCTCAGATATCGTAAATTGGACAGTGCTTTTATCTCCTAATGCAGACTATGTTGGTGGGGCTGTTACTTGGGTAAAAGCTCAGGGATTTGGCACAGCAGAAGGAAAGAACAAAAGATGACAGAAAAGGCAAATGGCTATTATAGTTTTTGTTAATTAACTTCCTTTTTGGCCTTTACTTTCACTCCTGCCAGCAATCCAATTCCCTGCTTTGTCCATAAAGCCCTGTAGTCACAGGTGACTGATCCTGGGGGGAGTTTATGTTACATTTAAGATAAACATAAGGCTGCATGTAAGCCAGCGGTAATGAGTTTGGAACCATTCCCCGAGCAACTTGGGCGAGGGGAACCCCACCACCGAGCGTGGTGGGGGTAAGGTTATCCAGCAGTAACAAAGGCAGTGCACAAAATGGGGTTTGTGGAAGAGTTGGGCTGTGGAGCACGGAGAGCAGAGGGGACAGGCAGCACAGGAGGCAGATGGAGAGCTCGGGACCCGACCGGGCAGGGTGTGGAAATGGAGGGTCCAGGCCTGGGGACTTTCTCTCCTTCTCTGGTGCAGGAGTTGGCGTGGGTCCCCGCTATCCCAGCGCCAGGCACCGCCGTGCTGAAGGCCTGTTCCCAGCAGCCTCAGAGGCGGGGGAGGCTGGCAGGGTGTGCCAACGGGGAGCAGGCAGGCTGCCTGCACTTCTGTACCCCTCGGCTCCCGCAAAATCCCGCGGAAAGCGTATGGCGGGCGGAGGTTCTGCGCTCCAGGCCGGGGCAGGGCTGCCGCCAGGGCCGAGGGGCAGCGCCATGCCCTGCGGGGGCAGCGATAAAACGGCGAGAGAAACGCGCGGAGGGGAAGGGCGCAGCCGCCGCGCTGAGGGAGCCGGCGGAGCCCCTCAGCGACGCGCGGTAACGGCTTTAACGGCTCTAACGGCCGCGGCGCGCGCCCGCCGTCCCGCAGGCTCTGCTGCCCCCTGTCGGCCCGCGCGGCCGCGGCGCCTCAGCCGGGCGAGGCCGGGCCCGGCCTCATCGATCGGGCCGTATATTACCCCGGCACGCTCGCTGCCCGGGCCAAACCTCGGGGTTATAGAACAGGTTCACCAAATTGTCAATTAAGTGCAAATCAATCCTCAGCCATTTATCACTGTGTTAATCCGTCTGCGCGGCCCGAGGCGAAAAATCGATCGGTTCCTGTCACTGGGGACCAATCGAGGAGAGCTGGAAGACCAACATCTGCTGTATCAGGGCAACAGCTGAAATTTATAATCTCGGAGAAAAATTGCCGCTTGCCAAGCGGCCCATTAGGAAGTTGGGGAAGTTGAGAGGGTGCGGGGGGGAAGGGGCCGTGACAAAGAGCCTGCGCAAGAGGCACGGGGCAGGAGGGGTCCTGGCAGGCCCGCGACGAGATTTTGGCCTGAGGAGCTGCTGATTTATCGAGGAGGCATACAGATTACTGTTAGCTCGAAGATCAGTGCGTTAATACGTGCGGCTTTGAGGCTTTCTGGGGCTGGTGCGGGTATCCTGTGGGTGCAGCACGGCGAGGGGCTCCTCAGAGCCCCCTGTTCGGCTCTGGTCCAGGGAAGGGGGCAAAGAGACTTTGCTTTTGCCACTGCACGCTTGCAGGTGTTTGCATCTCCAGAATGAATCCCTCTCAATGACATCCCTCGTTCTCAGAGGTATTTGTAACAACTGAGGTGGCATTTACATAAAGTGCGTAGGTAATATTTCTCAAACCACGGTAATTACGGTCAGGGTCATTCAGCAATGCGCACATTTTACGGATGGTGCTCAAAAGCACAGGATGGGGTGAATGCACCTCTAGTACTCCATCAGCCACCCACTCCCCCACTTGTGCAGATGCAGTGTGAGGGTAAGCTTTCCCAGTCTGCTGTGGCTCACGCAAAGGAGGTGAATACCCAGAAAAGAAGGGCTGGAGGAGGCAGGTAACTGTAGTGACAACTGCACTGAGTCGCTGTGTGCTGAACAGCACCGCCTGGGTCAGGGGCTGGACTGCTGCGGACTTACAAGGGGCTCATCTGGGCTGTTCTAGGCTCTCTTCATCGTGGAATGATTTCTGTCTGATTGGATGAGCTCATTGTCATCTCTGTCACAAGTTTTGCCCAAAAAGCCTGTGCAGTAATCTCCCACTGATAATTGGGAGACCCAGCCATGCCCGTAGCAGCCAGCATGCCTTTGCCATGTGCCGCTTTGGTGTACTGCAGAAACCCATGACGTTGCATTCAATAGGAAGATCTCAAGGGCTCTCCAGAGCCAGCTGCTTTCAGCATGGAGCAGTGTTAGGAGCATCATCAGTGTCATTTTTTCAAATGATCACAAAGCAAACGTAGTTTTTTGTCAGGGGAGAGAAAACTTCTCAGTTATTCTTGTGTGGAACTACCAGGATTGCTAGAAAGAGTGTCAAAATGCCTTCCCTGGAGGCTTACCAAAGGTCAACATAGGCAAGCGACTTCTGGAAGAGGTCACCAAGAGAAGTGACTGTATTGGGGAGCTCATTTGTTGACCTTTCTTTAGGGTCTNCCGTAGCAGCCAGCACGCCTTTGCCATGTGCCGCTTTGGTGTACTGCAGAAACCCATGACGTTGCATTCAATAGGAAGATCTCAAGGGCTCTCCAGAGCCAGCTGCTTTCAGCATGGAGCAGTGTTAGGAGCATCATCAGTGTCATTTTTTCAAATGATCACAAAGCAAACGTAGTTTTTTGTCAGGGGAGAGAAAACTTCTCAGTTATTCTTGTGTGGAACTACCAGGATTGCTAGAAAGAGTGTCAAAATGCCTTCCCTGGAGGCTTACCAAAGGTCAACATAGGCAAGCGACTTCTGGAAGAGGTCACCAAGAGAAGTGACTGTATTGGGGAGCTCATTTGTTGACCTTTCTTTAGGGTCTTACTTAATGCAAAGCTTGAAATCATAAGCATAAGCCAAGAGCTGGGGAATTAAACCGGCAAAGTGATTATTAGCTTAAAGAAGTGAACACACAGTTATTTCCTCTGAAAAGAATGGCTACGTGTGCTGGATGGCGGGCTGGGACTCCGGGGATGTGGGGCTCTGGGCTGACTGTGCCCACAGGACTTTGGGGCTGCAATTTCTCATTTGACAACTGAGGTTGAAACAACTTCTGGCTGCTTTTGGAGGCTGGCATCCCTTCTCACTAGGAGTGTAGAGCAGCTGGCGTAACCATGCTCTCGAATCAACTGGGGTTCCCTTGGTACGATACTGAGAATGAGAGAGAGAAACTCAGCCCATAAAGGGAAGTTGGACCAGACAAGAAAAAGTGTAGTCAAAACCCTTGTGTTTTTTATTATCTTAGTCCAAGAGAAAAATCTACCCTTTTCTCTTTATATCTGCATGAAGGTCAGGAAGTTTGGTTCAAGACTCAGATTTTGCAATTGCAAAACAAAATTTTGTTTTAAAATTTTTTGTCGGCAGTTTTCACAGCTGTAATCACGCTGTGTTTCAACATTAACCTACTTCAAAACTACCATTATGTGTTTTAGTTTGTTCCTTCCCAGGATCATAATTGGTTAGGCACAGTTTTCTTGCAGAAAAGAAATCCATGTCTGATCAGAACTTGTGGTTTTTGGTGATGCGAGCAATCTGACTCTAGATAAAAAAACCCAGCTGTTGAATATATTATTGAATGGTTTAGAAAATGCTGTATTTCAATTCAAGAAAAAGGTACTTGCTAGCTTCTCCTGCCATTCAGATGCTCTTTATCCATAATGCTGTGTAGTTATTGGGGTTAACATGAGGAAGGGAGAATCATGTGTGGCTCTTCTCACCTCCAGCAACTTTCACTGGAATGAAAAAATACTGGAATAAAATCAACCCCTGTGGGGGTGTTACGTTTTTCTTGTAAAATTTGGTAAAATATCACTCAGAATCAGGTTGGTTGGTCTTGGTTCCCAGATTAAGGAATTAAAAATCGACTAAACTCTCCTCAAGTATTTAAGAAATGAACCATCTGTATAAGAATCTAGGACAGATTACACTTAACCTTATTCTGAAGCAAGAGATTAAGATGAGAACAGCTACTGTAATTAAGATGCTGCACATGCTGTTCACTAAATATTCAGCAAAGAAGATCCGAGACCCTTGTACTGCGAGAGTGAAAAGCGACATGGGGTCTTTTAGAAAAGAACCTCAGTATTTTGTGAAAACCCTCTCACTCTGACGATTCTTGACTGAACCTGTTATGTTTCCTCAGGCAGTGCTGCGCTAGTGATTCACTACCGGGCTTGCTTCCCATGGGCCATGGCAATGTTCGCCACTGAAGCCTTTGAAACAAGGCCAGCCGCCCGTCAGAAGGTTGTTTTCTTGCTCGACCACTGCAAAAGCTTCTGGAAAAGGGCTTGAGTCCTTTTGTGGGAGGTCAAAGAAGACGGGCAGGCTGTGCCAGCCCAGCTTTACAGCTTATTTTGGGATTCCCAGCTACAGCAGATCCTTCTCTCCTCTTTTTTTGACAAAATTTACAGTTTTTAGTAAGGGCTATGACTCAGACCTTCAAGGAAGCTTTGAAGTTAAGATGGGGAGAGGGTTGGTTTGGTGGGGTTTTAGTTCTCATTTTTTAAATGTTAGTGCAATAAAAGGATTGTCTTGAAACCTTTCTTTAAAATAAAGTAACTAATCAAGTGACAGCATGAAATATTGTATGTCGTGTGTACAATCCCTCTTGTATTTTGCTGGACAAAAGGACTCCTTGCTGATGCTTGCAAGAAGTCCAGGCTCCTCCTAACTGCAAAGAGCTTCATGAAACGTCTCAGACTGGGCAGTACGTGGATATTGCCGATTCAGGGATACACGTGAAAGTCATTTTCTATGTGACCTTTGTGTCTGGTAGCTAAGGAAAGATTTTTGTCTGCTATGACTCTTGGGCATAGGTGAAATCCCACAGCGTCAATCTAACTGGCCCTGAGAAAACCACAAGCAGTAATCTGGTTCCCACTGGGAAGCCAAGGCCTGGAAGTGAGCAGAGTATTTCCAAGTGCTCATCTGTGAATTGTGTCATAATGCACCAGTCTGCTTAATGAAGGGTTTATCATACAGAAAGCTTCCAAATTGTACTAGTAAGAGAGAACTACATCCTAGCAGTCTTCCAGCAGCTTGGGCTTCCAAATGAGGCAGGAACTAGAAATAAAGCCAAGATTTTTTTTTTTAAACTTGTTTACCAGCGTTGGTACAGAGATCTAACTATTAGTAGTAAGAATTTTCTTTCACTTCCCAAGTAGGAGGTTTTCATCAAAAAAGAGAAAAGACACAGAAGTGTTCCCTGAAGGAACTGGAGTTATTTATCAACTGAGTGAAATCCAGAGGCATCCATTGCATGCTAGTGAAATCAACCCGGGAGAATGACCACGGCCTCACGTTCAGGTGAAATTGTCTGGGATGCTCACATTTATCAAGTGAAGTTATCTAGTTCAGCATCACTTTTCCCGTTAGCAGGAGAGCCCTTCCTCATTGATAGGCTTGGTCCACTTGAATATTGTCAGGGAGCAAATATTTTCCTAATCCTTCAACGTGGTTCGACAGCAACCATGGCCCTTTAGGCCAAACTGGCTTCATGGAAGAGAGACGGTCCGTTCCCTCAGCTGCTTTTAGAAGAGCCTGCTGTGATATGTTGTGTTTGTGCAGCGCTTTGCATGCGTTTCTGGTTCTAAAAATGCGAGTCACTGGTAAGAAACACGGCTCAGGTGTGTCTCAGATTGGGTGGAGTAGCTGCTATACCAGCATGGTAATAATAATAATTCTCCCAGTTGCCTTTATGCCAAACACAGAGCTTTTGCAGCCCTGCCTGTACTTCGTGGGCGTTTGCCCAGCCAGACCTTGGTCCACGCTGTACCAGGCAGACCTGCGTTCTTATGCTTCGTTATTCCAAAAGCCTCACCTGAAAGGGGGGGAACACCTTCAGAATATTATCTGCGCTTGGTAGAAAGCAACACATTTGAAAGTGCTCCAGAAATGAGTTGTGCGTTATTTAAAAGGGAAGAGCATTACTACTTTCCTTGGATCTCGCTCTTCTTGCCTATTAGATTATTCCCCACCCCGGTATGGCAGGGAGTTGCTTAAAATGAAAAATTGATCATAGTGAACAGCTGAAAACTGGTTTGCATAAGTCACAGTTATTATTCAGATATTACAATGCAAGGCAGTGAGACCCATGAATACTTGCATGGAAGCATTTAAATATAAAAGCTTAGTACTTCCAACCCCAAACAATCCCTGCAGCCTGCCAACAAACGAGAATCTTACTGGAATACACATAAATCATCTTGTTTCTGACAAATCCTAAAGAAGCAGGGGGAGGGGGACCAGAATCCCTTGCTAATTCCCCCAAGCTGCTGTTTATTGAAATTAGGCAGCGAGGATAAACTATAGCTGGATCAATAATTATCTGTCTAATATAATCAAGTGCCTCCTATGAGAGCCTGCCGTTAAGCACAACTTCCTGCCAAACCCTCGGACAATGTTTCACGCAATGAACTATCAGGCGATTCAAACGACGGGAATGCAAACTAAGACGTGTCTTGCTGGATCGCTGCATTTCTGGAGAGGGAGAGCTCCCTTAAGCCGTTGAGCCCTCGCTTTGTGCTGCTGCTGCTTCTGCAGCTCCGACTCATTGTTTGCATGAAGCCAGCACGGTGCTGGGTGCAGTACAAGCGTACAGGAAAAAACAAGCAAAGTCTGGTGAACTCACAGGCTACGGATCACCGCGATCCTGCAACAGGCTTGCAGTTGGAGCAAGGCAGGAGTGGACAATCCCTTCACGTAACACAAAAGGGGATTTTTTTTGCGTTGTGACCCTTCTGTTCTGTCCGTTCTTGCTCCGTGATTCTTCTGCCGCCAACTAACTTGCGTGCTTGCTCAGAGGGGTAGATCCGAGGGCCTGGGTCTCTACCTGAGAGTGACTGGGGGCTGTGATGGAGAGCAATTCTATCCATGGAGGTAAGGACAGAAGCAGGCAGTGCAGCTGCGAATCCCGAAGCACAGCGCAGTTAACCAGCACTCCCATCGAAACAAATGAACTGTGAAATAGAAATAAGCAAGATACATTTCCTATAGTGAGAAAATGAAGGGCAGAATCCATTTTGCCGTATTCTGCCCACAAAGCCCTGCCACTTGAAACTACTATATTTACTATTCAGATAATGGAGTTGCTAAGGCTGCAGGAGTTGCTAATAAAAACTAACAGAATACTTTTCCTGCAGGAAAGCCTGTGATTAAATAGCTGTACAGACAGAGCTAATTGAAACTCAGTGATGAGGATGAAAGCAGAAAAGTATTCTGTTGCCTCCTTCTCTGAAATGCTTTTAACGTTCGTCAGGAAGTTCCTTGCATTTTTCTGGGTTTTAGGCTTCCTACTTGAAGTTTCACAACAGAGTTATTTTGACAAACAATCCAGTTAAACTTTGAATTAGGCATTTACAAGCAACTTTCTTCTGTTTCCACAGTTCAGCTGCAGAATATTAAAAGCTTGTAGGTGTTCCTGATCACCATATATCGCAGCAATAATGTGTCCTACTGCAATGAACGTCGCTGCAGAATTCATCAGTTCCATGAAAAATAGTTCCACGTGCGCGAGTGTGTAAGTTCACCGCAGTGCTTGTGCTTGGACTGTGCCAACGCTGCTGACGGCAATAGGCATAGATCACTTCATGACACTGCTGAATGCTTCCCCACATACATATGAAAATGTCTCTCTCAAATGGAATTCACCAATTTGGAACCTCCCCAGCACCCCCAGAGGTACATATGTTCTTGGAGCAACTTAATGTACGTTCTTCTGATAGGCACAGCCTTATCTTTAATATCTTCATTTAAGATAATCCTTCCTGCCTGCCTGTTCACAGCTTGGATCAGAGTGTGGTGCAGGGGATGGGTGTGAAATCTCCGGAAGCTTTGGATTAATATAGGGATTCTTAGTTCTTCTGGAAATTTGTATTTCTTACAAATAAAAAATAATTAAGTAATGAACATGAAATCAAAATAAATACACAGGCAAGTACACACTCGCTTAGTACTCTGGCTGGTGTCATCTGCAGATGTAGCTGCTCGCTAGGTCCAGTCAGAACGAGGACTATGTAATTAAAAGCTTTTATGAATAACATCATAAGCTATGAATGACTTCTGTTGAAGAAGGCCACTTCTAACGCAGATGTCCTTTCTTCAGAGAGCTCATGGGTAGGCATTTAGTCTTCACTAAAAGCAATAAGCTAACATCTCTCTCTGACATGTCCTATTTGGTATTTTTGTTTCAGCTGGCAATACAAATCAGAGCAGGCACAACATTCAGACGCAAAGTCATTTCCTAGCTAGCTAGCAAAAGTCCTAATTAATTCTCTACGAAGTGGTTTATTAGACCTGCTTACTAAACCCCTTCCTACCCAGCAGAACCGTGCTACCTGCTGGGCTCTCTTCCCAGCCCGCAACTGTGTAGATGCCTCCAGGCGAATCCTGGTCACCACTTCCCAGCCAGCCTGTTACTGGAGGCTGGTGGGCTGCGAAAAACCCATTGAGACCGGCAGGCAAGGGTAGGCTTTTCTTGCTTTTCTGAGCAGATACTGCATAAACCAAATATTCTCTGGCTTAGTGGAGGCTCCAAGGGCTCATTCTACTGAAAGGTACAATCTTAGAAGGATTTCAGGCATGGTATTTATTTTAAAGGAGCACAAATGGGTACCCTAGATATTGCTGGCAGGTATGAGTTATGTTAGTTTATAGAAAAATCCTATAGAAGATCAGAGTAGATTGAGCTCAAGTTTGCTCTAAAGGAAGAATTACTACTAAAGAAAACCTTGTATTCAGAAACAGGCTCCTTAAAATCTGTCAAGGATAGGAGACTCCAGTACCTGAGCAGATAAAATCAGCTACCAGCTTGTGAAATCTGGCTCCTTAGAAACTGCGTACCAGATGAGTGCAAGAAACATTTAAAACTCTAATGCTTTGGGGCTACTTCCTGATCTAATTTTACACTTAGGTGAATAAAGTTGAGCTGCTTTGGATTTAGCCAAGTGTAACTTAGATCATCGCATGCGCCCCCTCTGCAAAGGTGTTGGGCAAAACGTAAGACTGCCGCTGAGACGCAAAGCTGCGAGGGGCAGGACAGCCACAACTGTGGCCCGAATGAATTCATTTGGGGTATGTGGATGTCACCTGTGCTTTTGTGAGCTTTTCTTTACCATTTAGCTTTAGTTAATAGATGCTTTAGCAATAAAGAGGTAAGCAACTTTGGACAGGTATCTATGATTAAAAAGAAATTAAAATGCTCTTTATTCTAGAGGGAGAAACATGAACTTGGATCTCTCCAGTGAAACAGCAGTTTGGTTGTATAGGTACCATGGGAGTAGCCTTAGAACAGTAGTACTTAGACCTGATGATTTGTGGTTCTGCTGTTCTGAGAGCTCTTATGCTCATAGTGCTTTGTACAGCCAGAGGTCAATTCTGGCTGACTTCTGAGAGTATAAGCCAGCAGCAGTAATACGTAAACTGAGAAAGATTTGACCTCTGGACTGAATTTACTGACAGGCAGAGGGCATCTTTGGCTGTACCTCAAAGTAGGAATGTGCAAATAATAAGATATGTTAAATTTAAGCCTGACAGTCTTTCACTACTGGACCTCTATACTGGCTTATGCTGAAAAACCCCTGCAAACAGAAGTCCTGTTAACAATAAAATAACGGAGCTCGGCAGGAATACGTGTAAAGTCAAACATGCACGTGTATATTTAGAGAGTTGAAGACCTCCACAAACATCCTACTTGGTGGTAGCAGTAGTTGAAGCCATGAATAAAAGATCTCCATTTGGCTCAGTGGTCTCTCCAGGCTAGGTTCATTTCTACTTACTGATTGTTACTCACCAAATGTATAGTCTATGGAAATCTGATGAATTTGTTGTTGTTTTCTGGTAGCTGCATCCTGCTGAGTTATTGATTGTCTAGACTCGAGGTATGCATGTTATTGTAATAGGCTCCTGAGCTGTTAGCACACCATTGATTCACTATTTCTCTGGAGCAAAAGCCTACTGCCAAGGAATTTCCAGGCACTAGGAGGCTGTAACTATTTCTCTATAAATTTTATTCTTAGCACTTCGAACTCAGAGAAAACTCTTCTAGTTGTTGCCAGAACAACATCTCTCATTGCTAGCAGTAGAAGCGGGAAGCTGATTAAGAAATGAGAGCAAGAGAAAGTCCTTTTTTGAAGGGGAGCTTCTAAATGCCTTTTACTGACCGATTCTACTCTCTCTGTCTTACCAGCCCCTAAGCCAGGGAGGAAGGACACCCTTGTGACTAGAGTGCAGAAGCAGTAAATAGAACACTGAGTGCTGACCCTAGCTATGACTTCAGCTGTCTCTGAGACTCCAGTCGTTTCTGCTCAAGCTCTTGAGACCTGAGGTTACTCGTTATATTTCCATGCCTCGGTTTCCCTGCCTGCAAGCTGGGGGGGTCCTGTAGCTGCCTCGCGGAGGAGATATGCACCATGAGTGTTTAACAGTCCTTAAGCATGCTGAGTTGGAGGGGGTTAGAAAAAGTCAGTTTGCTCTTTGTTTTGCCCTGTGCTTCTGAAATTCCAGGAAAGAGCCGGAGCTTTGCAGTGAAACCGCTCAGCAGGTGAAGGACAGACCCCAGCCACCTCCCGTGCTGATGAGATTCTCTCCCTCCGTGGCTGTTTGTTGCTAGCGGTTCTCCACAAACTGTTAACTCCTGTTTCACAGGATCACACGCGGAGGTTTTCTGACTAAGGAGACTGAGCAATCCTTGTGCATGATCTAAACTGTTAGTGAGGTACACGGGCGATCTGGAAACATTTAGAAAATGAGCATGTGTGTGTAACGCTTACATGCATCAGTTGATTGCAGGGCTCTGCAGGATCATGGCTGGAGATTCTCTAACTTCTCACATATACACTTATATTCAATTATGTGCTTGACTTTTCTTTTTTTGGTTGGCAGAGTACTTCTTGCAGGGGATGCAACATCTGCAGCGGAATAAGTGACAATGGGTGGGGGCTTTATGACCATAAGTAAGGATCAGCTTATATTTGTCGGCATGGCTAATCCCTTGGCTGTTTCATCACTGATTCTCCCAGCTGAGCAACAAAGCCTGCAAGGAACCAACTTAAAAAAAAAAAAGCTGCATGAAACTAAAGGAAATCAAAAGCAAATTATTTTCCAGATTATAGCCCTCCAGAGCTGCTGAGATATTGCCCATTTTTCACAGCAGACAAAAACATTTTCCTGGGGATCAATTTAGCTTCCAGAAGTCGGCTCCTTTCAACCCATAATCCATCATATTTCCCCATTTGCAATCTCTCTGTGTCTGAGTGTTTTAAGTTTCCTATGAATTATTTTATAAAGAGTATAAAGAGGCCTTTCTTCCTGCTGAAATGAGGGAGTTGCCTTTCTGCCCTATCAGGTCAGATACCATTAGACTGTTGTACAAGGGGGCCCTGCCATCCATACCTCCATATTGGCAACTACCTTAGTAGGCTCATCTGTCAAAGAGATCTAGTAATCAATCACTGCAGTGATCAATATGCAGCTTATGCATTCATCATTCCTTTGAGGAGACTATTAGGATGAAGTTGTCAGTGAAACAGGAACAAAGGGAGAAATATACTGAGATGGCTGAGGGGTGTGAACGTGTGTTGGGGCAAGAAAGGGGAGCTTAAAAAGAGGAAATACAGCTCTACTGAAAAAGGGAAAGAATTTTGCACCTGGAGGGAAGGAGAAGTTTGTGACAGATTTATCTGGATGCCCAGGAACGTGGTGCTGAAGGTGACTCATCTTTCAAGAGGCAGAGTGGTGTAAAAATTTCCAGATCTCTTGATTGGTGTGTCACTTTGATTTGTGGGCTGCTTGCCAAGGTAGAACGGGTACCACGAGGAGCTGGGCACAAGCGAGCCAAGGAGGAGCACGATGCAGGAAAGCTTGCGAATGAATCTGTGAGACCCACGTTGAGGCTGGGAGAGCGCTATTTATTTATTGCTCTGAACTCGTGCCTTTATTCCATTTAATCTGAGCCCAGGAATTATTGCAAACATTGATGATCGCTTCTGCCTTGAAAAACACACCAGAGTCCCTCCAGCTCTCAGCAGCAGAGGCACTTGGAGGCATTTCTGACGAGCGTAAGCTCCCTGCCTGGGGCACTCTGACCACGGGCCCCCAAAGCACGCATTAAATCTGCCTCTGAGACAGGACTACAGTTCCACGCTTGCCCTGCCAGGCGATGCTCTGCACCCACCCTGAGCTCCATGCCCACAGGGGCAGGGCATGTTTTGCACACTGGAGGGAGATGCGTGTGGGAACTGGTGGTGCTAGGGTCACTGCCTTCTGGCTGTGTGTCCTCGGGAGGTGGGTGGCCACCTCGGACTGGGTCTGTGCCTTGGAGAGTAGGAAATAAAGGACATATCCCTGCGCTCCCGAGCATGGCCCTCCTCAGTCGGGTGAAGTGCTGGCCTCTGGGCAGGTACCTCAGCACAGTGTATTTCTCTTCTTCCACTGCTCCGTCCACATCCTTCCCTGAAGTAATGAATGTCTGGTCGCTCTTCCGATCTTGCTCTTGAGTTAAGCTGTAGCGGTCTGGGATCTTGCCTTCCTCTCAGCATCTTCTGTTGAGGCAGTGGAACCCAGCAAGAGATGAAGGGAGAAGGATGTCTCTTACTCGGTGGCTGGGAGGACAGGTGCTGTGTTTGTCGGTAGGCAGCTGCGGTTACTGTGATCGTGACAGGGTTGCCCAGACCTTCATGGAAGGTGATAAGAGCATTGGATTGGGCGGGCTCATCTCCTGCAGTCAAAGGAGTAGGGCTGGTACCCAGCTCCCGCACCCGGTCCCGTGGAGTCAGGGGAAAGGGTTAATTCAGTTGGACCTTGGGAAGTTGCAGGCTCACTTGTGATTTTTCCCTTATCCGATGGCAGAGCCATTATTTAGTCACTGTAATAATTTACATTAATTGGATGTAATGCATAACAAATTTATGAGACTGGGGCTAGGCTCAGCTTTTGCATGAAACTCATCATTGTGATGTGCTGACCAAGCACAACGAGCTCAGATCTGCCAGTCAGAGGCGAAGTGGCGCTGGCCCACATTGCCCAGGGACAGAAGGGACAGGAGGGAGATGTGCTCAGCCCTGGGCTGGTGTGCAAAAAACATCTCTGCACAGCAAGACCACAGCCTCTGCAGGGCCATCCCGGGGAAAACACAGCCAAGGAATCTAGCCTTTGCATGCATTTGGATGTTGCTAAAAACCCTTCAGCTGTGGTTGCTGTGGGGTTCTTACCTCCGTTACCAGTTACGGGTATGTCTCTCCAGGAAACAGGAGCAGTATGTTGAGCGCCCCTAATAAAACAATAACAAAACAAACGCAATAGAAAAGCGAGAGCATATTCCTACTGTCTTCCAGTCACCTCCCTAGCGCCTGTGGAAGCTCCTTGCTGGCCCCTGGGGCTCTGGTGTCCTGGGGAGGTGACCAGTGTCAGCCCCATCAGATGGCAGAGCGGGGCTGAGTGGCCCACCTGGGGCCTCACAAGGGAGTGAGCACAGCCAGAAAAAATACAAGGCAACGTGCTATAACACTGAGGTCCTAGTTTCTTCGTCTCTAAACTTGTTCAGCACAATCCTTTAATGTCAGCTCAATACAGATAATTTTTGGATATAAGCATGTATGAGAACTGCCATGAAGAAATGGCGTGCTGCACTGGAACTCCTTTCCTTCCCAGCTCTCCACATCCCTTTCTCCTCTTGTTGCACTGAGCCACGGGCACAGCTCACGCCATTTGCAGAGAGGGATAGAGTTGTTTGCGCCATTGGTCATCTCCTGTCTGTTTGCAAATTGAACTGAAAGAGGAAGAAACCTGGAGGTTTCTAGGCTAAGCCAGGGGCCTGTCAGCCAGATAACTGCAGAGCAGTGGGGACTGGGAGGCTCTGATCAGGGGTCAGAGAGGACTCGGAAACAAAGAGAAAAGGCAAAAGCCTGCGACGTGATCCCTGGTGCTAATTAGGTTGACCCCAGTGATTGTGTCTTAAAGCAACACTGATGACCTCTGACCGTGAGGTTCTTCAACTGTGATCCAATAAAAGTCGCAGGAATGAATTCTGCTTTGCTTGTGGCCCCAGGGTATTTGTCTCTTAACTAATTTGTAAGAAACCTGGGAAAACATAGAATGCTTCCATTAACCTTCATATCCTTACTTTACAAGACATAGTTTCCTTCTCAGACCTAATGACCGTTCATAAAGACATCAGTCACCTCTAACCTCACAGCTCGGCAGCAAGACACGTGCACAGGCACGGGCTGCTCTGCTGTGTGACAGATGCTCCAGCGTGCCCACCCAGGGAAAACTCCTCCAGAGGCTTTAAACTGACTTTTTACAGGGACAACGGCTGACAGAGCTGTGTCCTTCTGCCCTGAAGTCCAGCATGCCCCAAGGGCCAAGTCCTGCTGCACTGACGGCTGGTTCCGTTTTGTGTGCTTTCTTCCCCTGGTAATCCCACTCTTCTCCTTCCTGGGGTTTCCCACTATTGAATGTTGACCCCAAGCTTGAGTCACGGTACACTGGGAGTAGCAGGAGCAGAACTGGCTCTGTAGTCAGCTCTTTCAGGAGGTGCTGTAGCTGTCAGCGCTGCTGTACTTGCACGCTGTTTACTTTCCTGTAGTCTTCCTCAGGCTCCTTCCTGAGCGAAGTGATTATTTCACACTAAACTTTGTGCTAACTGCGAAACTAACTTTCATCCTTCTCAGCCCTCAGTGTGCTCATTTCACAAGCTTGTTTTTGTGCCTTGTTTTGCCCCTCTGAAGGAGATCCCGAACGAGGAACGCTCAGTTTAGCAGCAACCGTCCAGATCTTAAAAACTGGTGTAGACAAAATCCCTGTGCATGTCTCTGTGTGAATCGGATTAGGATGTCAGCAGGAGAACAGCAAGCAAAGCCTCCAGCTCCAGTGGTGCAAAGCATCCACCTTTTAGGGACATTGCTCTTTGGCGCCGAGATAAAGAAATGTCGTCCTGGTATTCCTCTAGGCGGGATCCTTGGAAAGCAATGGAGAAACCGTCTTGGCTTTCTCCGAGGTCTGGAGCAGAACTGCAACGTGCAAAGGCACCGGTGCCCTGAGCAGGGACAGACCCTGCCCTGGCTCTGGAGCACCACAGAAAATGAGGCAAGGATCTGGCATCTCTTCTGCTCCATGATGGTCCAACCAGTGACCAAGAGTCTGAAGTCCTTCTCTCTTGACAGTCTCTTCCAGGGTGCAATGTATCTTAGTCATTTGTACTAATAATTTATTACAGAATTAAGTGTATTGCATAGGAAGCATGCCAGTAATGCTTTGCCAGTATATGTACAACACTTTGTTAATTAAAAGTATTAGGCAATATAGACTCCATTGTTGTGAATTAATCAGTTTAATTATGAAGAGGATGAAGTATCATAGTTAAAATAATAGCTTTTGTCATACACCAAGGTGAACGCCTGCACGTGATACGTATTTTTTTTCTTTAAACAGTAACTCATTGCCCGTGTTCATGTTTTCCTTCCCCACTGCACTGTGTGGTCAGCAAGCTGCTGCCAAGGGGGAGCGCAAGGGCACGTGCTCCAGCTTTCCCCTGTCGTTAGCCCACCCAAACCCTCTTGGGAGTTGCTTTTCAAAGGATGAGATCCAGTCTGCCTGTTTTCTGAGTGCAGGCTGAAGGATCGAAGGTTTCTGTGCTGCCTGTCCCAGTGTGGCGGCTGTAAGTTTGGGCTCAGGGGAGAAGAGGTTCGCGAACAAAAACCCTCACCTGCACTGCACTGTGGAGGGGGCTGCTCTTTCCCTGGCCCGTTCTCTTTTGTCCGCCCTCCTTCTAACTCAGTAATCATGGCCATAGCCTTTTTTAATTGGGAATAGTGGGATCTTTTTCACTCTAAGAGGAAAAGATCAATTTGCCCTCTTCATTTAAAAAATGATTTATTCTCCTTTTATTTCACTCTCATAAATCAACCCTGGCCCAGGAGGACGGGCTCTGGAAAGAATAAAATGCTGAAGCTTGGAGATGTAAATAAAAACTGAATCCTAAACAGATTCCAGGCATCCTCAGGAGCCAAAGGTTCATCTCAAAGAAAAATATGAACATGGCATGGGCTCAGGGTAGCGACGAGCCCCTGAGCTGCAATGTTGCATTGCTTGCACGAGCAGCCTACAGCTGCAGTGGCTCTGCACAGATCCTGCTGTCAGTCACTGTGGGGCAAACCTGCTGTGCCCAGCCAGCAGGTATGAGGGAGACAGAAAGTGACTCTTGGTGTGAGAGAGCAGCACCGTGGACTGCTCTGCACCCCAGACCGTACCTCCGCAGCCAGCAGCTGCGCTGCAGACACTGCTGCGCGTGAGCCAGGGCAAGCCCCATTTTATCCAGGGAGATCCGTTTGCTGGGGTAGCTGTGCACAGACAATTGCACAGACACGAGCTGTGCATCAGCAGTCCCAGGGCTCGCTGATTCCGTAGGAGCTGCGGGGAAGCGTGGGAATAGGGAGGAATCCTGGGGTCAGTACAAAACCAGAGGCTGCTGCAGCCGGGAAGGGCCGTTGCCACTTGCAGCGCTCGCTGCCCCGCAGCACAGAGCTCTCGCTCCTGCTGCGCTCGCTTCAGACCTGCTGGTATTCAAGTGGAGGGCTGGGAGCCCGTGCGACAACCTCACGGGGCTGCTGGAGGTATTGAAGTCTCTTTCCCTTATTTATTTGGGGATTACTCTTTTCTCTCAGGTAGGAGTGGAGTGCAAGGTGGGTTGAGGCGGTTTAATCCCCAAGACAAGAGGAAACCTTCAAAAAGGTTAATTGCTGGGCTTTGCGTTTTGTGTAGCGTGGCTGCTCACGTTACAGCAGCAATGCCATCTGCTCAGCGCAGCCCGCTGCCCTGCATAATTCACCAGCTTCGCATGTCCGTGTTCGGAGGAGCGCTTGTGGGCTATTCATGAGGAAGTTACCTTTAGGCAGAGCTCAGGTAACCGGTTACCCGACACCTCAGACTGACTTCTGCTCTCTTGTCCTTTTGCCCTTACTGTTCCTGCCCCCAGGTTGTGGGAGTTAACAGCCAGCGAGGAGGCGGTGGAGAGGAGCGGGCTGGGTGGTCTGCCCTGAGCCTCCTCCTGCAAAGGCCCAGGCCACTGTCCCTGTCCTGTCCCGCTCCTCACCCTGCCCTGCACAGCCCAAGCATCGCCTCCTCTCTGCCGCAGCACTTCGAGTTGCTCATTTGCAGCTGAATAGCACGTTTGATGCTATTCCATATGTAAACCATCTCCTTGCCCTGTGCATGTGGGCACGGACGGATGCTGAGCAAGTCCCCTGTTAAAAGCTCAACCCATTTGGAAATTCTCTCTTGCCGCTTTAACGGCCGCAGGCTCATGCCGGACTTCACCTGCTGCCCGAGGTGTGTTTTAGGGCTCCAGGTCACCCGGTTTTACTCATGACATTGAGGCAATTAATGCACTTCAGCACAGTGTGATTGGGATTTTTTCCTACCTCTCCATGCCTAGGCCTTACATGGGGTAAGTCGTTTCCACAGGGTTTTTAACTCGATATCGAGTCGGTCTCCCCTCCCTTCTCTGCTGTGTAACCCGAGTTCTCACCCCTAGTCTAATAGCTACCTCTCCATGAATATTTAACCAAGGATCTTAGCAGATGAGCTCCAGCTAACATGTGGCAAACAGATTTCCAGTACAATAGAGCCTACTAAAATTATGACTGACAAAGAAACCCTGGAAGGAAAGGGAAGGTTCACGTTCTGGAAAGGGAAAGGTAGTTTGTACGTGGTGAGCTCCAACCGGCTGCTGCAGTTATCGGAGAAAGAGGAGCACCGGGGGCTCTGGCAGAGCACGCAAGGGGTGTGCTGGCGAGAGACAGAAAAGGCTCAGGCAAATAAACTGGAGCCCTTCTGGTTGGCCTAAAGCCTTGTCTACATGAGTTCGGAGTGGTTCAGTGGATATCCCTGCAAGACACTGTAGCCTGCCCTGTGAGCACCCGCAGCGGGCCCTCTGGCCCGAGAGCCGCCTCTAATGAGGCAGCAGCAAACGCATAGGGGAAGTGTCGAAAAAACGGGCAACTTCCCGCTGTTCCTTGCTGCTCACAGACTGGAGACCGCCTGGGTTGAAAGCGGTAGATGGACATGTAATGCACAAAACTGTGTAGTCTTTTTCTAGCTCCTTCGTAGAGCTAACTTACACAGCATCCCCCAGCAGTGAGTTCCACGGTTCATTAATGATCTGGGGGAAAAAAAATTCAGCCTACTGCCTGATAATTTCACTCTGTGCCACTTAATTCTTCTACAGAGAGGAACCAAGAATAATTATTTTTTGTTCCTTTTCTTGGATACAACCATGACTCTTTGTGGACATCTACTGTATACAATTTCTCAATATAGTCCACCCAGGTAAATCTGCGGTTCTGAGGTTCATTAATCATGAAAGTGAGAATTAATTTCAGATCTAATGAGAGATTAATTTGGCAATTTCCATTCACCAATGAGGTGAAAAGCAGCAGTGCTGTCAATAGCAAAAGGTCTTTCTGCTCTATTGAACAGCCTGAATATTAACAATAATCTCTGCTGCTCTCTTTAGCCAAAAAAGAGATGCTCTGACCCGCGCCCCCAAGGGCTCATTAACGATAAAGGGCCCTGATTACCAAATTAAACGAATTACTTTGACTCAAGTAAGGGCAACAGGTTAATTTTTGCATAAACCGTGGCCATGTTCGTGCCTGAATTGCTCTCAGGTCCCGCTCCCGGCTGGGAGGTGAAGGTCTCCCAAAGTCTGTGTGCTGCGGAAATATTGGTTATTTCACCGGGTTTCCCTCGTGAGAAAGGTGAGCGGGATTTACAAGGCAGGGCTGATTTGAACTGAAGCAGCCACTTGCACAGAATAATTTCCTTTTCGAGCCCTAAATTCAGAATTTATGGCTTCCCCTGTTCCTTTTGGTCTGCCGTGTGTTCTCCCCCCGTTCCCGCTTGCTGTTCGCACAGCTCGAAGCCAGAGGCTGCCCTGCCAGGGCCAAGGAGAGGTGGCAATAGCCTGCACTCACCGCCTGGCAAACGTAAATCAGGACGCTCGCTCCAGTTTTTAATCTCTGTACGTGCTTGTATTTCAAGAGGAATTACACCACCAAAGGCAGGCAGTGAGAGCTGGGGGGCTTGAAGCTCTTAACAGGGCTGGACTTTGAGTCTGTAGACAGACACAGCTTCCTGGGATTAAAATCCAACAACTGATAAGATGAAGGCTTGGCCACCTCTTAGCAAGTCCAGCCAGGAAAGCTGGCACAAAGTCTGGGCTAACTTCGGTGCTTCTGGGACCCACAAGGCTTTCCCTCTTAATACACACCCGCAACAGGATTTAGAACAAATCTGTTATGAGAGGCGTCAAGAAATCCCTCAGGAAAACACGTGAGCCTCTGAAAAACAGGCCTCAGCAGTTAGGGCTCTTGCTCCAAAATAAGGGTGAGCAGTCTGTGTAGGCCAGCCTGCTCCTACCCACCTCCTCTCTCAGGGCTTCCTTGCCGCCTCCCAGCGGCTTGGTTTCCCCAGGGCAAGGGTTCCTTCAGGGAGAACCAGGGTTCCCCCGGCTGCAGCGCCTGGGGTGCTGCCGGAGGCGGCCCCAAGGTGAGCGGGGTGCAGGCTGCTCCGCGAGCAGCTTCTCGCTTTGTGCTAAGCTCTGCAATTTGTTGGTGTTAGTCAGGTTAATGTACTGTTACTTTGCATATTAATAATATCTTATTACATTTGTTCTTAAGAGTGGTATCAATGTTGAGGCAACGAGGATTAATGGCACCTCAGTAATATTTACATATTTACATTATTAAAAAGCAATACATCTTTTAGACAGCCCCATGCACGGTCTAGAATTGCAGATGCTGCTCCTAAGTCCACCGCAGCCTTCACCCCCCGATACCTGTCCTGCTCACCGCCGTCCATCCCGGGTGTTCAGCGAGTTTGGCTGGAGGGAGAAGACATGGGCGCCTGCTGGGCTGAGCCTGTGGCTCCTGACACCCACCTCCTGCTAAGCCCACCCGGCTGCCTGGCCATACCCCTCATGTCTCCCTCCTGCTCTGTGGTCCCAGCGAAGACCTCGGCTCTCCTAAACATCTGAGCAACGTGTGCCCAAACCACCCACCCCCTCAGCAGTGGGGAGACGGTGGGGGATGCCACGGGATGGTGGTTCACCCCCTGGCGTGGCTAAGGACGATGGACAAGGGAGCAAAGGTTTCTCCTTCACCAGCAGCCCCCCCAGGGAAAGGCTCCGCAACTCAGCCGGAGGCTCCCAGTCACCTTTACAGTCCTAAACTTAATTAAAGCTGCCAGCTTCTAATTAAACCACTTAATTAAGTGCCACGTTGTCAGTAAGTAAAGATGGAACAGACTTAATTATTTAACACAATGACATAGAAGAAAAAACCCACCTTAAAAGCGTGACACCTCCTAGGTGGGCAGGAGCCCACCCCGCCGTGCCAGCAGCCTGGCCAGCGCTCCCAGCAGCAGCCAGATGTGAGCGAGGCCTTTTGGAGTTATTTTGACTTTCTCCAGAAAGGAGACACCTAAAATTCCCAATAACCGCACCGTACCACCCCAGGGACACTCCGAGCGGGGTTGGCACCCATCTTCGCGCCAGCTCTCTGCCCTCCCAAATCGCTCCCAGATGTGGATTGTTAACCCCAGAGCACCGGGGTGGCATCCTGACCCCACTGAATCAATGAGCAGAACCCGGCTGCCTCCCCAAGGTCAGGTCTTTGCCTTCAGGAACTCGCAGTGGCTGCTCGGCGGATGCTCCCCCTGCCCCAGGGCCTCGCAGAGCAGCACTCTGCTTCACCCACCAGCCGCTTTGTCTTATTTCAATCTTCCTTTTAAAACTTCTCTGGCTAAATGCTGCCGTCTGAAGGGGTGATGTAACCTAGGTGACTCCCAGGCTGGCATTCTGCGGGTGAGATTAATGGCAATGTCCTGTCAATAAATCAATAAAGACCCCAAACCCGGCGATGAATGTGCAGAAGGTAAAGGCAATGGTTCATATCTTCAAAATAGGCCCCAGAGCCTTTGAGTGCAGGGAAAGAGGAAAGCGTGGGTGACCCTTGTTAATCTTTTTATTGGCTCCAGCAGCTATTGGCACCTTTCGCTGGCCAGAAATTTGCAAGTCTTTGGGGAGCAATGATTTCACAGTCCGGGTCTCTGAGAGAGAGAGAAAAAAAATCCCTTTGCTCCTAAAATGGGACCATTCCTCCAAATGAAAATTGACATTTTGGTTTGAACTTCACGACCTCCAGTAATCACACTAATGGCCTTAGCTGGCTGGCTGGGAGGGAACTGGCTGTGGCCAGGACTGATGGGACCTGTATGGATTGCTGGAAATGGGCCGGGAGGTGAGGTGAGGAGAGGAGAGGCTGCTAACGGTGGGCTCTAACTGGCCAAGGCAC
Source organism: Steatornis caripensis (assembly GCA_013398225.1). Taxonomy (NCBI): domain Eukaryota; kingdom Metazoa; phylum Chordata; class Aves; order Caprimulgiformes; family Steatornithidae; genus Steatornis; species Steatornis caripensis. The sequence goes on from VZSC01013077.1 coordinate 165,901, forward strand.
TGCGGGTTATTTCTGACCTGCTCTAGAGACTTTCAACTGCGTCAGGTTTGATCGCGGGTATTGGCAAAGGCATTGGGAAAGCAGTCACTGAGTGCTCTCAGCCATCCATCCACGCACCCGAGCGCCCATCCATCCACAACGAGCTGTTAAGGCTAACGAGCATCCATAGAGCTGTCTGGTCAGCAGCAGCGGTGTCAGCGGCGGGCCTTGCTAGGGGCAGTTCCTGGTGTGCACTCACTGGAGAGCAGACCAGCGGACCTCCGAGCCTTCCTCGGACGCTGCCGATGTGCCGCAAGGAGCAGCAATGCTGAGTGAGGCTGGAGAGGCGCTCCCTGCCACCCCCGTCGGCCCCAGGGTCTGCGCCCGGCTGTGCACGGAGGTGGCCGGGAGCCACACGAGGATGCTGGTTCCCACCGCCGCGGTATTGCAGGGGCAGCCCCTGCCAGGGCAAAGCTGGAGGCAGCTTTCCCTTTGGCCCCTCTGCAGACACAGGGTGAGCACATGTACCACCCCCCACCTCGTCCTTGCAGATTTCTTTAAGCAAACGCACTTTTCATGAGCTCTTTTCTTAATGGAAGGAGAAATTCTTAGTCAAAAGCGTTGCTCCCTGCAGTAACCTGTAAAAATGAAGGGGGAAGAAACACAATAAGCCAGAATTGAGACCATAAACCTGACTGACCAAGCCCTGAGCAGCCCCAGCCAGGCCACGGTAACTTCCAGGCTGAACAAGCTGAATTAATATTGCTCGGCACTTAGCACTTCCCTCCCTGCAAGGTGTTGCAGACATTTTTTCTAGGTTATTTTCAGGCCTGCAGTGTATTTTCACTGGGAACATGAGAGGCTCTTGCCTTCTCCCCGCTATGTTTTTTCTTCATTGCTGGTTTTAGAAAGCTCATGTAAACATCTCTCTCTCACACACGCACACGGAGAAAACTCCAGTGCAACCCTGCGCAGCGGGCAGCTCTGACTCTCTTGACGGGTGGATACAGCCCTGCGGCGGCTCGGGAGGACCCGATGCACCTCGCCGGGGCAGCTCCGCTTCTCTGGCACAGGCGAGACTCCTGGCAAAGTTGAGTTCTGGCATCAGATAAAAATTCTTAGACCATTCAAGGAAACGCCGGCAGATTGCACGCCGTTGTCATCCACCTGCGTCGTGGTAGCTGGGGTCAGGAATTGGCTATAACTGAGGATGCAAGAGGCTCCTTTTATTTTATTTTATTTTTTAGGTATCTCATTTAGTGGGTGAATGTTCCATGTTGTTTTAGGCTGTTCTCTATACATCTGCCACCCAAGCCCGTACAGATGTTTTAGGATTCTTTAATCCTGACAAAGGACTTAGCGTTAAGGAAAAATGGGTTACATAAAGATTCTTATCTCCTTAAGAAATAAAGCATGTTTTGGGCATATTGTGTACAAAACAAGACTAAAATAGAGGCAGAACATTCTGGGGCCACTTACCAGATGTCCAGGTTGGAGGACGTGGGTCTGACTTGCCTGCAGCTTTCCTGCCTGCCTCGTGGACCAGCGCTGCTGAGGTTCCCCGTGGCAGAGCAGCGCCGAGCAGCAGCCGGGACACGCACTGCCAGCAGGCGAGTGGGGCACGTGTGTGGAGGAGGCAAAAGTACCAGCTCTGACGTGGCATGACATGGGGAATTATTGAGCTCTTATAACTTCCCGCTAGCATCAGCCTCCTGGATTAGACGGCAGGAGTTTTGCTTGGGAGAGGACTTTTCCCAGGACAGGACCAGCCCAGGCTGGTGCTCGTTCCTCTCTGTGAGGGTAGGAAGGGTCAACCCCGAGCTACACGCCTCTCCCAGCCCTGAGCCGCCGGAGTTTCTAGGCTGACGTGGAGTATTTCATCCTGTAAAATTGACCAAGTTCTCACATTTTCGTGACTCCAGTGATTGATCCAGCCCATGTAAATTACAAAAAGGCGTTGCAATCCTCTGAGGTCTGAGGCAGAATATCAAAAGAGCATGGGCTCATGCTACTTTAATTAAAACTTAGTTTAATTAAAAACCTTGAGAGCTTTATTAGACTCAGTAATTGATTTAATTTTCTTGTGGAATTCTATTACAAAACACTTTCAGCACGTTGGCTTTGGGATGCTGGCTCCAGGACCATCCTCCTCCCCAAACGGTACCTTTGCTCTCTCCAAGGGGCAAAACACAAGCTCCTTCTTGGCCAGCCAAATCCCCCAGCCTGCCAGGGCATTCCCGCTCAGCGGGGGTCTGACGGCAATTCCTGGCCATAACAGGCAGCAGCCTTAAAGCTCTCAACCTTGTAAAATTAAGTCATTCCCTATCTCTCAGCTAACGGAGCAGCCAAACTCATCTTCTCCTTCAAAAAGGAGCCGGGGCAATAGCCGCGTGCGAGATTCATGTGCTCAAACACGCTCTGACCTCTCTGAGGTGACACAAGAAACCCTCTGGGGTCTCTCTAGGGCTGTGCCTACTTTGGCACTCTCCATTAACCATGGGTTTTGCAAACGGACTGTTAGCAGGGTGAAGGTAGGAAGCCCTGATCCACATCATGAAAGATTTTGTGGCAATTCCCGAAGGCGAGGGTGCCCGATGCCTCGGCGTGCTACCCAGAGCGGCCAGCACACTAACACTCGGCCTTGCTAAATTCCCTTTTTGCGCCCAGCTCTGCTCTCCACTTGCTGCCTTAAACTGAAGCGAGTGGCTCAGTGCTAGGAATCGGGTGCCACATTTCGCCCCAGCCCAGGCTGTATTTCCGTGACGGAGAGGACCAGCGAGGGGAAGAGCCCTGTGAATTTCCCCAACATCACCGCCCCAGCCATCTGACAGTGGATGCTCTGGAGAGATGCCTGGTGCTAAAGCTTTTCTGGCCAGGACGTGGGGACTCAAACTAAAATAAGAATAATAAAAAAAAGAACCCCGCCACACAATGACTGTCTGATCTATGTTTATTTCATAACATCCAGAATTAATAGGATACAGGAGTTAAAGCAACCATGGCAACTGAATGCAGAAAGGGCTGTCCTTGTAAATAAATGAATTCATAAATAACTCACAAGTGCTGGTATAAAAAGTCATGGGAATCTAATGCAATGCTAATGCAATTCAAGCCTTCCCTTTTTTACATGCAGTATTATAATATTAGGTGCGCCTTGCTTCGCTCTGTGCTACAAGTGTCATTCTTAAGATAATAGAAGTTGCTAATTGTACCAGGAGCTAGGCTGTGATTGATGAGGGCTTTGGGTTTTTGTCTCCTCCATGTTCTTGCTTGCAAAATCCCGCACCATTGAGTTACGGGCTGATCTGCCGGCAACAAATTCAGGGAAGTTAGGGCGAAAGGCGCATGCTGCACCCTGCCGCGCTCCCTGAGCAGGGTGCTGCAGGGGCACGCGGGCACAGGGTCTTTGAAGAGACACTGCTATTAATTGTGGATATATTTGAAGATAGTTCTGTCTTCTAAATCCTTTGTTCCTTTTTTCTTGATCATTTTTATTGATACGGATGTCGCTGCCGTTACGATGCCGGAAGGTAGTTTTCCCCTTTGCGCTGCACAGTCTAAGCACAAGCAACGTCAAAAAGACTCCTGAAGTTTCTCTCAAACCGTCAGCAAAGCGTTTTCCTAAATTGAGGCCAAACTCTTCCTCAGACACCTTGGGCAGGCAGCGCCGATTCTCCTGCGAACCCAGGGGCAAAACCCGGCTCAGCAACAGGGACAAAGGGTGCAGTTTCCCTCGCACAAACGCCAGAGTTTGTTTTATCCCCCAGGAACCAGAGGCGGAGGCGGCTGGGGGGCCTGCGGAGCCACGGGCCGCGCAGGGGGTTCCCACCGAGGGTCCTTCCCGCACGCACCCCGCGCCCATCTCACGTCTTTGGTGCATCAGGAGGGACGGGACGGGCCCCCCACCACCCTGGTGCCTGGTTAACCCCTCTCCTCCGCAGGGAGGCTTTGCCCAGCCTTGGAGAAGAGCCCTCGCCCTGCCTGACGCGCTGAAACCAAAGCTTTGAGTTTCTTGAAGTTGTTTTTCCCCCACCGCCTCCCCTCCCTGCTTCTGCCTGCCGGCTGCGGCCCCGCTCGGCCGCGGCATCCCCGGGCCAGGAGCACCGCCCGCTGGGACGCGGCCGCAGGCGCAGCCCCGTGCCCCCCCCCGCTCCCCGGCCCCAACCGGGACCGGGCCCCCGGTGAGGCCCCGGGGGGAACGCTGGGGCTCGTCTGGCAACGGCCGTGATGAGACGGGGGGGCTGCCCTTGGGGTTTCGGCTTGGCGGTTACTCACCTGCGCTTCCCGGCTGGTTTGGGGGAAAAAACCTAAAAATAATTTTAAAAAAATGAATTCTTTCAAGGTGATTTCCCTTAAAGTGTTATGGACGTATTTCGCGCACCCTAACCAAAAGCACTGGAGGATTCCTGGCCCGGGGAGCAGCCTAGCACTGCAAACGATGCGGTCGCAGCTAACGCCGGCAGTGGGGGCTTGGGCGCTGACTGATGCTCCGTAGCGGTGCTTAAGAAATAGAGGCAAACTCTGCTTTCCACTGATCTCGGAAAAACGAGTGCTGTCTCTACATTTGACATTTAGCCAATGCCCCGAGTAGATGGCTTCATTGATTCACACCGGAGGGACAGGGGCACGGGGGAGCTCGGGGAAATACACCTTTGCCGAGCGAAGGTTTGTCTCCGCTCCCTCCTGTCACTCTCCATCTTCCCCGAGCGCCTGCCCTTTCCTTGCACGCAGGTGTTGGACAACACAGGCTTAAGCATCAGAAGAAGCACGGAAGGGGAACTGGCTGGGGTGAAAGCTTGAGTCTGCCTGGGTATCTTGGCGGTGTTTGTGGTTTTGTCTCACCATCTGCTGTTCTCCGGGAAATTGCTTGGGAATGACGGCGGGAGATCAGGTCTGTGTTTCCTCGCTGAAAACCTCAACCTGAGTCCTCACATTCTGCCCAGCGCAGGGCTCCCAGGGCAGTTATTAGCGTTTAGCTGCTGCTGGTGCTGCTATTTATGTGCAGAGCCATGGTGTGCTCCTGTCACAAACTCCCTGCCCCAAAGGCTTCCCGCTGGAAGCACTGGTGTGGTGCTGAGCACCCTCCTGGAGTGTTAAAATACCTCTGAAAATAGAGACGGGGGCACTGGAGATGCTAGAGACAAGACATGTCCCAGCTCGGCCGCTGACCCAGGGCGCAGGTTGCTGTTGCTCAAATGACCCTAGAGCAGATAGATCTCCTGATGGGTGTATGCAATGAGTCTGCTACGGGTCTACCATGACGTGATTTGAGATACTTTATTAACGAATGGCAAAACAGGGAACTGAGATTCCCAGAGAAAAGGTGTTACTTTGCCCTGAAACATCACCCTCTGAGAAGTGCTTGGCAGAGCCAGAGGAGCCGCGAGACTTCTCGAGTCTGCCTGCCAAACCCCAGCTTCATGAGGCAGATACGGATTGGGTCTGTTTTAATGCCTCGTGCTTACATTAGACCTAGGCTACAAATGAACAGAAGGCAATAACGGCACTTCTCCATGAGAGTTTTCTGCATAATAGGCAGTTTCTGACATCAGCCAGATCAGGGCTAGCCAACATGATGCAGCAACAAGCTTTGGCAGGAGTCCCGTCCCTGGCAAAGCGGCTGATTCTATTTTCATTTGTTTTAGAGACAGTTTCTCACCCACCATATGTGTGCAGCTGGCTCCTGCAGCCCCCAGAGGTCAGCAGGAATCTTTCCGTGACTCCAGCATCTCTACAATAACTACCTTCCCGTTCTCCAGAGGTGGGGGGAATGGCTGGGCTAGCGAGGCTCTGCCTTTCGCTAGGTTATCGGGGCAGTTAAGCGTCCCCGCTATAGGACAACACACATTTTTTTATTTATAACAACCTTTCGTGGGTTCACTGGGATCCTACCTACATTGGCACTGGTCTTTCTGTCCTGTCTAATGCATTGGGGAGGTAGAAGTTTGCAGGGGCCGAGGGGAGGCAGCCGGCCCCCAGCCCCACAGAGCATCCCCCGGGCTTGCCTGCCTTTTAGTGCAGCGAAGGCTGGCAGCAGCACCGGGCACATCATTATGCCAGCAAGCACGCTGATGTGACACGTATATTGAATACATCAAACATTGCTGTCTCACCATGCCTCACACGAATCATTTATTTCTTTAGAAACTGCAGGCTGGTCTAGTTTTATATTGCACAAGTCACCTGTAAAATGTATATCTATAGAAGTATTACAGGAGCTAGGATTCCTGCAGGGACGCGGCAGCCTGCCCTCGTTGTGCTCTGCAACCTTACCATCTGTGCTGGGATTTCCATTTGTACCTGGCACCGCTGCTTCCCAGCTTTGCGGTGTGTATTTCAGCTGGGGCTGTGGTGATGCGTGTACATCACTCACTCCCTCGCTTTCCAATGCTACCGAAACCCCAAATAACACCACAAGCCAAGGCTGCCGCTTTGCAGCCCCGCTGACTTCCCGGGGCTCCGAGCACTGCTCGGGGGCTGCGTGTGGATATTGCAGGGCTGCAGGAGTGGGAATTAGTTCCACTTTCTGCTGCACGTATTTTTATTTGATTAGTCTAATATACTGCATTATTATTTACCCCATGCAAATCTCTTCAGACTGATTAAAGCTGACATTTCAGCTAAGAGATGAGAATTGGAAAGAAGTAATAAGGAAAAATTATTTCACAAGCTTTTGCACTTTAGATTTGCAGGGAGGATCGATTACATTTACAATTTAAGGCCCAGACTTGACCCTAAATCTCCTTTAAGGAAAAGGAAGGAATTAATTCCTTAATTTGTTATAATTCAGCTTTACAGGCTGGCTCAGCAAAACCCAAGGGAGTTTGCACAAGATGCCATTGGCTTTGAATGGTGGTTTTGGATACGAGCGGAAGGCAGCAGTGAACGCTAGTTTGAAAAATATCACGTTAACACATTTATTATCTTTAAGACCTTAAGAATTACGGCCTTCTACATGGCTATAGAATTACTGTGGAGGTAGTTGTTTCTGGGTCACCGAAGGAAACTTGTTAGCTGTCTTTCTGGATATACTTTTCAGCACACAGATTTTTTATTTGCTGATTTCTGCTGGTGACCAAATAGTGCGAGGCGCTATACATTTCTCAAGCACAATCCCCATTTCAAATAAAACGTGACAAAAATGGTCAGTTAGCCTCTGGGAAGTATATTTTTGCAGAGAGAGAGAAAAAAAGAAAGACAGAGAGAGGGAGAGGTTCGCAATGATGAGTTCATTCCTACCACAACTATATGGGCATTGTTATTTTTTGTAAAACAGGTGTAGGAAGGTTAAAGACCAAACAAGGCTCTGATTTTCAGAGGTCCTGGTATTTTATAGGGTCGAACACCTTACAGCCTCCTTCACGTGAACCTGTAATTGAGAACCTCTCCATAAAACCTTGCTTACGTTTGCAAAACTGAGATGTTTAGCTCTCCACAAGTAATAGTATTGAAAGCTTTTTCTAGACAGGGGTCAGACCCATTTTATTGTAAGTGCAGATCCATTCAAAGTGCAAAAGGATTGAGCTAAAGGACATCTCAGTGTGACAGGGCTGTTACTCCAGCTCCAGCCTAAACGGCTTGACCGAAGCCAGGGTATGAATCGGCGCCAGAAAGCAGGGCTGGAAGTCGCAGTTGCCAGGCTTGCGTTCAGAGCAAAAGATGACATTCACAAAATGAGTAAAAAATGTGGAGGGAATGCCTACCTAGGTTTGACTTCTTCACTCATCTCAGATTGAAATGAGATTGACTCCGTGGGCTAACGCTGAAGCCATTCATCCAGACAAGGTCTATCCGTGACAGGCGTTTAAAGTCTTTACTGGAAAAAATTCCCCCCCAAACGGGAATAAGAAGACGTTTCCATTTCAAGATGACTGTGACGACTCGGCTGTTACTTTTTTGCCCTAAGCCTAGAAAGCGCCTCTCGCGTTCTTGCCTCAGCACGCTACCTTCGCGGCCCTTCATGTGCAGCACCATAGTAATTTATCATTACCCAGTCTCCAAATTATTCTAGTGTTGATTAAATTAGTAAATGCAATCACAATCTGAAGCAAGTTAATTGAGAGAATTTATTTGGCCTTGACAGTTTTATGCATGTTTGATTAAGTATTATAAGGTTTGTTTTTGATTTTGCATAATTTAACTTTAAATCCTGCGCTGGGGGGGGCCATCAACTATTAATGACCGAAATAAACTCTTTGAAGATGCATATATTTATGATTTATTTCTAAACGCAATATCTTCCAGATTTTTTTTGTTCTGTTGCCAAAGTGACAAATATGTTTAAAGTAATATTTTGAGCCGTTCGGCTCATGCTATAAATCTTGTGAAATGTATACAATTCATTAAAAGTTTTGAAAGAAGAACAAGTTAGCATTTATATTGCAACAAGTGACATATAAATGTGTATGTTTGTCTTCGAAGCGTGCCGTAAAATATATCAGCACTAGCTGGCCGCTGTGACTAGTACTAATGGCCCGCTCTCTGGGCTGATGATAAGTTTCATCACAAATCTTCAACGCTGTCAACACAAAACTGTTCAATCAACAGGAATATGAGTTGTGTCTTTAGTAAAATTAGCACAGGAAAGAAATACAACCCAGAGCGCTGCCGGAGTGCTGTGGGCGGGCCCCCGTCGGGCTGAACTACAAGCGTTCCTTCAGGATCTTACCTCTTTGAATGTCAAAGCTTCAATTCATGCCTGACCCGAGGACAGTTCATTTTTTATGAAGATAACGCATTCATTTAAGCAGCAAAGGGGTCAAAATATTTCAGGCAGAGAACTGAATGGGGCTGTCTTGCTTTTCTTGTCATTCTAACCTAAGAAATAAAAGGGGTCGGTCTCGGCACCGATGCTGCTGCGTCGCGCCCTTGCACACACGTGCTGGGGTTTTTCTGAAGGCTAGGAAAGCCCTCCAGGCCTCCCTTTCCACCATGAGGGGCTCCTGCATTGTGCCAGGAGCCCCCCTTCGCAGTACTTGCATCCAGCAGCGTCCCCGTTAATTCTCCAAGGCAAAGCTGGAAAACCAAAGTACCTTCACAATTTTGTTGCTTGGGCTGAAATTCCCATCTCTGGGCTGTGGCTCCAGTCCCAGGCAAGGGCGGAGGGAAGTGGAAACTCCATTTACTCTCCTGCTTATCTTAGTCACTGAACAGATGTTCCCAGTTTTCATGCTATTGGGAAAATATATCGGCTTCGCACCTCCTCTTCTCCCTCCCACCAGAAGGCCTGTGGGAGACACAGAAATGGCAATTAGCTAGGACTACACCACCGCTCGTTACCTCGCCTGTAATTTCCCCTTGATGTACGTGCGGCACCTCAGGCCCCTCATTGTGCTTGCAGAATAAAACCGCTCTGCAGGGCAGGCGCTACCGCAGGCGGATGGGCAGGAACCAAAACAGAGCGAGCAGCAGTGAGGCAGTTGGGACGCTGGGAGGTATTTGGCCTCGTGCCTCAACCGCCTGTGCAGTGTGGCAGGTCTTAGTATTGACAGGTGGCTTGAGTTATTATTATTTAATGTTTTTTCACGTGGTAGTGCCTAGAAGGCAAGCGGGGCAGGCAGCCAGTGAAAAAGTTCTGTATTCTTTCCATTACGGAAAGTAATTCCTATCTAAGGAAAAACACCGGGGGGAAGTTTCTTTTCCTTATTTTTATACATTGCTTTTGAATTTTCTTCCACCTGTTTGTTTCCTAGGAAACTTTTTTTGGACCTTTCTGGCCTCCCCAGACGTCTGGGTCTCCTGCATTTGCGATTTTACCACCTTGCGTTTCTAAAAGCACTTGAGGTCCTTCGGCGGGGTGAGGCGCAGGGTCCCTCCGCGGAGCACAGGCAGGCCCGCCGCCGGCTCTCCCGGCACACGGACACCCCGAGCATAACCGCCGGTGCGGCTCCAGCCGCTCAGCAAGCCTGGATCTGACCCTTGAGCCCACGGCCACGACACCGCGCTCGGCGTCACGAAACGTCCAGCTGCCGAGGGGCTTGGCGACATCTTTGCCAGGCCCTTGTTCGGGCGAGGCTGTGCGCTCCGCAGGTCGCTGTTTCACTGGGGACGTTCCTGGCCCCTCGGCACTGGGTCCAGGCCTAGGCCCCGGGCAGCTGAAACCCCCGCGTGCGGTGAACGGGCCGGGCCGGACCCACGATCCCCTCAGCCGCCGTTTGCTGCCGGCCCGGTTTCCGTTGCAAAAGACCTTCCCGGCTCCGTGTGCCTCGGCAAGGATTGTCTGCCGGGCCTGCCTGGCCCCACACGCCGGCGGCGGGACCCCCCGGCGCTCTCGGCGGAGCTGGGCCCACCCGCTGGCCCCGGCCCCGGCCGCCTCCGCGTTGCCCGGGCAACGCGGCGCCCTCCCGCTTCCGGCCGGC
>VZSC01013077.1:176768-202390 GCA_013398225.1 Steatornis caripensis
CGAGACGGGCCCGGGGGGCCCTGCGTCCCGCCCCGGCGCTGCCTCCCGTGGCGCTCGGGTCCCGCTGAGGTGAGCTACAGCCGCCGCGGGGGGGGCAGCCGGGCCTCGGCGGCCTGCGGGGCTGTCACCGCCCGCCCCGGGCGGCGGGGCTCCGCGTTCTCCGGGCTGGACTTTCGTCCTCGCAGGCCACGGGGAAGTCCTGGCTGAGCTTCCTGCCCTCAGCTCTTTTCCCAAGGCGATGCGGTTTAATTTAGGATGTGGTAGGATGGAGGAGGAGTTCGAGTTTCCCCGCCTTCCGGTGCTCCCTGCTTTCATTTATCAGCACTAACCTTTATTTGTCATTGTCCCTAACCTTGTTTGGCTCCTTCTGGAACGCTTGGGTCCCGCTGCTCCTGACTGCTGGTCCTGTCGTCCGTGAACGTTGCGTTCTTTCTGTGATCCCTCCTCCTCCGCGAATTATGAGTACCCAGAGCAACAGCAGACCTTGCCTGCAGTGGGTGATAGATGAAATGAAGTAGCACTGTGTTTCAGTAGCTTTCTCATCATACACTCCATTTTTAAAGGAGAGGGAGCGTAAACTCACCAAAGTGAATAGTTACTCAGATTTTTAACTTCCTGAGGAGGCCATTGTTAATGTGGTGCTCGGGGTAATGGCAACATGGCTAACATCGAGTTGCCTGGGCCTTGGGAGCTGTAGGATGATACCCAAAGAGACCGACTCAGCTTTCCAGCCTTGCAGTGATGTGTTTTAAAGAAAGGCCCCCAGAAATGGACTTGAGGAATGGGTGCCCAGATCTGTTTCTGGGCATCATATGCCAACGTACATGTTTGGGGGCCTGCTCCTCCGTATTCTGTTTGGGAAACGTTGTCTGTGGGTGCTGTTTGCATCTTGTTTCATACACCCTGGATGAACAGTGATGGCTCTGTGATAGGAGAAGGTGACTGACAAGAATTCTTTATCTGCGATTTGCCCTTTCCTGCTTGTGTGGATGGCATTGGATGTGAGCCGAGTGATTCTTTCAAGCATGTATCAGTAAGCTGTAATACATATATTATTGAGCAAATGGCTCTTGTTAGAATCTTTATGGGATTAAACATTCATGCTTGGGGAGGGGCCTTGTAATGTTGAACTTTTTAACGTGCAAAATAAGCAAATTGAAACTTACTCTCTCGTTTTATCTTTTAGATCAACTCACACGTAGAGTGTTGTGAGTGTGTGAAGCACCTTAGCAGTTTCTTTCACTCTTCCTAGAAGGCCAAGTGTCACAGGAAAACTCCACATTTTTTGTTACAAGAATTAAGTGGCGTCCAGAAACGGCAGCGGATTACCGACCTTCTGCTGAGTGGATGGCAGCACCACTAAAAATGTAATATTTCAGAAAGTTTACTTTATTCTCACAGTGTCCCTCTGCTCGTGGCTGCTCCAGTGTTGCTATTTTTTATCTAAAGAGCATGAACCTACCAAAGGCTGTTTGTGTATGTGGTGGGCACAGTAAATGCGAACAAGCTGCTGCTGTTCCCAAAGAGTAAGTCTCTGCAGCTGAGCAGCTTGAGTGGTTCTTTTGGATTCATCTACCGGAGGTTTTCTCAGAACCAAAACTCCCCTTCTAAAACAGGGCTTAGACATGAAGCCAGCGTATTGAGTTTGCCCCCGCAAACTCCAGCTTGTGCAGGCGGGTTTGTGCTCCGTCACGGTCTTGCCAAGTGCTCGAATAGTTACACGCTGATTTCCCTGTGGCTGCTCGGGCACTCAGATTAAGCAACTATGTAAGAGTTTGCTGGAAAATGATAAGCTGTCGTTTGTGTCCTGGTGAAAGGTTGTAAGGAGAGGCTGCATCCTCAGATACAGAATGCTCTGAATCCAGAGCATGTGAATTTTAACTTACCTTGCTAATTTAGTCCTCCAAAAATATCTTCTGACAACAGGCACCGAGCAGTGTTGCAGTGGGAGGCATGTTCAGTTGCACGCTCCAGGCACAAAACTATGTTGTTTTTAAGGAGTAGTGGTTTAGTACCTGACCGCTTTGTACGGCTTGCAAAATACGTTCTTGTAACACACTTCCGAGCTGCTTAGTATTGCCTTTCTGCAGACAGGAAGTTATGGCAAAGAGGCACTTACAATTATGAGGGTGTCTTTGATGAGAACAGGCTTCGATTTCCTGAATTCCTTAATCACAAGTTAACCCGTGCTCCTTTTTATTAGCCCCTGATTCATGCAGAGCCAACAGATTGCCTGCAAATTTCTGTAACGGCGAAAAGGAATTAGAACCTGGGGCCAAGCAGAAGAGACGAGAACTGCAATTTCCATTTACCTGCGATTCGAGGCAGGAAGCAGTGAAGAGACTTACCCAGCGATGCACGTTGTGTCAGAGGAGGTTTTTGATATCAAAGTACAATTTCCTGCAGACTTATGATTTACTCTGCAATTGGTTTTGTTACTAGCAAAGTAAAAAGTTCTTGAAATAACTTTTTAATTGCTTTAGGTTTAATTTTAAGAGTAATGGGATTTTGGGTTCGACAGAGGGAAGATCTGCCCAGATCTGAATGCTTGGATCTGAACGCCTGGGTGTGCGAGGCGGCTGGGGAAGTCCCTGTTGTTTTCTGGCATTATCTGATGAGCGCATTGTCATTTCATAATTCCCGGAATTTGGCACATCGTATGCCTGGGGTGAAGCAGAGAGCAGCTAACAGGCTACTGCTCATCACTCACATAATAACAATGGGTGTGTGGAAGGATGTTAAGATTATAAATCCTAAACACTCCAGAAGATCAAGATACTTCACTTATCTCTGCGGGTCGCAACGGGAGAAATAAACTAGTAGATGTCTTTGAAAGGCTGCCTCGCCGTTGGGTGCAGTGACAGTGAGACAGCAAGGCTCGGCTGAGCAAGGGGAGATACATCCTGTAGAGTGTGAAAAACATGATTGCCTCATTGTTCTTGCAAGACCTTCCATTATTTTCAGTTTGTTTATTTGGGGAAGCTTTGCCAAGTATTGAAATGAGCAGAAATCTAGAATCACCGCTGTCTGGGCTGTAGAACTCACTCACAAAAGTGCTTGGAGAACTTTTTTCTTTTTTTTTTTTTTTTTCCCTTCAAAAGAAATACGATCCAATGCAAACACATACATTAATATTACAGCTCGCATGGGTGGACTCTTGCAGGACAGCTATTTGATGAAGAAGGATCTGTGAATTAGCCAGGATAATTCCAGAACAAAGTTCTTACCTTTCCCGCATTAACACTGTAAAGCTTATAACCGGTTATGACTAGTGCTGAGATTGCATGCTACTAGGGAGCTGTTTGCAATCTGGCTTGGTGATGATGGAAACAGAACTGTATTTCTGTATGTCTGCCTGGTAAACAATAAGCAAAGCAAAGTTGTTTTAAGCAAAGAAGTTGAGTTTTGCAAAGCAGCTGCAAGTAACCACCAAGCCGGAGAGTATCTGCTGTGCTGCCTCTGCTCCTGCTGGGGCTACTTAAATGTGTTCTTCTCTGCCTTCCTGCAGGTCTCTTCCTTCCTGGAAATTCGGCAAACAGTTAGTGTTCCCAGGCTGTTGGACCTCTTCCATGTTAATGGATAACATTTGATATGTGCCCTGTAAATCCTGCCCTGGGACTCTGTGACCGGTGGGGTGCCTGATGCCTGTAATCCCCATTCCCCGCCGGGTCCGTTCGTTCCACGGCCCCCACACGACCTGCCTGCATTCGGCCTGTGGCCCGGTAAGGACCACGCACTTGGTGCGCACCAAGTACAACAATTTTGACATCTATCTCAAATCCCGATGGATGTACGGATTCATCCGTTTCCTGCTGTACTTCAGCTGCAGCCTCTTTACCTCCATCCTCTGGGTGGCACTCTCTATCTTGTTTTGCCTTCAGTACCTTGGCATCCGGATCTTTCTGCGTTTCCAGTACAAACTCTCCATCATCCTCCTCTTACTGGGGCGAAGGCGGGTAGACTTCAGCCTCATGAATGAACTGCTCATCTATGGAATTCATGTGACCATGCTGCTAGTGGGGGGGCTGGGATGGTGTTTCATGGTATTTGTGGATATGTAAATAAAACAAGCGCATGTGGGCTGAGAAGGTGACTGTTCTTCTACCCCAAAACGTGTCAATATCTTCTTTTTTATATAAATTAATTTATTTATCAGTGCTACTTTTTATTGATAAATTAACGTCCCTGTCTCTGGAATTTGTACCTTTTTGAGGGTTGAGGTGCCATTTTGATTATCGAAGTGCGACACTTGATTGGGTGTTTTTTCTTTGCACAGTGCAAGTTCATATAAGAGTCTTCTAGTCCGTAGGAGCCTGCCTTGCTGCTGTTCCTGTATTCCTGCGGGCACGAAAAAGGCAGTGATTTATCTGGAGGACAGAAGCCAGATAACTTTGCACCCCACACTCTTAAGCCATCTTCACTCTTTTTCTAAAAATGCTCCTTAGTGTCTCAGGCGTGGAACACGTCTCCTGTTTGGCCAGCGTTATCCTTTCTCTATGTAGTTGGCATTTTGCATACTCCCTGCTGAGAATACGGGGGCAAATTCCACAGAATTGTGTTGTTTCGGGGTTTTTTCCTGTTTTGTTTTTAGGTTTTTGCAAGATGTGATTTTGACCCCCTATACTGTTCTGTTCACTTTAACGCAATTATATAGCTTTGAATGGCTTTGTGCTTTTCAGGCAGTTAGTGCTGAGTAATTGAGTCTTACCCTCATAGAACAAATCCACTGGAGTGGTGGGAGCAGAGTTTGGTGTCATGTGCTCTTGAAATTCCCAGTCACAGCAAATATGTTATCATTTTGCAGTGATTAAGGGGAACCCGTTGCAGTGGTCCATGGTGTTTAGGTCTTGGCATTTGGTTCTGCTTTTCCCTGAATTGGTTGGTTCCAGTTTTCTCACAGAGGTACTTCTGCCTTAGGGAGTACGGTGAGATGAGGCTGTCTTACCTAGGGGAGACTGAAGCAAAGTACAATCTGAAATGGCAGTAACTGTTCTCTGCAATGACAGAAAACATTCCCTCTCCTACCTCTGCAGCAGTGAGAGTGGGGTCACTGGAGAGCTTTACTAAGAGCTTGAGAAAGGAGTTGAGCATTAACCTTGGTTTTACTGGTCTTGATCTAAGGTCTCAGCCTGTTCCTCTGCAGTCAGTCAAGTCACTCTTTATTTATGGAGTCCAGAAGCTGACCTAAAGTTTATTTTTATTCTTTGTTTGTTTGTTTTTCATTATATTGGAATATTGCTCTTGTCCCTGTGTTCTTTAAAGAACTGTTTAAAAACAATTTGGTAAAAATGATGGAGACCTTTTTTTATTTTTTCCCCCCCGCTGTGAAATCAATGGAGTAGATCATAACAGAACAAGCAAGACTGGAAATACGTGACTGTTCATCATGATCTCTTTGGTCTGAGGTACCAATATGGTTGAGGGCAAAGCCAGTTTGCACACAGGGAAGGATGCTTCATATTTCAGCTTGTGAGCATCGCAGTCTTTTGCTGACATACTTTGATTTGTAGGCTTATGGATGCAAAATAGAGACGCTTCTATCTGAAGCCCACAGCTAAAGCAAACCCAGAAATTGTCTCATTATCAAGTGTTACAGATAACGCAGGCTGAACACGCAGAGCTGAGTAAATAATGGGCCGTGATGGTGTGAACTTTAGATGAGCCCCGCGAGAGCCAAAGGCTGCTTCTGCAGGAAAGATGTAGTGTCAGCATATGTCGCAAACTTGCGTCTGGAAGTTTCCTCCTAACTGTAGAGCTCCCCAGAGCCTTGTTCTGGGATCGCTCTCTGGACTGCGGGTCCTCGGTGTCCTGCAGGTCCAGGTTACAGCTTGCGCTGTAGGCAGAGGGAGTTCCCAGTAATTCCCCGCCCAGTACTTCCCTCCCCAGTACAGCTGTCAGCCTGGGGCATTGCAGCTCTGGTGTGCAGACTGTGGGACTCCTGGGATGGCTGCGCTCAAGAATTTCTGCAGGAAACGTTACAGATGGCCCACAAACAGCCCTGGTGCGAGCTGAGAGACCAGCCAGGACCCCAGCGAGGCAGAGCCGAGAGCCGTTCTCCTCACCCTTCGCAGGAAGCACAGCATGGAGACTGGTTGGGGGTTGGGTGGTAGGACCTTGTTTCACCCTGGAGTGGCTGTATTTCAGTACTCCTTATAACAACGAGTAAAAGAGTGATTTGTGGTACGTGTGGGTGCTGCTGCGCTCCCCACGCGCACCTGCTTCAGCTGGTGGGTGCGCTTTGTGACGGATACGCTCGACTACGTGACCAAACTTGTGGTAGTTTGGTTCAGATGCCGAAGGAGGTGTAAAGGTCTAGGCTGTGACTGGGTCATGAACTTCTCCAGTTCCAGCCTGTTCTTTGAAAACCCACACAGGGACAGGGTGACATGATGAGCTTTGATGTATGTGAGCTTGGAAACCGGAACACTGATCATGCAATTAACACATGAATAGCAGGTGGTTCTTCCAAGACTAATTTGGTTAAGGAACAAAGGAGGTTGTGGTTATGAGGAGTCCCGTACTTACCTTTTCCATCGCACGTAATTTGACTACAAGCCAACTACTTTATTCCCTAAATATGGCAGCCCTAGTGAGCTTTTTATTTTTAAGCTCTCCCTGCTAAGCAGCTGGCTGCATGGCAATGGTCTCCCCTTGAGTTGGGATGCCTCGCAAGGTTGAGACACCCCTTACCATCTGGAGATCTTTGGTAAGTGACTGATATTGCACGTAACCTTGTATCGCAGGGTATTAAAATCTTGTGTTGGTAACTTTGAATTATTATTATATCCTCTGTGCAGTAAGTAATAGATCGAACCTTGCCATCGGACTTGGTTAAGCCTCACTTTTACAACATCTTACTTCAATAAAACCACTTTTGCTGCTACCTTTGGCGGTGGTTCTTTAAGCAGTCCGAATCTGCTCCGCGACACTCCTGCAGCGGCAGTTGAACAAACAAAGGCTTCTGCGTTGCAGTTCATTGCTTTACCGCGCAGACTTCCCGTCGGCCCTCTGCATCCAGATCCAGTGGTGCGTACCGAGGAAAAAGTACATGTCCTTATCAAATGACAAAAAGTAACGCTCCTCGAGAGAGAGGCCCTGGGGCTGAGTTGCTTAGAAGACAGTGGGAAGTGATTCCCCAGTCTTCCTTTACAAAAGTAGCCAAGTACCTACTGTCAGAATGCCCTGAATCTCAAGTCTGCAGTGGCACAAAAGATAGACGACCCCAAGATTAACTAACAGAGAAGGAGGCCTCGAAGGTACTAGGAATTCAAAATACTCTTGTTCTTGGTCATTACCAGCACTTGGACACCTTGCGGTGCTCGGGTGGTGAGATCCTACCAGCGTAGTGGGGGAAGCGAGGTCCCTTTGAAGTCATGCTGGCAAGGAAGAGGAATTAATTTTCAAATTATTTGTTTTATGATGTAATAATTTGAACATTTTAGATCTATGTGAGCGGAGCAGTATTTGGCACCTTTATGGCACTTTCCTCTTCAAAGCATTTTCCAACTAGAGCTAATTAAACCTCACAACTTCCCCAGGAGATTGCAGAAAGAGTAAGGTCTTGGTGATGGTTCAGAATTTAAATTCAGTGGGTTTAAATTTAAGATTTTTTTTTTAAAGCTTTTAGGATTACTTTGCCAAAATATTTTTTCTCAAGGAGCTGAGATTCTAAGACTTTCTTGCAAGCTCGAGGGGAGCCAAGCCACAACTGAGGGAGGGAGAAAAGAGGCAGAATAAATGTTACATCAAGTGTATGCAAAGAATAAGCTGGGTGGGGATTTTTCCCTAGCGTTTTTAACAAAGGAGGGGAAACTAAACTTCGCAGAATACAAGAAGTAAGGAAACAAGGGAGGCTGAACTTTCTGCTTTTCCAGAGTCAAACAAGTGACTTACGATGACATTTGCCAGAAATACTTCACATTGAGCAGGTACTCGCAAACCGTGCGCCATTGGGGAAGTTCATGTTCCTTTGGATTATTTTACTCTTTCCAAATTCATCGATGCTGGGGGCGGATGGATCAGGCTCCAAAATGCGTTGAGTCTTCCCTTCTTATTATATAGATGGCCGTAACCATAAAACTTTTTGAAATTTTCCTTTCAGCATTCCTTCATGCCAATTCCATCCTGAACAGCAAGAGCAACTGGTTTGTTCCCTGACACTTTTTTTTTTTTTCCACATTTGGGCTTTAAATATTGCTGATATACTTAATGGGTTAAAAATGGCCTCAAGTGAATTGAGAGAAAATACTACAAATACTGATTTGGGAGAGTGTGCCCATCCCAGACCCATGCTGGCCCCTTCGGAGAACATCTCCCGTGAGTCCTGCTCACTCCAGAGCTTTCCAGGTGTTTGGGTGACACGAGAGGCTCTGGCTGCATTGCACAGACTTAAGACCAGGGGTGATGGTACATGCGGTGGCAAAGCTGCCTTGGCCCGTTGTGTAGCCTGTGAGCGTATGAACGAGACTGAAGTGTTGGAGTTTCACCTTGTTAACTCTTCAGAACATGACACCAGCTGGTGTTTTGGGTGCCTGCTAGATTCTGTATGAAACATGCCACCTACATCAAACTTATTTTTTTAACATGTTGATGGATTGATTGCTTGTGAAGAAAAAGGAGGAATTTTGTCGTACAATGCTGATACCGTTCTCGTGGGGATGCCCTAGATCCTCTTCCTCTCTTTGCACTGGTGCAAATAGTCAGAGCAAGTGCACGGTAGAGGAGGATCAGGGCCTGTGGTTATGCCTCGCTGCGAGTTGAGTAAAATGCCTCTTCTTACATCCTTGAAGGGTTGTTCAGCAGTGACTTATGAGGAGAGCCAGGAGTACAGCACAGCCTTCTGGCTCCTGGGCTTTGGCTCTAGTAAGCAGGCTGTATTGCCCACCACGGGTGTCTGAGTGATTGGAAGGAACTGTCACTTCGTATTGAGGTGCACATCAATTAATTACTAGAAGGTGCTGCCTTTCCTCCTCTTGCATGGAGCTGAGCTTGCAGCACAGAGCTGTGTTGTTTCAGAAGACAGTTGTGGTGATTCCTATGGGAATACGGAGGAATATTCCTGCTATGAGGGACTGTGTAATTCCTGTTGTTCTGTGAAAAGTACTACGGGGATGTCTAGCAGCATAAAGCCCTGAAATAGATGCTGGACAGGATTTGTTCTCCAGTGACCGGCAAGGTTGGAGCCAGTGGAGGCACAGGCTGCAGAGAACCAGCAGAGAGAGGACCATTGCGGACCGAGCTGGCGGGGAACTCCTGGAGAAAGAAATATTTGTGTGGATAGAACAGCCCACATCCCCACGCGTGCATGAGATGCTCCTTTCTGTTATCCCAGGTTAACAGCTGAAGAGTCACTGTGAAGGGCTTGAAAGAAAGGGGAAGGAGGTTTCCAAAAGGGATTAATTTGGGCAAGGGTGGATGTATTCTCACTTTCAGTATTACTTGGGAAACTGTAAGCAACAGTCAAAAACGTGGCTGGCGCTATTAGCGCAAAGGCAGAGGGCAAAGTTGGTTGAGTGCTGTGGAGTATCGGACTCAATGACAGTAAAAGGCTCGGGAATGTACTACATCGTGCTAGTTTGGGCTATTTCCTATTACTAACGTTACTTTAAAATACATCTCTTGAGCCTTTGAGCCTCTTCCTAGGGAAGAGCTTGCTTGCCCGTTTCTAGAGTGAGCAGCTCCCCTGGGCACCTCACCGTGCCAGTGCCACTGGCCGGGGCTGGGAAGCCAAATGGCCCGGTGCCCAGGCCCGAGGGTCCCCAGGGAGCAGCCTCGGGGTTCCTCAAAGGCAGGTGTCGTGCTGTGCCAGCAAACTCAGCTTACTCCCAGGGTGTGCTCCAAAAGCCGAGCCTTTTGCTTGTGTCTGTACAGCTTTAGGATCAGGATTGCCGTTTTCCATGAAAGCAAGCTGGGGGCAGGTCCCGACCCAATCCACAGGTCTAAGTCTCAAAAAGGCACTGGGAACAGACTGGAGAAGAGACCAGCCCCTACCCTGAATGGCCCTACCTGGCTGAAAGCTCATTGTAATTCTTCCTAGGGTTCTCATAAATTGCTGATTTTGTCTCTTTCCCTCCTGGGGAGGCAGGAGACAGCGTTTACTACCAGTTGTGGAAAATAACACGGCACGTTTACTTTCAGGAATGGCTTTGGCTATTCTGGAGCCTCTAGCACACACAGATAGCATGCTGTTCCAGCGAAGACGTTGCTGGAAAATATGAAGCCTTGTTATCTTTTTGAGTTTTTATTTAGCCAAACAAGGTTTCCATAGCTCCTGGACAGCTCTGCTGCTGGGGGAGGAAAAAAAAACCCTCTCATTTCTTCACCTGCCAACTCTCTGCACTAATTTTGTCTTTCTGCTTCAAAGCAGTCATCGTGCCCAGAAAATGTCAGTTCAAAGCAAAGTTTTGTCCAGTAATGAGCCAGTGAAAATTGTTTAGTGTAAGATCTTGTGCAGCTATCAAAACCGTGCTTAGGCGAGAGCAGAGCTGGGCTGTCGGGGTCTGCTCTGAGCTCTCCGCTCGGGTGGCTTGAAATCAAGGCTGCGTGTGTGCTGCGCTTCAAGGCTTGTCTGTCTGCTGGTGTACCACAGGAACAGCTCGAAGGTAACACAGATGGAAGGAGCATCCCTGCGTCTCCTGCATCTTTCTCAAGCAATAAATTCATCTGCTGGGGGGGGGCAAAAGACTACGGAACTTGCACAAGGGCTATGTAAACACGACACTTTTCTGAGCTGATGTGTGTCGGGTTTTGGAGAGCCTCTTCGCCCGCTGACCTCCACCCCGCACTCCGCTGGCTGCAGAGCGTCTGCTCCAAAAACATGCGATGTTCCCCCAGCTGGGTAAGTGTGTGAAAGGGAGTTGTTCCTCTGCCGCTGGCTCTCCTCCTGCCAGCGCTCGGCCTTGTGACGGAGGCTGGAAGGGCCGCATCCTGCCCTTGGATGTACGAGGCTGTAGTCTCTTAACGCATCCAAAAGCCAACTTTCCCCTGCATGGAAAATGCTGTATGTAACACCAAGAGACAAATACCAAAGTCCTTAGCTGGTTCTTTTTTAAAAAAAAAAAATAAATCTCCCATTGGCCCTAGTGAGAGTTTTGCCTGAGTAAGGACGTCAAGATTATGCATGCTAATTAAGTGAACCACCCATCCCTTCAGAGTCTGCTCTCTGCTGGGAATTCCCCTCCGAGTAACTTGCTCCCAGTGAGGAAAGGAGTTGCATGAGAAATTTCCCAGATGGTGAATCCGTTAGAGAAAATCACAATCTGTTTGTGGCTTTTTGGAACGAAAAAGAGCACAGGAGACGCTGCGGAATAAATTTGTTGTTGCCAACCGTTTGCTCAGTAATGGGGAGAAATTAGATGGGCAACGAGCTTTTTTGCAGTGGAGTCTTATCTCCCTGCCTCAAAAAAAGAGCAATGGTTTGAAAAATATTTTTCAGCGACGTGTATTTTAAAAGCCTAATGCGGTTACTTTAATGATGCCTGTTCATTTATTCTGACATCGAGGGTGTCTGAAGCCACCGGGGGACAGTGGCCCCATCCATGCAAACCTCCAAAGGAACAATTGCTGCTGTGTGCTGCGCCCGGCTTTGTGCTCCTGCCCAGCATAAAGGAGCCGTTTCACCCAGAGCCGCCGTGTCCTGGCGAGTCTCCTGCCGGAATCCCTGGGCACGGGGACCCACGCAGCCCTGGGACCCCAGTCCCCGGCCAGCCCAGCCGGCTGAGCGCAGGGCTGACCCTAACGCCGTCTTTGATTTGGGGCCAGAGCCAACCCCAGCCAGGGGAGGTGGTTTGGGGGGGCGAGGGAGCGGCTTTTGGCTGGGGAAAGGCATTTGGGCCAGGGCAGGCGTTGGCAGAGCCCGGCAGCGGTCCCAGGCAGCAGCTGCCTGCGCGTCCCTGGGATGGACGGTGCCACCTCGTCGCAGGCTCAGCAGAAGGGAACGCGTGCCCACACGCCTGCCAGCTCCTTCGCAATTGCTGCCCGGGGCGGAGGGCGATGCAGTGCTGGGCTGTGCTCTGGGGGCTGCGGGTCGCCGCTCCCTCCTGCCAGCCCTGCTGGAAGGGGACAAATTCCGGGGAGGGGACCAGCGGGTGGCTGCGCTAGGGAGGGCTTGGATCCTCTGCTTCATCTATCAGAGCCCGAGACACCACATGCAGCCTGGCTTTGCTGCATTACTGATGTTGCCTGGACACATTTCACTTAAAATCTGAATTTCATAAAAAGCTCCGAGCCAAGAAAAATTCTTCCAAGGTTTTCCTTTTTTTTTTTTTCCTTTCATTTAAACTTCAAGTGAACACTGCTTAATAGTTTATTGGAAATGCGTTTGCTTGCAGTTACGTGCAGTGTAGGCACTGCTACTTCCTTCTTTTCCGTGTGAGGCTGACTGCAAGCTGTCTGGTGGCAAACATGAAACCCGGCGTTGTGCAATGCGCCGGGGCTGGGGGCGAGGCAGGCGAGTGGGGAGCAGCGTGCTCGGCTCAAACAGACCGAATTTTAAATGTGAACTTTTCGTAGCAAAACTGAATTCTTCTTGTGCCTACGTTGATTTACTCAGCCCCCATCCTTTTAATAACCCAGTCCTTACTGCTAAGAATTACACGAGCACGCGCTGTCTAGGTTTTGCCAGGTTCACTTTAGGAGAGATTTATGTGCCTGCGGGG
Organism: Steatornis caripensis; assembly: GCA_013398225.1. NCBI lineage: Eukaryota > Metazoa > Chordata > Aves > Caprimulgiformes > Steatornithidae > Steatornis > Steatornis caripensis. The sequence goes on from VZSC01013077.1 coordinate 189,425, forward strand.
TTTGTACAACTCGCTGAGCTTCAAGGACTGAGGGTCCAGCGTGAGCCGCGGGGACCTGCGCGCAGTTCTCTTGTGCTCCAGCCTTTCCTAATGAACCACTGGTAGGGCTGATCTGCCAACAAATTTCCTATTTACTGTTCACCAGAGCATCAGTTGTGACAAATAAACAGAAGAAGGCAGCATTTCACTGAAAGCATTTTATGTACTGATTAAGACACTGTACAAAGGGAGCTCTGGGCACGTGGGAGCGCTTGGTTGCAAAGTGCTGTCGCTGTGCTTAAGGGGGCTGCTGCGAGGGCTTTGCGGTGCTAGCCGGGCCGGAATCACAGAACTGCACTGATTTCTGAAATCTGGCCGTCCAAAGCCAGGGGAGCACATTTGTCTTTGCGATGGCAGGGGGGTGGTTTCCACAGAGATTGTTTGTTTAAATTATGCCTGTGTTCACACACTGTGAACGCCTTCAGAAAGGGATGAATGCGGTGCCTGGTTTTGAGAAAACACAGGATAATTTTTATGATCAGTAACGACATGATGATAGCAATGTGCTACAATAAGGACAAGCAAATTTCACGCTTCGAGGACTGCAACTGCTTACCAGAGAGGGCAGGAGGGGAATGATGCCGCTCTTTCCATCCTTTGGGAACGTTGGGCGTGCGTGATAGGGCTATAGGATTTTTGGTCTCTTCCTGTAAAGCATCAAGTACCAACAAAGAACTGCATTGAGAACCATGACCTGAAACCTGGTTTATAGCTCTGGATAAACGTCTAGTTCCGCAGGGGTCAATGGCAAACTCTCAGTGCTTTCAGCGAGGTCTGGATTTCACCTTGTGTTCTTCTCAAACAGCACTGCCTGTTCGTGGGGCAATAAATAAAACATTTGAAAGAGGTGCTCATAAGGTCAAGTCGCAATGTGCGTACGTACAGATGTACGTTGCTTTGTGTCGGTGTGTCGCACAAGAAATATGAGGCCGAATCCTGAAGTCCCTCATTTCAGGCTGCCGCCGTGGGGTTTTTTTTCCCAGGCCGACTTTGCTGCCACGGTAGCTCCCACGGCGCTGCCGAGCTTCCTGACCGGCACAGAAACACCCCGCCGCCTTTGAGAGCAGCACGTGGATAGGACCATCACGAGGGAGAGGGTTTTGCTTCTCCTATGCGAAAGGCAAGCTCAAGGGGTTGAATTCAGCCCAGGCGTGCAAGCTGCCCTTCCCTAGCGGGGGGGCAAGAGCCCCCAGCATGACAAGAACCGAGCGGGGCTGACCCTTGCGGCTCAGCCCCTTTGGGGAAACCACCCCGCCGCTGCAGGTCCCGCTGGGCAGATGCACCCATCGCCCGCGGCTCGTGCTCCGCGTTGGTCGACACGGTACCATGAGACCACACCAGAGAGAGAGGGGCGATGGCCGGGTTTGTTCGCAGCCTGCCCGTGACCTTGAGCATGTTTTACATCCTTCCAGCACGCGATTCAGGGGAGAAAGCAGGGGCGGGGGCGGTGGCACAATATCGAAACGTTTGTTCAGCAGTTGCTGCAAAATGAAAACTTGCTTCAATCTGCAGAGATGCCAACTGAATTTTGTTTTGTTTTGGTATTTTGGAGGCAAGCCAAGAGCAGGATGTTGGGAAGTCTTCGGCAGCTACTGCCTGCTTGTTCCATACCAAGCATAACTTTGTATATATTTTTATCGGCAAACCCGGTCCCACGCGTCTTGATGCGCAAACAAGAGCCCCGGCTGCAGGGCTGCTCTTCCACGGCGCTGGAGACAACAGAGCCGTGTTCCTTCCCTCCTTTCTCAAGTCAGAGTTGCAGGAGCTGGCCTGCAAAGGAACCTTTTTTCCCCTGCCAGCTGCTAAGAGGAATAGCAAGTGGTTGATTTGATTGGAGAGGGAAAGAAAAACAGGTTCATTACCCACCAGGGTCCCTGCTCCTCGGGCTCCATGCGAGGGGAGATTTCGGTGCAGTCGTGGCTGCGATTCTGCAAAGGTTGCGGTGATTTTGGTGTGTTCCTTTTTGCATTTCATGTGGGGACGAGGCGCGTTTCTGCTTTGTCAGCAGAAGGGCCCGTTCTCTGCCTTGCACAATAGAAAGCCGCTGGGTATAAATAGCCTTTCATGCCTGTCACCTCGGTGACTTTAATGGCGATGCCCTGATTTAAGCCCCGCTTCCAGAAGGTGCTTCAGGTGTGTGCTCTCCCCGTGGGACTGAACACGCGTTTAAATTAAACGCCTGTTTAAGTGGCTCTAAGCAGCGATGCACTGAGCCTGCGGTTTAGCTCTTTCCAGGGCTGGGACTGGCACGAGGGGGGGAGAACGGAGCCCGTCGTCGCTGTTTAAGCACTACAACTGTTGCCTTCACAAAGGATCAGTGCTCAGAACAGGGAGACATCTTAAGAGTGTCTGACAAATATATGTACATTCGGGGACTGCGAGCCTTGAATTTGTAATATGGTGAAGGGTATTGAACATGACAGAGCTCCGCGGAGGATAGAGCTGATGCTCTACCTGCCTGCCTCAGCAGCACCGGCTCGAACAAGCGCCCGGGAACTCCGGGGTGGGACGGAGCGGCTGGCGGGGGAAAGGGACGGGACGGGTGCCCAGCACCCAGTGGGCACGGAGGGGACGGGTGCTCTCTCCTGTGTCCCTCGTTCATCTCCTGCCTCTTCATGGGGAGCTTCGCAGCTCGCTCTCGTCGATGTTTTCCAGTGCTTCCCGCATCACAGCCCCAGTATCACCTGGGGTCAGTAAGCGTTGTCTATTTAATAGTAACAATTAAATTATCTTGGAGCATTTAAGGTGCTGGCTGGGCTGGGTGCAGAATCCCGACCTGAGCGACAGGAGATCCGTGTCGTGACAAGCGGGACAGAGGCACCCTGACGGGGTGGCCCGGTCCCACCTCGTCCCTCGCCCCGTTTGCTCTGCCTGCCTCCTGGTTGCCCCTTTGTTCCTAAGAAAAGCATCCGAGGTGACTATGGATGCCTTTTTAAATGCTCATTGTCACATTATCCATCAGATACATATTTACAATCATTCATTAAATTAGGATGTACGTTTCATTCTTCTTTCTTAGAATATTAATGCCTACTCCTGGCTGAAATGCCATATGAATATTCATTAAAAAATCAATCAACTCCAGTGCCAGGAATGATGTCATTTGAGCAATAACTGAAGCAGTAATCGAGCACGCTATGAAAAAACGATGAATGCCATCAGATCTAATGTTTATTGAACTCCATGCGGGTAAATCACAGTAGGTTTTTTTGCATTCTTTTGTGTGCATTAACGGGTGCTCCAGTTCCTCCTTCGGGCTGGCACTAGTGAGCCCAGCCTGGCCAGGAGCAGGGAGCACCTCGGAGCAGGTACAAGACATCCCACAACGATGGATGGGTCTAGGGGCCAGGCGGGACGTCACAGCGCTGCAGAGCTCCTAATGAACCGTGGATTAGAAATTTGTCTTACAGCAATGGGAAACAACAGCTCTCAAAACTGTTGTGGGAAACCTGGAAAATTAATAGGCAGAAGTCTTCTTTCCAATAGATCTTTGGCTGGCGAAGCTCTTTCTCATCACTTAGAGCGTTGTCCCAAGGGAGTTGAAGTGATGGGTTTTCTTGGATTGTCCTCTCCGTTTTTAGTGGTGGAGCTACCAGGGCAAATACAGAATAAAGAGTGACAATGCGCTTTGGGAGGGATCATTATCACTCTAAATTTTCTTGAATCGAGACTTTCTCAACAATAGCAAAGGAGCTGTGCCAATGCACAGCTTTGACTGCGGCTCCCGTGATAAGATCACACTCTGGTTGTGTGGGAAATATTAAGAGTTTTGGCTTGAATTCAGCAGCCGGAGTTGCTTTGGAAATCTTTTGTGTGCAATGCACCAACCTTATAAAAGAGGTCATCTTCAGGATCTGCTTTTTTTTGCCGTAGCTGCCGTATTAAAATCCTCCACCGACGCTGCAGAGCAAATTACATGGAGCACTTATCCTGGGGAGAAGTTGGTTTGATTGTAACTATACGTATTTTCGAAGATAACTTTAATAGGCAAGATTGTCACCCAAGGAAATTTACATTTTTCCTTTGTAGCAGAGGGAGGCATCAAACACAATACATTTTTTTCTTTTACTTTTTTCCCCTCCTGATTTCTGCCAAAAGAGATACGAAAATAGCCTGGGTTTAAAAAACGAGTAAAACCTTGCTTGGCACTGACAGTAAGCCATCAGTTTTGTTCTGCTGAGAGCAGCACGAGCTCCTGGCCGCATCCGCGATGCTTCAGGGGCTGCTGTGTCTGTTCAGTTGATCTCCTCGCAGGAGTTCAGCCACGGCAGTAACCGGAGCAGTAAGAGGCTCCTCCAGAGTAGAAAGGAGAATTAAAATGTATTTTCTGATGGGACAGAGGGATGCTGGAGTCATTCTCACTTGGTCGTGGGATGCCACCTTTACGAACAGAAAATCCGGGCACAATTCTCTCCTCAAAATCTCTTCTGTGTTATGCTGGATGCTCCTGGTTTGGTGGTGCAGGGGTCAGGTACGGCGCAGCTGCCCGGGAGGAACGTCAGCGTGGCCACGGTGCAGCCGGCGGCTCTGGAGCACAGCAGTGGGCTCGGGGAGCAGCCGTCGGATGCAGCAAGCAGGCAAATTCCCAGGTCCTCTCATTTTTCTGAGTGTCTGGGGGGTTGTGCCACATTTTATTGTTATTTACACCTGGCCGGCCCCTCAAGAGCATCCTCTACCTGTATCAGTATGCAAGGAGGAAAGGCACCCCACGATGCAGGGTGTTCTTCCCACTCATCGTTTCCCTGCCCCGCGGATGTTTGATCCTGTGGTTTGCTGAGCACTTCCCAGTTCCATCCTCTCCTCTCCCAGGAGAGGCTGGGCTGAGCGGGCAGAGGTGGGAGAGGAGCTGACAGGCGCTGTTTTCTCAGGACGTTCTCACAGCATGTTGGAGCTAAGGATTTAGGAAATTTCACAGTCATAAGACATTAAAATTCTTACCGTGAATGAAGTTACCGCTTAATCATTCAGAAGATCACCTCGATCGCTCAGAATGAAAATCCAGAGTATCTCGTGTCCAGCAGCAATGTTTCAGCAGCGGTCTGGGCCAAGCCCGGAGCTGCAGGGAGGCTGGGCTGCTCCATCCCCTCCGCCCGGCCCATCGTCACGGAGCCGCCACTGGAGACGGCAGGAGCCCAGGTCGGCCGGTTTAGCTGCCCACATGCTAACGTTAACAGATAAACTCTTCGGTGTGTGTCAGTATCAACCCGTTTCCAGTGGTGAAGGAGCCACTTCCCGTCAGCGCCTGCTGGTGACACCGGATCCTGGCTCCCGGCAGCGGAGGAGCGGGGCTCGCCTGCCCGGACGGAGTGGGGAGCCGAGGTTGCCCGCTTCCACCTCCAGTGCTGCAGCACCAACTCGTGAATCATGGCTCTGGCAGCAGTGACTTGCTGTATCAGTCACAGCACAGACACTTCAACCCAAAATGTTCTTCTGCGGAAAGGAAGGGGAAACCCAGGCCGACTATGCCAGTCTCTCATTTACACACTTAGCTTAGAAAAATTAACTGCCTGACTGCATCTCAGGCAGTTTCACGCTCTCATTGAGGGCGTCACTGCCTCCTGCGGAGCAGACATGTGGCCACCTCGTCCCCTTTCCACCCAGCCAGAGTTATTTGCCCCTCCAAAGGTGACCCGGGCTGCTTGATTTAAGGCATCTTGCTTGTGTTTCTGTGCATCTAAATCACAAACTGGTGAGGGGTGGAAGGGAATCTGTGGGGAGAGGCTCGACACCATTTATTTGCTCGGCAGTCAACTGAGTGGTCAACTTTAAGTTAATTAAAAGCGTTATCCAAGAAAGACTTTGAAAAAGTGATGGTTGTATGAAAAAAAAATGAGGCATCCTATGTGACAAGGCTGAGGCAGGCTGCAGGGAGTTTGGTTCGAGAGACGGCACAGGGTGTTGCTCCGTGGCCCCAAAACCTCCACGCTGGCCGCAGACACCGCTCCACGTTATCAGGGGCACACAGAGCCCAGCTTCACGCTCTCTGCTAAACCAGAAAGGGACACTCCTTTCCCGAGTTTTGAAACCCTTCGAAGCAAAGAGGTGAGCTCAAACGCAACGCGCTGCGGCAGGGGCTGACCCTCACGGGATTCCTCACAGTCACCCAAATTGCTCGGTACAGTCGTTCCTGCGCGGACGAGTCATGTTCTCACACAGCCAAGTGAAACATGGTGCGTCCGGGGGCAGAAAGCGTGGTCAGACCTTACGCAGAAAGCTGTCAGCCAGCGAGGGACTTGTAAAGTCCTGCGAGTTGTGCCAGTTCAAGTTAAATACAATTTCTGAGTGGTAAAGGCAGTTAAATAACAAGATCGTTTACAAGAAGAGGTTCTATCCGCCAGCGTGCTGAGCCTTTAAGATGAAAGTAGGTATTTTTCTGAAAATTTTATTTTATTGCTGCTCCTGTGGGAAAACAGCCTGCAGTCTGTGCCTGGGGAGGTCAGGAGCCTTCCGGCATCAGAGCCCGGCAACTTTGGCTAAGCCGGGGCATTTAGTCCCTGCACGTGAATTAACAGCCTGAGTGAAAATGCCTCCCAGGACTGGGTTTTCCTTTCTCCTGCTTGCACAGTCGCCGTACCATTATGTAATAAATAACTATTATTTTTGTTGTCGTCCTACTCTCACCTCGCGGGACCCAGCTGGAAGCAAGCGGTGCCTTGCGCTCCTGGAGCAATTCTCACGACAGGATCTGAAGGATTTCTCTCTTCACAAACAAGTAAAGCCTTTTAACACACGACCTTGTACCAGTTTAGTTAGGGCAATGCGGCCACCTTGGAGACACTCCCGTTTCTGTTTGTTTTAAGGTATTCCTAATCGTTTTCACGTAAACCAAATAAGCCTGGTTGTAGTCAAAATAGCCACTGTTTGCACCGCGTCAGCGGATCAGGGAGATGCCGGAGCCTTGCGTAGACGTCTAATGTAAAGAACTCGGGACTTTATTTATAAAAAATGACAACTCTTACGTCCGATTCCATCACATTGGCTCACTCTGAGCAGTATCTTACCCCATGAGTGACTTCATCACGTTACTGGGGATGCTGATGCGGGAAAGCCCTGCCCGGAGGAGTGAGGTGGCCGAGCCTGCTAGCGGTGTTTCCCGTTTCCTGGCGGGCATTACGTGAGCTGGAGCAGACCGAGGGTTGGGATAGCTGGGGCCGTCACGCCGCCTTCACAGCTGGGAAGGAGAATACCCGGCGGAGAAAAAATAACTGAGCTGAACAGCCACCAAAGCCAACAAACGAAAGGCTTTCTTGGGTACGAAATTGTCTCCCTGGGTCCTGCAGCTTTGGCTGAGCAAAGATTTCAGGGGCTCGTCCCAAAGCGCGGTGTTAGCACCCCGTCCCTCCTCCAGCGTGACGGGCAACAGGAAGGTGCGGCGAATGCGCCGTTCATGGTCCCATCACGGCGGATCGCGCCTGGCGATTGCAATTGCTAATGTCACAAGTGGGCTGCAACAGCAGTTATCTCCCAGGGTCGTGGTCTGGTTCAGAGAGCTCAGACACCGTCAAAATGCCAATTCTGAGCGCTGGGCCTCCCGGGAGATCTCTGCGGGGCTGACATGAAAACATTGCTGGGCTGGAATGAGACCCCCCATGACCCAGGAGAGATTTACGGCAGCAGGGTTAAAGCTTTCCCAGTGCAATACATGCCAGCAAGGCTCCCTAATGGGAGTGGAGTGTAATTCCAGAGTGGGAAGTGAAATGAAGACACCGCAAAGCAGTCAAGGAGCAGAGGAGCAAGAGACTAACGAGGCAGAGCCAGCAGATAAATTCCCAGGATGGTCACAGGTTGTCATTTAACCTCTTTATCTCCATTTTCCAAAGGGAAAGGCAGGCATAATGCCTACGTTCAGACCCGTTTCGAGCTTTGTGGCCGAGATGTGTATCTAGATAGTTACTGCTCTATACAGCCAGAACCTATGTATCCTCCCACACCGCTCAGCTCTGCTACCCTGATTGCAACAAATCCCCCGAGGAACCAACTCTCCCCTCCCTTACGGCGTTTTAGTTTTGTCCAAGGACATTGCAGACTGTCTCTGTTCTTGGGGGCCAGAGCGCCACAAGCAAAACGCATCTGCTGGCAAAGTTCGCTTGGCTGGTATGATGGGGAGAGGAAGAGGCAAATCCCTCTGCCATAAGTAAATAAAATCTGGAAGTGAGAGTTTCTGGTACATTTTGTTTTGTCATTTGCTGCTACTCATGACGGTATGTTAATCCCAATGAACTGTATAGGCCGTAACATAGCTGCTGTGTCCTCTCCGCTCTCCTACGAATACTGATCGTGCTGAAGTGTTAGCTAAATGTACCATCAAAGTAAAGGTTCCTCGTAGCAGGTGATCTTCTCTCCCTACCAGATTGCCTTGTAGTTCACAGCGCAATGCAAATATTGGTCGCACGTGTTGGACTGGGTGGATAACGCTTTGTAGGTTTCTACCTACAAAGAAAACTTCGGTCCCACTTACAAAAACTCATCCCGGTATGACAATTGATCTGCTTTGCAAAGTCCTCTGAAGGATTGCTTCAGAAAGATGAGTCTCTCAGGCAGATTTCTTAATTCTTGCATTTCCCTTCCAGCCCGGAGCCGCTCCGCTGGGTGTTCGCGGTGATTCCCGAAGCTGCAAAGTGCTGGGGAGCAGCCCAGCCCTGGTCCGTGGCACGCCTCGGCCACAACAACGGCCATCCCTGTGGCCGCGGGTCGGGAGGTGGGAAGGTGGCACGGATCTTGCACGTCGTCTTTATTAGCGAGTTTGCTGGAAAGCCACAGCTCTGCGCGAGATAAACTTGGCCTCTGCTCGCTGGTTTCGCCAGAGATTAGTGCAGCGGTGCTTTGCCGTGGACAAACTGGGAAGCAAAACGCAAAGTGTATTTTAATCATCTTCAGTGTCCTTAGAGGCCTGAATTTGGAGAAGGAACAAAATCTCTAAAGCTTTGCGGTGATGTTTGCTGATGTTTAACTGAAGAGCTGCAGCCAGGAAGGGTTAAATGGACACGGGATACTGCAGGATTATTTCTTCTGCTTCACTGAACTACTGTTCAGATGGAAAAAAAAAAAATGTTAGCTTTTCTCCTGCAAGAATGTAAATGTTGGGTATTTTATCAAGTGATTTCTTCAGCCCTCAAGCCATTCTTCAATTTGAAATGCTAGATTAAAAAAAAATGCTGGGAAGAGAGAGAAAGAAAGAAAATATTTTCATCAGCCCAAGAACACTTTGCAGACATTATGGAAAATGTTGCCTATTTTGTTTCCTCTAGTCGCTGAACCAATCTTTTGCATTAAAATCAGCACAGTAGTAAATAAAGATGTTTCCTCTAGCCCCGGAGCCATTCCGAGACATCAAATGGTACTTAGGAAATGTTTCTTTCTCCATCACGGAACATTTTTAAAACGTCCATGGCTGAAGGGAGGGAAGATGCTCTCTTGGCTGAAGTATTAGCAGGCGCTCTGCTCGCTCAGAGCTGGGGAGGCCCCGGGCAAGTCACAGGCAAGTCACGGCGCTCGGATTTTCTGTCCCGCTTAAGCACTTGGGGAAGGACGGGAGTTTTCCAGCTACGCAGCATCTCGCAGCTCCCCGTGGACGTGGCTGGATTTCCTGTGAAGCTTGGGGAGGTGCAGGGGCCTTCCAAAATCCACGGCGCTGACTCCCATCCCAGCGCTAAGCCTGAGCTCTGCTGGAAAACGTCGCCGGGAAATGAAGCGTCTCGGGGCAACGCGAGTTACTCGAGTCACGTCCCCACGTCCTCTGCGACACGGGGGTGCTCCAACGTGAGCCGTGGTCCTTCCGTGAGGGACAACAGACAGTGCTGGCCATTCCCCCAGGGACGTTAGGCCCTGAGGAGCGGTGCCGCAGCCCCAGGAGGTGGTCGTGGTGGTCCAGCCGGGCACACGCGGGGCATCTCCTGCGACGGGGGAAGCTCTTGCAGGAGGTGTTTCACGTATTTCTACTGGAATGAAACTCAGCGGCTCCGCTCTGTCCTTGAAGTGGCCAAGTGGGCCACCACCGTCCCCATCTCCCTGTCTGTGAAATGGCGAGTAGGTGGCCGCGCGGGTGTTGAAGCGTTCGTAGGATCATGTTGAGATGCTTCGATGAAAAACAAGGGAGGGGAGCAAGGAACGTCACGGTTTGAGGGTAGTACGATTGCTCTACCTCAGAATGCCATTTTGGGGCACATTTCTCATGCATCATTTCTAAAAAAAACGCCAATTTTATCTTGCGCAGCAAAGAAAATGTGTTTGTCCTGACCTGACACTGTTTTTTAAAGTGTCAAGTGCTAATGAAATTCCTCAGCCTTGAGCAGTTCTAGGCATCCAATGTTGTTTTTTAAAATATGGGGATATTTCGCTGCAGATTTTTAAGGCAGCCTCGAAATGATGAATGTTTGAGAGTGTGAGAGAAAAGAAACTTCCAGATTCAAAGAAGTTCTGACACAATCTTGCATGCAAAACAGACAGAAAGAGGCTTGTGCTTTAAAGAGGTTTTTGTTATTCCTTTGAAATTTATTTAGAAGACGTAGGGCTAACACTGCGCACTTTAATCATGCAAATGGGTTTGCTGATTTTAATATTTTGGGCTTAGAGAAGCAACAAAGCAAAATGACTTTTTTTTTTTTTTTAGGCTATAGGATGAAATTTGGAATGGAAATTTGCCCGCAAGTCTCGAGCAGTCCCACCTCGGGTAACTCTGCTTTTGTCTGTAACGCTTAAAAGGCTTTTTACCGCAGGGGAAGGGTACGGGAGAAGAGAGCGGAGCTGGGATGCTGGGCTCAGCTCTAGCCCGGGCCTGCGGAGCTGTGGGTCGGCACAGCTCTTGGTTTGCTGGGGACCTCTTCCTCCGACATTAAAATGTGGGCTGCGAGACCGTCAAAAACCCAAACTCCTCTGGGTTTTACTGGGGGTGGGAGCTCTGTGCCCCCACGGGCTGCCCTCAGCGCTTACCACGGGCTGTGGATGTGCAGCATCGCCCGCCGGCGCCTCGGTGGGTGGTGGGGGAGGGCTGCCAGAGCCCCGCCACGCTGCCGGCTCGGGAGCGCACCCACAGCCGGGCACCGCCACGGCCAGACCACAACCATCTTTTGATCAACTTCAAGGGGTTTAAACCCCTAAATGGCGTCCGTCACCCTGTCCCACCCTGCAGCTCGCTCGGTCCCTCCCTGAGCACAGCAGCTCCTGCGCACGGTGATTCCAAGCAGAATCCCTTGGGATGCAGCCAGTGGGACTCGGCGACGCTCCGTGCCCACGGAGCCGTCCCCTCGCCAACGCGCGCAGTTCAGCACACGCACCAATTATAAAATCGGGGCCCAAATGAGTGAACGTTTGCAGGGCTGACTGCTGCGGCGGCACAGGCAGCAGCAAACGGGAACGGCAACATCTCGTTAATTACAGAAATAAAGCAGACGGGGCTGAAAAAACGCTGGGGTGGTGAGCTGGGGACGCACCGGCATTTCCGCAGCATGGTCGTTAAGAGAATCCTGTGGGATTTCCTCTCCAAAGGGAACCGCCGGGGCTCCGAGCCCACGGCGTTGCCCGCAGAGCAGGCCCATCGCAGAGCAGGGCTGACTGCACGGCCTTCGGGGCGACTCAACGAAAGGTCCTTCATGATCCCGAGATCCCGTGCTCCGGGGGTCAGATGAGGGTTGGAAGCAGACGAGTAGCGAGGGAGCAGGAGCAAGGGGATGAAAGAAGGCCAGACAGGGCCTGGTGCCCGCCGCAGCCGCCCTGGGCTGTGCCGATTGCCCAGAGGGAGTTTTCGCATCGCGGTTGGGTTCGGAGCAGCAGGCTGTGTGAGCGAGGGAGGTTGGTTTGGAATACGAGGATTTCCTTCTCCCTTCGTTCTTCTTCAGGTTCTTTCCTAGGGAATATTCTGCGTGAAGCTTTGAGAGAGAAGGACAAGCGTGGCTTTTATTGAAATGGGTGACCGAGCATGTGAAAAGCCCGGGGACGCAGCTGCCCCGTGATCCCATTCCCCATTTCAGGCAAGATATCGAAATTTGGGGCGAAAGCAAGGGCTTGGGCTGGGACCCTGAGAGCCTGCAGACGTGTTGAGCATCACCCGCGACGCGGCGGCGCCTGCGGGACCATCGCGCTGTTTGCGCCCTGCCCGGAGCCAGACCCCCGCCGTGGGGAGGGGGGCGGAAGCCGTGCGAGGCGGGCAGGGGGCCCGCGGTGCGGCAGCCCCCAGGGCCGTAAGAGTGGGGTGGGGTGGGACCTGGGGGGCTCCGTTCGCTCCGGCTGCCGTCCCAGAGAAAACAGACGAAATAAAATATTTTTTTAAGAAATGAAATTAAAAAATGAATGAGAAATCAAATAATAAGGCAGTTGGCGGTTGGACGAGGCGATCGTTGTAGGTCCCTTCCAGCTGAATTATTCTATTCTGTTAAGAAATGAAATAAAAAATGAAAGAAAATAATGAATTTTTTAAATTAAATGAATATATTAATCAAAAATAAAAATAATGACATGAAATTAAAAAAACCCAAAGGACAAAATTAAAATAATAAAATAAGGTAATAAAGGTAAATAAAAATAAAAAAATTTAAATGAAAAATAATCAAATGAAAATAAAGTAAAAAAAATAGTAAAATAAAAAAGAAAAAAGTGAGATAATAAAATTAAACATAAAACACTAAAGCAACAAAATGAAATAAAAATAAAAGGAAATAAATTAAAATGCAATGCAATGCAATGCAATAGAATCAATGAGATTCAAATGAAATGAAATGAAAAAATAAGATTAAATCAAATGAAATAAACCGAACTAAGCCACAATAACATAAACCAAAACAAGGGCGACTCCCGCCCCCCCGGCCCGGGCCGCGCCCCTCCCCGGCGATGCCCCGGGGGGCGGTGGGGCTGGGGAGGGGGCGTCCGTGCCCAGGTCCCGCCCCCCCGCGGTCCCTCCTCCCGGAGCGGGGGCATCCCGGGAGGGGGGGGTGG
>VZSC01013077.1:203628-239021 GCA_013398225.1 Steatornis caripensis
AGCCACGGCGGGGCCGGGGGGGCGCCGGCAGCAGCTGCGCAAAACCCGCAGGGTCCGGGGGCGCTGAGAGAACCGGTCCCGCTCCGAAGTGTGGCATTTAAGTGCAGCTAAACCCAAATTACCTGCCTTATTCGTAGCCTGCTATTAAATAAAACCCTTCAACTAAAAACCATAAAGCTGAGCCTTTCCTTATTAGCCGAATTGATGTTGTTTGCCCAGCCTAGGACAATAAGTCCATGACCTCAAGGTGTGGGTAATGGAGGTAATAATAGTTTGATCTGAAGTCAGCAGCAAATATGAAATAATTAGGGCTCTTCTCCTCCTCCTCCTGAGAATAAATGTCCTTCCGTAGCTGGAACTGCTGGGGGCTTGGGGTTTTTCCTCCCGTGGAGGCCTTATAATCGAGGCTTCCTGGGAGAAAAGTGGTAATATTTGAACATTAATGGGTGGGTTTCCAGAACTTAGAATTTGTCAAAGAAAACTTCCAGGGCTTGCTAAGTAGTTGGGTAAAAGCCAGGCGTCAGCAAGTGCATAAGCAGAAGGTCCGCAGGGGGGCTGTGCCGGGGCGAAACATGCGGTTTGTGCTTTGGCCGGGCCGCGCGCTTGCGCAGGGCAGCGTTCCCCAGAACCCCATCGGTTCCCAGGCTCGGACCCGCTCCCTTCCCTGGGCGCTCACCCTTCGCGCCAGACCGCGCTTTCTCCGCTGGTGAAGAGCCGGCCCCTGGGGAGGTTTCCTCTTTCCGGCACTCCTGGCCAAGCTCTGGCGCGGGGCGCGCTGTCGGGAGCGCTCGCTGCGCTCACCACGGTCCGGAGCTGCCGGCACCGGTTGGTTTTGGTTGTTCAGGTCTCCTCAAGGTTGTCCCAGAGTCCTCCTTTCTTCCAAGAAGATGGACACCTTTAGATAAGATGCGTGCGTTGATGCTCTATCCCGTTGTTTCGGAAGCCATGTTTTCAGTGCCCTCTTGCGATGCGAAAGCCTTTTCCCTCCCCCAGCCGTAACTCAGTGCTTTCCCAAGGGAGTCTCCTCGGGTTTGTGGCGGGGTGGGACACAGATTTTGGTTCCTCTAAACGGGTGCCGGCGAGGGGTCAGCATCCGCGCGGGGCGATTGTGCTGCCGGGCTGGGGAGGCGTAGAGCATCCTTACTGCCAGTAAGTCCCGAACAGAGAAATCCCTTGTCCTTGAACTTGAAGGAGCCTGCCTGTACAGTCCAGGTTAAGTCCTTTTCGGACTAGATTTCCATTCAGATCCCAAGCGGAGGTGCCAGGAGGTGTGAGGCGGCTTTGTCGGTTGGCGCTTGGGGAAGAAGCGCCAAGAAATCTCCCGCGAGAGCCCCTTCGACTCGCTGAGGTCTGGGCTTGCTTCAGACAAACCTCTGGACTGGCGCGTGCTTACCCTACCAGGGACGCAAACCATCTCTCCTCGGAATGGAAATATTTATTTTAGACTCCCTTCTTACAAAGTCCGATTTCCCTGCCAGGCCTTGCGGAGGCTCGCGCCGGGCCGCGGAGCTCTGCGGGGACGTGCCGTGTCTCAGAGCTGGCTTTATTGACGTCCGAGCGCTTAAACCGGTACGCGGCTGTGGGGCGCGCGCTGGAGGACGGCGCGGGTGGGGGATAAACACCGCGAAACAACATGCGAGAGGGCGTCGTGCCTCCGCTCCCGCTTCGCTCTGTACGATGCCCGCGTTTAACAATACCTGGGCCTGACAAAATGGGGTTAGAAGGGGGCTTCAGCCACGGGTTTGGATTTTCCCAGGTTTTCCGAGCCAGGCGGCTTTTTAGATTTGGGGAGATCGGGTGGGCTGGGCTGCGTCGAAAGGCACCGGTCCTGGGGAGCTCCGCGGATGCTGAGGAGCAGGGAGGGCTGCACTTTAAGTGCCTTTTCCCTGCCCCCCCCCCCTTTCCCTACATATCTTTGAACTGAATGCAATGAAAGAAATAAAATACAGGCATTCAGCTGGAGGAAATTAAACCGAATTGTAAGTTCCCTGCCATAGCTAATGGCCAGAGAGAGCATTGTATCTTCCTGCAATTAACCTCCAAATCCGTGGTTGCCGTCTGAAGAGCGGCCTCCCAGCCCGGCGATTCTTCGGCCGGGGAAGTGGAAGCAGACCCGATAGCCTTCAGCACCCGGCTGGGATGGGCGCACCGCAAAGGGGTGTTGTGTGGGGTTCTGGTCTTTTGGTTTTGTTTTTTTTTTTAGATCAAGCCTGTAGAGCGATTGAGAAGTAGGTGAAGCATGCTCGAAAGAGGGTGAGGCTGTTGGTTTCCTCTACCTGACTTTGTTTGCGAAGTGACAGGAATTTTGACAGCCTTTGTGTCTTTTTTAGCAAATCAAGTGTCATGCCAGGTTTGCCTGTGGATGAGATCATTTGCAAAATATGTTTCCCAGCTTGCTTCAGGCATAATTCATTGTGTCAACTGCAATTGCTCATTTGCTAGGAACTGTGATTCATTAGCTGGTTGGTTTTTTTATTTTTTTTTTTGAAGTTCAACTTATTTTTAAGCAAATGTTTGGAGGCAGAACAGAAATTTTAAAAAATAGTAAATCTTGGAGGCTTTGCATCCATAAATGCTGCTGTTAAGGGAAAACTTGCTAAAACGCCGCGATCCCAGGGAGGGAGACGCAATCCCCGGGCGAGCTCCGCGGTGCAGGATTGCGCTCGTTTTTGTCATGTGGTTACTCCTAAATGGGGACGGAGGTGATAAAAATCGGGCTGCTGGGACGGAGCCTGCCACGTAGAGCCCTGGGTGGTGGCAGGAGCGTGTGGACCTTCGTCCTCCTTTTCCCTGGGTGGGGGGTCAGCCCGCTGAAGGTACCACACTCTTCCTCATCCGCGGATCTGGCTGGGGCGCAGGCTGCCCTGTGGATGAACTGGCGGACGGGCGAGCGCAGGAGGGACGCGGCTGCTGCTGGTATTTGCAGCCCGCGCACGACACCAGCTCTTCCTCCGAGCTCCTCGCCGGAGGAGGTGTTGGGGCCGGTGGTGACGAGAGCAATTACTTGGCGCGGCGACCGAGACCCCCCCCAAAAGCTCACGACTCGCTGGGATAAAATGAAGATAAATGGCACTTGGCGCGCGTTTTGTGCTGCGTGTGTTCGCGGGGCTGTTCACAGACATCGCAGTTTGGCTTCAGTCCTTTTAGAGGTCTTCGCATCAGACTTTTTTTTAAAAAAATTGCATGTCAAGTACATCTTTGTGTTCCATTTCCTATGAAGACAAGTATTTCAGTGCATTTTTTCCCTTAGGTGGGTGGATGGCGGCGGGGGGAGCGGGGGGCAGAAATCACTGCTGCTGCTTCGGCAGCCGCAAACCACCCTCCAATAACAAACCGGGGTGTGTGGGCTGAATAAATTGATACACTTTTCACGGAAAGATTGGGTTTATTTTTTTTAAAAACCTCTAAGTGATCATGGACTGGACATTTTAACGTAAGTAACTTGACAGGGTTATTTTTCCCCCCGTGCAACAATTCTCTGTAAAGTACTCTTAAAATGTTGTGGGGTTTTTTTTTCCTCCCCCTGAGTGTTTGTGTCTTCTCTCTCTTTTTCTCCCAATGTAAGGTTTATAAAAGCCAAAAAAATTAGGAAAAGGGGAGAGAGAGCATAGTAACGTGGGGAGCCTGCTGACTTCTGGCTCGCCGGCGCCGTGCCCAAGCACCGCCGGTTTGCTTCGGCAGCCAGTGCCAGGAGCGAAGGGCAGCGGAGCGTGAGGGGAGGGAGGTGGCTCCATCGGAGTGACCATATATAGTCTCTGGGATGAGATTAAATATTTCACCTCCCGGTGTCATCCCCACGGCAATAAAGCCAATATCAGGATCTATTAATCACTTGCAAAAACGGGAGAAGAAAAATCCACTTTTCTTTGCAGCATCTCATTTGTAGCAATCAGGGCTCTTCTGGATCTATCGATCCGGGGCGAGGAGCCAGATGTTTTTCATCCCCGGGTGTCTGGAGACCGCATTTCGGCAGCACGGTGAAGAACAGCGTGTGCGAAGAATCGCAAGTTGAATACGACCGAGCCCGTGCTTACTCAGGCTCGTGGGCTCGGTGGCAGAGCAGTTGTGTGGAAAGGGTCCTGTGTTCGGGTGCCAGCGCTGGCTCGGCTCCACACGCGCGCTCCTATCGTGGTATCCACTGGGGAAGCATATGGCACCCTCGGTGTTATATATATATCTATATTGTGTGGGGGTACATGTTTTACATGCCAGTTCTCTCTGTCATAGGACAAACATTTACGCTCCAAGTTATATGAAGCATTAGGAAATCAAGGGTTCGGCTTGGAAATAATGTAGTTCCTTGCAGATATGTTGGAGAAGACGCTGTTTAGTGATGACACGGCAAAGCAGCGATAATGTTTCGGTGCTCAGCGCTTTCCAGGGCGCTAAGCTTTGAAGGGATTATGCTGCATAGAGGTGTGACATGCAGGTATATAAATAAAGGGTTGGCATTTCGCGGCGTGCCGCGCAGAAGGCAATGGCCAGGTGCCTGAAAAGCATGGGGAGTGAGGTTTTACCCGTCTGAAGTTGCTTAAAATGCCTTGATTTCCAAGGGAAGGGGCCGCTGGGCCTGGCCGGCGCTCGGTGGGCGCCCTGCAGCGGGACGGGCTGTGCCAGAGTGCCCTGGTGCACCACGGACCCCTCCTGGGGGAAGGCTCCGCTCTTGGATACAAAGCTCGTGGCTGAGATCCTGCTGGAAAGAAATTCCCACGAACAGGGATCACCCCTCTCCGCAGGCGCCCCTTCTTCACTGGAAACTGCCTCAGTGCCGCGCCGCCTGGAGCGGCCTTCACAGGACTAAATCCGCATAGGACAATGTGCTTTTCTGGTTATGTTTTGTTGTCGTTGAGGTTGGTATCGCACTCTCATGGCAAACTTAGGGTTTTATATTTTGCTATGGACTATGTGGAGGGTTTATATCACTCTGCCTAGATCTTCTCCCTTCTAACAAGTTCTGGTGGACGGCGAAGTAAAGCACTGCAGTTTTTGCATCGCTCCTATAGCTGCAGCCCAGCCGCGCAGGCGGGTGAAAACATCGGTGTCGCTCGGTCGTTCATTTGGACACAGAAAAATTATTTGAAACTTCATCTGTCTGCTCTGCAATTATGTTCTTTTGCGCTTCTCTCCGTTTATACACGCTAACATCATCAATACATGCCCATGCTTAATGAAACATTACTGCCTAGGTTTAATTGTCTTCTAATTAAGCGAAATAAAATATTGCGCGGTGGTTGTAACTGCATCTTTCACGCCTGTGAGGGCTGCCGTGGCCACGGTACCTGAGCCCGCGGAGCGGTGACGGCAACGCTGGTGCCATTCCGTAAGGAGGGTGATGGACAACGAGGGCGATGGGCAACAGCGGCAGCAGAAGCCGCCTCTGAATCTGCCGCTCCGGCGTATCACCCTGGTTAAATTCGATGATTTGCCAGGGTTAAAGCATGCTTTTTTGGTAAGTCTGTGCATGCATTTGGTAATGCTGCCTGGGCCGCCGCTTCAGCGCAGTGCCGCTAGAAGACACGTGTCTGGGGTCGGGCTGGTGCCTGCGGAAGGCCAAACCACGGCGTGCAACTGCAGCGCTGAATTTTTGACTCTTGTCTGAGTACAATTCCTACTCTTAATGCATCGTTAACACGGTTTTGTGCGTTTCATTCAGCTCCCATTACAGCGCTCGGTTCCGTCTGTTAATTTTGCTATGTTGATATTTTTGTTGTCAGCAGTTTTTCCTTTTTTTGAAGCATATAAAACCGTTAGTGTGAAAGAAGATTAAAAAGATACACTACAATTAAAATGTTAATGAAACTGGCATCGTGCAACTTTTGAAACCATTTAAGCATTAATCTTTCTTGGTCTTACGTCCATTAACTCGGGCGATTCTTATTCTACACTGACCCCTGCTGAGAGAGTCCTGCTATAATTGGATTTTAAAAACTGGGGGGAAGAAAAGGAGGGAAAGAGAAAATCCTTTTAAAAAAGGCGAGGTTGGGAAGCCTGCGTTAGCTTTCTGCGTGGGTGTCCATGGAAATGAAGCCGACCGAAAACAACCTCGTAGCTCCATCGCTCCCCTGCCTGCGCTCTCCCCACCGGCACAGGTCTTGCCCGCGAGCTTCTGCTCCGCAGCCCGGGAACGCCGGCGTCGGTGGCCGGGGCAGAGCCCCGGGAACCGCCGGGCTCGGCTCCTCCTCGGCGGCTTGCTGTCACCGTGACCTTGGCAGGACGCGAGCACCGCGCTGCTCTTCGGTTTATCCGAGTGAAATGTGAGAAGGGCCGTAGCGGGATGGCGGGGAAGCCTTTTTAAGGCTCTCGGAGGAAGGGAATGGGAGAACAGCAAGTAATCGTTTGCCGTTAGGGCTTCGGCTGTCTCCCGTTCCTCCAAAATAGTGTTTCTACAGATTAGCTGGGTTTGTCTTTTTTAAGAAACAGTTTTTTTCCGCCTTGCACAATATTTGGATGGGGGCCAGCCCCGCCCCTGCCCCCAGCCTGCGGGGTAGGCGAAAGAGGAGCGTTGACCAATTCGCAGGCTGTGTACGGAGTCGGGCAGCGGGACTTCTTGACTCATCAGACAGCTCCCAGGATCCGTGCCACAGCTCCGTCAGGGCCACGGGCTGCGCTCGGCTGCTCCAGCCTCGCCAAGCCTCCAGCCCATCCAGAACACTGTGTGCCGGTCGGCCTGAGGCTTAGACTCGCTTGGCTTCCAGATGCCTTCTGCAGAGCTTTTACCCTGTGCCGTCCAAGAGCTTCGCATCTCCTGCCCCTCCTGTGGGATGCTGGAGAAACTGGGAAGGGCAGGTCCTTTAGTGAAGAACGCCAGTGTCCTTCCGAGCATGGGGACGGGGCATTGACTCGTGAAACAGGGTGGGTGTGCTGCTAACGAGGCGGTGACGCAGCCCAGGAGTGGATGAGCTGTAAGTCGAAGGGCGAGCACATCCCGATGAGGGAGGAGTGGAGTACCCAGCCCAGCCTGCGTTTATGCTGCAAGCGTGAATTTTGGGGTTTGTAAAAAAAAAAAAAAAAAAAAAAAAAAAAGAAAGTTAAATAGAAATTTGGAAGTTGCAGAGCTGTCATCTTCCAGCTGCTCCGCTCTCCTCCGAGCTCGCTGGGCCGTCGCGCGGTGCTTTACTGCGCAGGCCGGCGAACGAGGGAGTGGATGCTGGCGTCTTGGCCAGGAGGCCCGCTTGAGCTGAAACATCTGCAGGGCTTGGGAGAAAATGATGGCAGCTTCTTGGGGCTGAGTTCATGCCTTGTGAAGCGAGCCGTGAAGCACAGAGCGTGCTGCTGGCACCTCATCACAGGGACGCGGATGCTGGACGGCCGGGGCGATGGAGGCGCTTCCTTGGAGCTCTGAACTAGCTATTCACACACAGCGGAGGCTGAATTTATAACCTGAGAGAGTTTGGGATGAGGATCCATAATTCCTTGACAGGAATGGGGGGGGACCTCGCTGGAATGTGACCCATCCGTGTCCCAGCTCTGTGGGTCGGATGAACGGGGGTGTATTGCTGGCCCAGGCGTACCCCAGGGTGCCGGTTTGTGACCCACGGCATTTATGCCGGTCAAGTTAAACTGCCTTTGGGAATGGGAAGGGAAACTGCCCCACCAGAGTGATGAAGGGACCGGCAGAATATGCTGGCGTGTTCGACCTCGGTCTCTGCCGTCCCATCCTATGGTCCGTGGGGATCCCGCAGGAGGAGGGAATTCCCAAGGGCAGGCGGGCTGGGAGGTACCAGAGGGGCACCTGCAAGTCTGATCCAGAAGCCCTCAGAGATGCAGCCAGGTGATGACCGCCACNGCTGGCGTGTTCGACCTCAGTCTCTGCCTTCCCATCCTGTGGTCCGTGGGGATCCCACAGGAGGAGGGAATTCCCAAGGGCAGGCGGGCTGGGAGGTACCAGAGGGGCACCTGCAAGTCTGATCCAGAAGCCCTCAGAGATGCAGCCAGGTGATGACCGCCACAGAGACGACCACCCGGGCAGCGGATGGGTGACGTGGCGCCTGTGCCGCGCGCTCCTTTTCCCGCGCGGGCATTGAGGCTTCCCGTGCTCTTCCATCTCCCAGCGTCGTGGCAGACGTACAGGCAGGGAACAAAGAAATTGCTGTTTGGAATTCCTGGCTTATTTTATTGATGTGCTCTGGCAGCTGCAGGCCAAGGAAGAAGGAGCAAAACGAAGCAACCCCAGGCATCCCCAAGGCCTGGCTCTGACCCAGCAGGCGGGTGGGATTTCTAGCAAGGTGAATTTCTTGCGTTGCAGGAGCACACCTGAATCAATATCCGAGTAGTCCAGTAAAGTCGGTGGGAATTTCATCTCAAGTCATTTCAAGCAATCTAACAACGAGTCTTTCAGATGACTGTTGGGTGGTTTGGTTTTAATTTTTTTTTTTTGGTGCGTTGGGGTTTTTCATTGTGCAACTGGGAAAGTGTAGATTGAGCCCAGTGTGCACGCAGTGCTTTGGTTTTGCAGTGTACGCGTCGAGCCCAAGGCTGGCTTACGCCGGAGTCGGGCAGTGAGTCGGGCCGGCTGCAGACCCTGGGTTGCCAGCTGGGGTGGCTTCACTCTGGGTGGGTTTTCAGATCCCCTAGCATGGCAACGCTTTTCCTTCCAGGTTGCAGTGCTGATTTCAGCATGCAGGCTGCTTTTATATCCTTGCACGGCATCGTTAAGATTTCTAGCCCTGTATCCTTGAAGATTCTTCATGAGCCAGTCTGGGAGGATCCCGTGACGCAGTGTCCCGTTCCGCTTCTCAGCGGGCACCAGCCTGGAGCAGAGCGTGGGAGCCGGGCCGTCTCGAGCTCTTGCCATCTCAGAGCCTGTCACAGTTGTGAGTAAGGTCAGTTGATGTCCTGCTGTCAGCAATACCTGTGCTAGTGTCCGTCCCTCTCCTGGGCTTACGCAGGCTGCCCGACGCTCTGCGCTTGAGACCCTTCGCAGGCTTGGATGAGCACATGTATGTGCGTTTCCGTGGGAGTCAACAGGCGCTTCTGCAGAGGGCAGCTGCACGTACCTGAGCCGCTTGGTATCTTCGTGAATATTTTTACAATCAAATTTAGGAAGTTTCCTCATTTATCTTCCCCTTAAGATCTCAAATGGGCTGGTTTGTTTGTGAGTGGTCTTAGGGGAGGTGTGTCCTGCAGTACTTGCTGACTGATCTGGATTCGGCACAAGAAACGACGCAGAAGGGAGGACTTAACTTTTTGCTCTTTGGAAGGGAGCTGAGGTTGGCGCGGGTGGGACAGGAGTGCAGTGCAGCTTGGAGAGGGTGGAGGATCCAAGTGATGAAATCACTGCGTGTCCTCGGAGCAGCAGTCGCGTGCACGGCAGGGCTTGGAGCTGAGCAGTCCTGGCAGCGCTTGCACTGCGTGGATAGGTTGTTTGCTGCAGGGAGATCAGAGCTGCTTGGTTTTTACCGAGGCTCGCAGATCTTACTAGCACCGCTAATGTTTTTTTTGCCAAAGTCCAATGGACACGGTTTAGAAAGATCCAGTCTGCCCTCGCCCGAGCGCTGCCGGGCTGGCCAGCCCCTGCAGAAGGGCTTGATGGCAGCGAGCTGATGCCTCATGGCAGCTCCTGCCCAAGATCTCCTGCCGGCTCTCGGGGATCACTGGCCTGGCACCGTGATGAGCGCTGGGCAGACCTCGCCCATGGTCCGCATCCAGAGCAGAAGCTGCAGCCTCAGTGTGTCTGGTTCAGGCCCTGCACCCCATCCTGCTCCACAGAGCATCGAGCGCTGCTTTTTCTGCTTGGCCACCAACAAGGTGCAGAGGACCACTACAGCAGTATGTGTGTCTGCTGGTGATGTCCACGGTGCATCGTGTTGCTTTTTAAGTGATTTTAAAGAACACAAATATTCCAGAAGCCTTTAATACTGTTTTCTAAGGTTTTATGTAGTGAAAGTCATTATTTTGTACCACCTTGAAAAGCAAAGGCAGCCCTCTCACCTCCAAACTGGTATTTCCCTCCCAGATTCTTAAAGCAGTTTATATACACTTCAGTTGCAATACGTTTGTAAAGCAACGCAAATTAATGCCGAGTGCGAGCCCAACAGGAGCGCTGCTCTCGCGGCCGCCCTGGGCTGCGCAGCACGGGTGCGCGCTGTTGAAATCACTTGGATGTCTCGCAGGCGGTCGCTAAGCGGGCTGTCCGCTCCCCAGCCTGCTCCTAACCTCCTCCTCTGCGTCTCAGAAATGTTATGTAAAACGCAGCGTGCAGCATTAGCAATAGAAGCGTTCTGTTCAGGCAGTTCACGAGGCCGGTCCCACGCCCTTGTGATCTGCCAAGCGCACTTGCCGATGGCTGCGGTGTTTGCTTGGGCTTCGGAGCAGCTTTCCCTCCTGGTGTCCAGGGGATGGCTGTGGGGCACGCAGCGGGTGGGTAGGGGGCACGTGGATCGCGTTTGGTGGTACCACCCACCGGTACGGCTGGATGTGTCAGTTTGGGGAAGGAAGGGAGAGATTTGTTTGCCATTTTTGAAAAAAACAAGTTCGCAATGCTGCTTGCGTCGCTCGGTGTCCCTGAGCGGTCAGGGCATTAGGGGCTTCAGCCTGGGACCCACCATGCTGCAGCACCATGAAGAGGGATCAGCTTTGATCCGGTACTTAGAGAGGTGAGCAAATTCATGGCCACACCGCTATTCATGGCCACGCCGCTGTTCGCGGAGACTCTTCTGCAGGTTTGCTGGATGCGGCCGGAGGCGGGGTGGCCGCCTCTTCACGGGTTTTCTGTGCGACTGCATCCCCCGCGAGCCGGTGGCCAGGCTTTCTTGCCACAGTCACAGCTCTCATTCCCACAAACTGATTTTAAATCTGCCCATTAAAGAGTTGTAACGAGTTCTATGCCCAGCACCAGATCTGCGGCATCCAGCAGCTGCTCTGCACCCCAACCCCGTGCCATTCGATGTGCACCGTGGCTGCGGCACGGTCTGCGCTGGAGCACGGGAGCCTGGGGCAGCCGCTGATTTTCTCTTCTTCCAGTGTCGCATCCATCAATGGTTTTTGTTTTGGTCACCGTTACCCGAGTTTTGGAGCTGCAGAGGAGCCTGGTGCCCCGTCTCGAGCACAGAGACGAGGATGTTGCTGGTGGGTTCAGCGTCGATGTTTCTGGCGGTGAGAGGGTGAGGAGTTTGCGAAGCCATTCGAGGAAGCCCGTGATGAGGTGTAGCCAGGAACTGCTCGAAACTCACTAAAAGGTATGCGAAGGAGAAGATGGGATGGAGTGGAGGATGGTTGGAGGATTAGCCTGGCCTGCTTCCAGGCGGGATGTGCTGGGGCTTGACAATACCCTGCAAAAACATCTCGCTCCCCAGCATGCTGAACAGCAGGGGGGGTGGACGGGTTTGTATCCACAGTGCCGGAGCATCTCTAGGTACAGCCTGCCGTCGGAAGACTCAACGCGCTGAAGGCCCTGCAAAAACGTCCGAGCGTGTACACGGGCCAACGGGCTAACGGCGCTGCGCCAGCCAACGCCACCAAGAAGTGAGAGTCTGCAAAAACGCCCCCCGAAACACTTTGTAGCCGCTCTGTGGTCTGAGAACTTACCCTGGTGGTTGTTCTCCTGCCTGCTGATGAATACACTTGGACAAATTCTGCAAGTTACCAGAACTTGTAGGGGAGAGGAACGATCACAGGTCTCGGTTACGATTTCGGTACCGAATGCGGCAGCTGAGCAGAGGCAGCTGCCTTGCCGAGCTCGCTCTGACGTGCGAGAGGCTATTTTCTCTGTGCCTTGACTGCACAGATCTGGTATTTGAATTTTAGTCTTAGTTTTGTAGGTGGGAAGTAAACCACCCACCCTCAAGGCTGAATGATGCCCTGTTGTGTGTGTTAGAGGCGTGGGTAGCGCTAGCTGGGCTATATGTACTTTCCTCTGTGGTCCTGGGGATGCTATGGGCAGAGGCTGGGGACACTTGCTTTCTGGGGCACGTGCCGGCGTTGGCACTACGTGGCAATGCTCTCACAGCCTACGCTGTGGGTCCTGCCTCGTGCTTTCCTCCAGGTCTGAGACCGTTACGTCGTTTGTTTGATGAGAATTAGATTGGTCTGAAGGTGTTGTCTTGCTTGGCTTCATGGAAGTGCGTGACTCCTGCGTTGTATTGCCTTGTGCGAGAACCTTGCTGTCCCGAGAACCTCTCTGCATTTCTTTAGCAGTTTTATTTTAGTTCAGGGAAGGTTAGCTCAGGTTTAAACCACTTGCCTGTGGTTGTTAAGTCTTAGTGACATATTAAGCATTTAATATACAAGTGCATTAGCTTCCCACCCACATCCCCCGTTTGGGATGGGTTGAGGGAAATAGTCGGTGCCCACATCTGATAGGACGCTGCTCGGCATGCCCGTGTAAATGGCTTCCTCCTGGTCCTCTTCTTTTTATGTTTAGTTCCTGACCTAATTAGGCGTGAGCGATGGCGTTAGCGGAGGTCTTGTGACTGCATCACACAACACCTAATCCCTCGGAGAGATTTTGGGAAGATCGCTGCCTGCCGGAGGGGACACCTTCTCGCGCGGCGGGGACGTGGTGGTGGCGGCGGCACGGTCTTAATTCCCAGCGCGCTGTAAATAGCTCTGCAGCCAACCGGGCAGAAGAAGCAGCCCAGATTAACCAGTGCCACCGGTACCTGCTGGCGATTAGGGTATGCCCCAGTGCCGCCACCTCCACTCGGTGTGACCTCGCGGTTCGGCAGCGTGGCACGGCTTGGTGCGAGCACGGAGGGGAGAATCCGCCTTAATTGCTGCGGTACGTCTGACTGTATTACATCCTAATTTCTAGGTCCTTGCTTAACTCGTGCAGTACATCAGAAGCTCTTGTGAAATGTAATGTGCTGGAGCATCAGCACAGGAAAAAGCTCTGCCTTCTGTGAAGCCAGACTGTTGCAGCGTAATTTGTTTTGTAAGATTTTGAAAGGCAGTGTTGCAATCTGTAACAGTAGAATAGTGGGAAGATGGTCAGGTGGTTCTTGGGACTTCAACAGACAGATTTCATGTCTGTGTGTTTTTGCAACACCTTTCTATAAAGGGAAACATAATTTAAAATATGATTACTTAGTGTTGTAACAGTCTTCTCAAACGTTTTTGCATTATGCAGAGATCATTATCAGAGGCTGATATTAACTTGCAAAGAATATTATGCAAATCATTCTCCTGTTCTTCTAAAAAGAAATTTCCTTCATAATGCAAAGCGTGACACAAAAAATTGTGCAGAGGCTTTTGGCAAAATTACATTCAGAAGATGTAACAGTTTTTCTGCTTACTAGCACAATCCATTTGTGCCTTTCTGCTGGATTTTCTCAACTCAAGCTGATAAAGGATGAATTTTAAAATGAGGGCTGGGTTGAGGGGGAGAATATTGTACCTCATGGGCTCGGGAATAGACAAGGAGGCTTTTCGTGTTTAGATCATTGTTTCAAATCCGTACTGATAGTCATTACGGGCTGCGTCAGCTTTCAGCTATTCATCGCGCCCTGCGATCGCTTGGTGGTGTGTCTTGTGTTTCCAACGGGCCGGGGTGCACAGCATCGCCTTCACCGCGAGCAACGGCTTGTAGGTACCTGGCTTAAATACAGTGCGCGGCGTCAGCCTCCCCCGACGCCCGGCGGCAGGCATTTATCGCACTGCTAAGGCTCTGAATTCCTCGGAACGAGGGGCACTGCCTGGGTGATGGGAGAGCCTGGACCTCGGACACCCGCGGTGGGACGGCTGGTCCTGCCCCGAGGCGGTCCGGCCTCGGCATCTTCTTTGGGTTTCCCTGAGCATCAGCACGTTCCTGGAGGAGATCCTGGCCCTGGCTGAAGTCGTCGTGGATTTCGCCACTGACTTCATCCCTCCTCCGTGGGTTCTGTTTTGGTCGCAAACTGGGTGTGTCAGTTCAGAGCTGCCCCTTTCTGATACAGAAACCAGACTCTACTGAAATCGAGAGGATTGTTTCATAGGTATTGGCCGTTCTGCTCTTATTATAGATTGATTGACAAAAATAGGCCCTAATAAATATTGTAACCAGCTTAAATGACTGAAATATTTAGAGGCTGCGGATCGCAGTCAGGGTTGGAAAGGCTCAGTCACTGTGGAGGGCCGTTTTTCAGGCACTTAAGATCATTTTGGAAAACCGTAGCCCTTGTCCTGAATTTTTTTTTTGTTTGTTTAGGCATTTCTCAATACAAACGCGATTGAGGAAAGTCAGTAATTTTCAGAGATATGTATTGAATTACAGCGTCACAGAACGGCGGAGAGAGTTTGCACTAGCATGGAAAATTTTCAGACTTTTTTTTTTTTTTTTTTTTTTGCTTCTGGTTAGATAACTCAATATTTGAAAATCAAACCAAATTAGATAAATAAGCTGGAAGTCGTAGTTAGCATTCGTCAAGCAACTTAGGCTGGATGTTGAGGCATTGACTGACTCCACCTCTAGCTGCAGGGTTTCCCTGTTACGAACGGGTGAATACTAATCCCTGTTTATTCTCCACTGCAGAGAAACAGATTCATCAGTAGTTTTCAATCTTTAGAAGTGGCCCTTGGCGAGAGCGGGGTTGGAGGGCCCTGGGCGGGCGGACGCGTCCGTGCCACGTGCCCGCCGGTGCTCGGCTGGGTACCACCGCCCATACCCCGCGCCAACACGAAACGCCGTATTTCGGTGGTGCAAAGGAGAATTTTTACTACCCCGAAAGCGGCCCCGGGGTGTGGTTGCGATGTGATAATTACGGAGTTGGCTCTGCTCTGTGCTTCCCGTGGCCTGCCCTGGGCATCCCCTGGGATCCTGCTCGCCCCCCTAACGAGCCGCTGGTTGAGCGTGGAGACGGACACTGGAACCCACTTTGTGAATTACTGGGAAAGGATGACTTGTTGCTTTTTTGAAGATTGCAGGGAAGGATGAATCATAGTGAGGTGTTTTACTCTAAGCATGGTGGCAGAAAGGAATCTTTTTATCTCCTGGGTGTCTTTGTTTCCTGAATGTTTCGTAGTGCAGACTTGCTAGCGGAGCGGTGCTAAGCACGTTTCTGCAAATCTCTTGCTGGTATCCTCTTGAAAACGGTGATGCTGCCGAATGAAAACCAAATATTTAGCTCTAAACTTTCATTGGTTTTTTTTTTCTCTCAAGGACTCCTCATTTTGGCTGTGTTTGCTCATCGCAGAGCACGGGCTGAGGAGCGACCAGCAGCCGTCCTGCCGAGAGCCTCTGCCGCTGCAGATCCCAGCACTTGCAGCGGCCACTGCTCGGGTTGTCCGGGGTGGCCTCCGTCCTCGGCGGTGGCTGTGCTGCTGGCATTGCTGTCGTGTGCTCTCCTGGCCCGCTGCGTGCATGCCCAGGGACAGGCTCAGCCAGGACAGCAGCGTTAGCTCTCATGCTGGGCAACCCATTTCTCTCTTCCCGTGTTCCCCTTGTATTTCCAGTTGAAAATATATCCAAGAATATTCCCTGTCAATGGGGTAGAGTGGATTTTGTTCCCTTGAACTGCAGCAGTTATGGAATAATCCTCAGCCCTGCATTTAAATAGCTGGGGTTTTTTTCTTTTTCTTTTGAAAAAGACTGGAAGTGCAAAGATCAGGAGTGTCGGAAGCAGCACCAGCACCCGGACCCGCGGGAGGGTCTGGGCGCCCATTCAGGGTTCAGGGCATCCTGGTCCCTTCCTGTGAGTCACGTATTCCCCTTTGGGCACCTGTCCAGGGAGCGGGCAAAACGCTCAGAAAAGCTTGTCGAGGTTGAAGGAGGACCCCAGAGACTTTTAAAATGCAGGTGAAATTTGCTAGGCTCTAAATGATTCTTTCTGTAGGTAAGCCCAGCCTCTACGAAGGGCTGAAGCATGAAGAAATAGGATTTCTTTGGGTTTTGTAGTATTTCTTCGAAGAGCGTTTGCAGCGCTAATCGTCAAGCTCCTTCCCTTTGTTTTCCCCCGTTCCACAATTAACCTCGTAGTACACTGTGCATATCAGCAGCGGCTTTTATCCTCTACTGCTCTTCGCAGGGTTTTAAGTTGCTACCTGCCTCACAGCAACCGCGTTCTTAGCGTCACGCGTTTATAAAACCAAAGCGGAGGCCAGCGTGGTCTCCTGCTGTCTCTCTGTCTGCTGGAGGGAAGCTCTTCCCCACAAACAGGGTTGAAAATTGCAACCGGTTATGTAAATTTTTGGCAAGGGACAAAAAAAAAAAAACCCAACCCCTATTCAAACCTGCTTTAATTTGTGAGTATGTGTCTTGGAAATAAGTTGTACTAATGCGTAGCGCGGGTTATTCTAACGTGAATTACAGGCTCGCCCTTCTGCCTGTGTGACGCTAGCTCACGGATGTGGAAGCGGATATTACAACCTTGAGGAATCTTGTAGGGCGTAAAAGTTTTAATTAAAAATCTGGCTTGGTCGAGGGTATTTTGGTTTAGTATGAATGTCTTCATTTCTTTTGAAAAAGAATTAGGCGAAACCCTTGGTATTTTTTTTTTTCTTATTTCTGCATATTTATTCTTGAACTTGAAGCATTAGAAAATAATTGAGTAAAACAAAATCCACAAGGCTTCAAATTACCTCTAGCTTAATGTTTTATTTAAAAGGCTTGCTAACTGACATTCTTTATAATGAATTAGGTCACGCGGCTCTAAAGTGTGTTGTGGGTTTTCTTTTTTACATTTAAATTTGAGGCTGCTTCCCTCGAAACTCGGGCTCCGCTGCCGTACGGTTGTGACTCCCCGGCTCGGGGAATCTCACTCTAATTATTCTCAATCACGCTGGTGCAAATGGACATATCCGTGTTTGGAGGATCGAAGCGGTGTTGTCATGGCAATCTCCGTAAGGTCATGAGAAACTCAGGGATATTGTTCACCGCCTCTCCCGGGAGACCTCTCCTACCTTTGCAAAACTATGGATTTGGGCGGTTTGGGTCATAACTTTAACGCACAAATTTGTAATGATTTGGCTAAAAGGATTCTCTGTTTCCTACCGGGTAGCTGGAGGCGCCGCGATTCAGGTGAAGCTGATCACGGGCTGTGGCTCGTGTCTCGTGTGCTGACTAGCCATCTTCCTCGGGGAGCTGCAGCTCGGCAGGTCCCGAGCCAGGACGCGGAGCGGGCTTGCTCCGGGGCGTGGGATCCTCATAAACGACAGGGGCAGCGGAGGGGACCCTTTTGGTGGGCGCTAGTTAATGGTGCTCAGTGTGCCGGGACGGGCTCTGGCTTGGGTTTTGTTGGGAAAGAGTTTGCTTATACGCAATTTAAAGAAACAGAAAACACCCCAAAAAAATCCAGACCAAAAAAAAAACCCACCCCAAACCAGCTCTGCTCTCTGAATTGCAGGAGGCGATGCTGGCTGGAACTGTAGCAACAGGAGCCCCTCAAAGCTGGCCCTGGCCCCTGGCGCTGCTGCAGGGTGTCACCCCAAGTCCGTCCCTTCCTCCCCTGTCCGTAGCTGCGCAGGGAGCGCTGATGGTGCTGAGTGCTGCAGTCACTGCAAAGGAATGTGGGCAATGAAACACATGCGTTGCTGGGCTGTAACTCCCCGGATCGTGCGTACCGCTCTGCCGCTTCCCGTGCATCAGGCGGGAGGGGATTCATGTAAAAAATATGCGAATGGTAAACAGTGGGAGAAGTGGCAAAGGCAGCAGAGGGATGTTTACTCAGCCCTGCTTGGGCCGAGCTCTGCTCTCCTAAAAGAGATAATGGCAAAGTCACGGGATGGTTTTACGCGAGTTCTGAAAGGTAAGAAATCGATTGCAAAGTGTGTCTCCGTGGGTGTGCAGCCAGAGGCTTTATGGATGCGAGTGTGGAACTCTGGGCTTTCGTGAACTTCTGCTTGTGAAAGGTGCTCAATCTTATGTCGGGATTAAAGCTAAATTAAAAAAGCATAAAAGCGACCCCGAAAGTTAGTTCATTTTGTGTAATAACACATATGAAAACCTTTTGCAGTTTGGCCTGCAGCAGCCGCGCCGATGGCTTTGCAAATACCTTGTGTCGTAGGACAAATCCGTTCAGTGAAGCTGGCGTTCAGCAGATCTTGGTTCAGGTGGTCCATGCAGCTGTGGGTGTATGGGTTTGTATTTCTACGTTCTTTTTGTTTTTAAAACCCCGTAAACAACACAAACCAAACCAAACCAAAAATAAGTTTTATTGATAGAGAGCCATCAAAGCATTTTGATTCTATGATTCTGTGATCGGCAGCCAAAATGCACGTTAAACCTGCGGTTCTTCTGCTAGCCCAGAGAAGTTGCCGTGCGCGCACACAGCCCCTTCATTGGAGCCTTTAGACAGGTTTAGCCCGTACTTAAGCAGATTTTTCATGAGCAGGTTACTTGGTTTGAAAGATCTGAGATTATTTAACCACCGACATCAATATTCTAAAAAAAAGGATGAGATCCCTATTTAAAATTTAAAAAAATCTTAAATCTTATTGGCTGTAGAAGAGACGTGACTACGCCTGTCCCGGTGCCACGTACGCCTATTACGTTGTGTGCGTTCTCGACACTTAATTGCTTCTGGTTGCTGTGTCTTTCAAGATTTTGAGCCCAGCCTATCTTGTCCTCTCACACCCAAGCTGCACTCGTGGGTCAGAGGAAGAAAACAGGTTTTCACGGGTTTTTGCACCCTGCAGGTGTGCGGACAGGTTCGCCTTCCCCGTGCAAGGCCTGGCTCGCAGAGCCCCTGCCCCGGCCTGGGTTTGCCCCTGCCCATGCAGGCAGCGGCCGTGCCGCCCCGGTCCGTGGGGTGCCCTGGCAGCGGGGGGGGTCCCACACATGGCAGGGGACACCCCACGCCATCGCCTCTGCCCTGCGCCTTGTCTGCCCGTTGCGGGGTCTGCTTTGACCTGAATTTCTCTAGAACTTCACAAACGTGTCGGATTAAAGGTTTTTAAATTAGAATTTTAGGTAATTGCTGTAAGTCAAAGAAGGGCTTCCTAGTTCTGACTGTAGATACAAGCTGGGTGTAAAAAAACCAGCAAAACACTAAGCAAGTGGGATTTATAATTAAAGGCCTATTTACATTTAAAGAACTATTTTAAATGATCTGTCTCTCAGCTTTCTGCAGAGGGACGGAGCAGAGGCCGGGCTGAAAACGAAGCTGGTTTTCTCGGCTGACCTTCTGACGTTTACTGCCGCCCTGGCGTGCACACGCGTGCACACGCATGCACACAGGGCTTCAGCCCTTCATCTTGGCACCCGCAGTGTGTCCGCTAATACTTCCAGGTCTTCCTGACTTACTGAGAAGCCCTCTGAACAACAACTTCTCATCTGTTCCGGCTCGTATACCCAACGCCTGGAGAAGCGGCCAGCGAGCTGCTGTCCCGCGGGAGGGGCTCGGTGCGTCCGATGAGGTTAAAAAAGGCACGGTGGAGCCTTTGATGCCGGGGAAGCGGTTAACTGCGACTTCTGCGATATTTAACGTTGCTTCAGAAACCTCCAGTTACCTCTCGCGTGGGCTTTTGTCGATCGCTTGGTGGACTAACGTGTTCCTTTCAGCTTTGGTGACAATAACATGCGAGTGAGCAGAATACCCAAATTTCTGAACGGTGGCTTGTGGCGGTTTCCTGATTTCCTGAGTGAGCGCAGGCTTCTTTGGGTTTCATTCCTGTGCCAGAAAGACTCTTTGCTCATACAAAGTTCTTCATTGTAATAGGAAAAAAATCAATTTGATTACTTTCATGTCAGCATGCATGTCTAATGGCTTAGAAGTTATTGCAGCCATAAAATATACAGTATCATTTCTCTCTCACTCTGAAATTTGACAGGATTAATATAGTCAGCATGAAATCTTAGTCATAAAGTCGACCATAAGTGATGGTAAAATTAGCTGCTGAAATCGTCTGCTTATGGAAAGCATCTTCTGTTTTTCCTTCTGGGAAAAAATATCAAGGGGCTGGCGTGCGGATCGGAACGGGAGCTTTCTGCATTTCAGGCTCTAATACAAACATGTCCGTTTCATCTTGCGCTCTTCTAACGAGAGAGGTAGCGAGCGCTGCTCAGCTCTGTGATGTCCCAAATAGCCTGGAGCGCAGCTTTGCATCGGTCATCGGCCGGCCGGGCAACGGAGGCGGTGGTGGGGCTGGGTCTCGTGTCCTGTGCAGCCGTGATGGGGGGATCGTGGCTCTCCCGCATCCCACCCTCCCCTGTCAGTCGCTCCCTGTGTGAGCTGAAGGCATCTCCCCCCTCAGAGGTTAGACTTTGGCTTAGAAACCAGCAGGCTGTGGCGTGGGCCTTTGACGGCGGGTGTCCTTCAGCGGCAGGCCATGTTTGCCTGCCCGGCCTGGCGTGAGCAACGCACCAGTTGATCTCGTGCAGCGGAAGCCTTGTGGTGGTTGAAAAGCTGTTTCTTTCTGTGCGTCGGTGCTCTGGTGAGCTCCAGGTGAGCTGAGCTTTGCCCGTGGTCTTCACCCATGGGCTTTGGTGGGTGCTCTTCCTGCTGGTGCACCCTGCTGCCTTCCAGCTGGTCGCTGGCTGTCCTCCTCGCACAGTGCCCTTGGAAGCAGGATGGCCGCCTTCACCAGGATGGGAGAAATGCCCCGTAGGCAGCTACCTTGCTCTGAGCCGAGACTGAGAAACCTCTGCTTAACGCTGAGTTTCCTCCTGCCGAGCGCCCGGCTGGTGCCAGCGGAGGAGCCCAGCTGATGGCCGGAGCAGCCACCCCTTCCTGCTCATCCACCTCCAAAACTGCCCGTGGCAGTGGAGGTGAAGGGCTGGGGTTAGGCAGGGCATGTTTGCTGACGCGTGATCCTTCACCAGCCCAGCCTTTGCATGGCTTGTTCATGTTTTTGTTTAATGACATCTCGTTTCGTCCGCATTGTGTAAGGCGCCTGTAGCTGTTTTTTCTGCTTATGAAGCTGGTTCCAGAAAGAAGAAAGAAGCTGGATGTCGGTATCTTTATTATCCGCTTCAAAATTAGACCAAGGGAAGACAGCGCCTCGCATGCAGGCATCGTTTACCCATCCCGTAAGGTCCAAGAGTTTCATTGCTAGCCCTTGGCCTGCTTGGCTTTGCAAGGGCAGGTTCCTCCTGCCTCTCGAGCAAAGACGTGCCAGGGTTTTCCTTCTCCAGGGGGGCTCAGGGGTCCCTCCCGTTGTATCCGACGCTCCTACATCCACTGGAAGCTGTCGTCCTGCTGGTTTCACGTCTTCTGCCTCCCTTGGCAGCCCGTTGTGAAAAGTTAATATCTGGTCATTGGTTTTGGCTGCATCTCCAAGGCAACTTCATTCATACGCCAGCTCCGGGTTCATACCGATCCGGACATGCCTAGATGACTAACTCCCGTCTCCTGTTACGCTGTCCCAGAGGGCTGTTAACTCCTTCGGCCCAGGTAGGTGGTGATACAGCAGGGAATGGGCAGACAGAGCCCGTGGATGCCGTAAACGCCCGGCAAACGCCGACTTGCTCTGTTCCCCCTCGATCCTTTCTGCTTTGGTTTGCTTCCCAGTGCCTCGTCCAGCCTGGAGAGCAAAGAGCTTGTCACTGTTTAAGATCCTTTTCGGTGCAGAACAGTCTCAGACTAAGTTTGTTTCTCCTGAAATTATCATGCTTAATTATCCTTTGGTTTGGGCAGAACGTTGCCTTTGGGATCTAAACGTACTGAAAAATTGCATTTGAAAAAAAAAAAAAAAANCAGAGGCTGGGCTGAAAACGAAGCTGGTTTTCTCGGCTGACCTTCTGACGTTTACTGCCGCCCTGGCGTGCACACGCGTGCACACGCATGCACACAGGGCTTCAGCCCTTCATCTTGGCACCCGCAGTGTGTCCGCTAATACTTCCAGGTCTTCCTGACTTACTGAGAAGCCCTCTGAACAACAACTTCTCATCTGTTCCGGCTCGTATACCCAACGCCTGGAGAAGCGGCCAGCGAGCTGCTGTCCCGCGGGAGGGGCTCGGTGCGTCCGATGAGGTTAAAAAAGGCACGGTGGAGCCTTTGATGCCGGGGAAGCGGTTAACTGCGACTTCTGCGATATTTAACGTTGCTTCAGAAACCTCCAGTTACCTCTCGCGTGGGCTTTTGTCGATCGCTTGGTGGACTAACGTGTTCCTTTCAGCTTTGGTGACAATAACATGCGAGTGAGCAGAATACCCAAATTTCTGAACGGTGGCTTGTGGCGGTTTCCTGATTTCCTGAGTGAGCGCAGGCTTCTTTGGGTTTCATTCCTGTGCCAGAAAGACTCTTTGCTCATACAAAGTTCTTCATTGTAATAGGAAAAAAATCAATTTGATTACTTTCATGTCAGCATGCATGTCTAATGGCTTAGAAGTTATTGCAGCCATAAAATATACAGTATCATTTCTCTCTCACTCTGAAATTTGACAGGATTAATATAGTCAGCATGAAATCTTAGTCATAAAGTCGACCATAAGTGATGGTAAAATTAGCTGCTGAAATCGTCTGCTTATGGAAAGCATCTTCTGTTTTTCCTTCTGGGAAAAAATATCAAGGGGCTGGCGTGCGGATCGGAACGGGAGCTTTCTGCATTTCAGGCTCTAATACAAACATGTCCGTTTCATCTTGCGCTCTTCTAACGAGAGAGGTAGCGAGCGCTGCTCAGCTCTGTGATGTCCCAAATAGCCTGGAGCGCAGCTTTGCATCGGTCATCGGCCGGCCGGGCAACGGAGGCGGTGGTGGGGCTGGGTCTCGTGTCCTGTGCAGCCGTGATGGGGGGATCGTGGCTCTCCCGCATCCCACCCTCCCCTGTCAGTCGCTCCCTGTGTGAGCTGAAGGCATCTCCCCCCTCAGAGGTTAGACTTTGGCTTAGAAACCAGCAGGCTGGGGCGTGGGCCTTTGACGGCGGGTGTCCTTCAGCGGCAGGCCATGTTTGCCTGCCCGGCCTGGCGTGAGCAACGCACCAGTTGATCTCGTGCAGCGGAAGCCTTGTGGTGGTTGAAAAGCTGTTTCTTTCTGTGCGTCGGTGCTCTGGTGAGCTCCAGGTGAGCTGAGCTTTGCCCGTGGTCTTCACCCATGGGCTTTGGTGGGTGCTCTTCCTGCTGGTGCACCCTGCTGCCTTCCAGCTGGTCGCTGGCTGTCCTCCTCGCACAGTGCCCTTGGAAGCAGGATGGCCGCCTTCACCAGGATGGGAGAAATGCCCCGTAGGCAGCTACCTTGCTCTGAGCCGAGACTGAGAAACCTCTGCTTAACGCTGAGTTTCCTCCTGCCGAGCGCCCGGCTGGTGCCAGCGGAGGAGCCCAGCTGATGGCCGGAGCAGCCACCCCTTCCTGCTCATCCACCTCCAAAACTGCCCGTGGCAGTGGAGGTGAAGGGCTGGGGTTAGGCAGGGCATGTTTGCTGACGCGTGATCCTTCACCAGCCCAGCCTTTGCATGGCTTGTTCATGTTTTTGTTTAATGACATCTCGTTTCGTCCGCATTGTGTAAGGCGCCTGTAGCTGTTTTTTCTGCTTATGAAGCTGGTTCCAGAAAGAAGAAAGAAGCTGGATGTCGGTATCTTTATTATCCGCTTCAAAATTAGACCAAGGGAAGACAGCGCCTCGCATGCAGGCATCGTTTACCCATCCCGTAAGGTCCAAGAGTTTCATTGCTAGCCCTTGGCCTGCTTGGCTTTGCAAGGGCAGGTTCCTCCTGCCTCTCGAGCAAAGACGTGCCAGGGTTTTCCTTCTCCAGGGGGGCTCAGGGGTCCCTCCCGTTGTATCCGACGCTCCTACATCCACTGGAAGCTGTCGTCCTGCTGGTTTCACGTCTTCTGCCTCCCTTGGCAGCCCATTGTGAAAAGTTAATATCTGGTCATTGGTTTTGGCTGCATCTCCAAGGCAACTTCATTCATACGCCAGCTCCGGGTTCATACCGATCCGGACATGCCTAGATGACTAACTCCCGTCTCCTGTTACGCTGTCCCAGAGGGCTGTTAACTCCTTCGGCCCAGGTAGGTGGTGATACAGCAGGGAATGGGCAGACAGAGCCCGTGGATGCCGTAAACGCCCGGCAAACGCCGACTTGCTCTGTTCCCCCTCGATCCTTTCTGCTTTGGTTTGCTTCCCAGTGCCTCGTCCAGCCTGGAGAGCAAAGAGCTTGTCACTGTTTAAGATCCTTTTCGGTGCAGAACAGTCTCAGACTAAGTTTGTTTCTCCTGAAATTATCATGCTTAATTATCCTTTGGTTTGGGCAGAACGTTGCCTTTGGGATCTAAACGTACTGAAAAATTGCATTTGAAAAAAAAAAAAAAAAAGAACTTGGCTGCGCACTGCGCACAGAGCAGGGCGCTCGGAAATGCAGCGAAAATTTAATTTTGCATTTCGTGCAAACCGAGGGGGGATTTACCTCCAAGGGGCGGGCGGTGCACTGAGGCCACCGCCTTCCCAGCGTGTGTTCGGGGTCCGTGAGCCCTGCGAGACGGAGCTGTAACAGGTTAAACATGGAGACGCCAGCGTTGCTGCAGCGCCTGGTCCCTCGGTGATGTGCCTATTTCTGTATGGGTTTGTCAGATACAGATTGACAGCCCCCAGAGACTCCTTTTGATTCTCACCAAAAGATGTAGGAAGGAGGAAAATGAGCCAAACTCTTTTTTTTTTTGCTGTTTGTTTCGCTCGCGGCGGTGCTGAGAGGTGCCATTGCACTAGATGACGTGTCCTTGTAATCCGCACCGCTCGCTGCGATGGGTCCCACAGCGCCCGGCGATTCCCCGTCGGGGCGACTGGCCGGTCCCCAGCCCCGTGCCAAGGTTTGACCATGAGGCTTTTCTTCCAGCGTGGGTCTCTGGAAGGCATCCGACCCCGGGAGGGAATGGGGCTGGGAGTGGGGCAGAGCAGATCTAGGTCGCACCAGCACCGAGCAAAGTTTGGCTTGAGCTTGACGAGCGTCTCTAGGATGCGGTGCTGCGCTCTTCCCTTGGTGCGTTTGAATACTGGTGTGGTGCATGTATCTGGCGTGGATGTCGTGACGCTGCTTCTCTCGAGGTCCTGGAGGNTCGCACCAGCACCGAGCAAAGTTTGGCTTGAGCTTGACGAGCGTCTCTAGGATGCGGTGCTGCGCTCTTCCCTTGGTGCGTTTGAATACCGGTGTGGTGCATGTATCTGGCGTGGATGTCGTGACGCTGCTTCTCTCGAGGTCCTGGAGGTGATTTGGCAGGAGCGTAGGCACGGGTAGGAAAAGCACATCAGGTTTTACTGGTCACGATCCTGCCCTCCTTGCTGCCCAAGAGGGGTATCGCAGCAGAAAGCAAGGGTCAAGCTAGCCATGAGGATCACTAAGATCTGCGAACTTGAAACCTTGTTAATTTTTTAACGCTTAATGCGTTCTGGGAGATCCGTTACACTGAAACATCAGGCAGAGAATTAAACACGCTGGGAATAGGAACCCACCACGTGTGAGCGGCTGGCGAGGCTGCCCGACGCGGCAGTGGTGGTGCGCTGTGGAAGGGCGGATTAGAGAAACGTCGGAGAGATTACCCCAAGGACCTGGGGGACAGCTCGGTCGGAGACCGTCACCCCGTGTACCACGTATGAAACCCGCTGTCTCGCCAGCCTCCCTCCTCCCGGTGCTGCTTTCCCTTGCTAGAGAAGGAAAACTGCTGCAGGACCGTTTGAAACGGAGCTGCTACAACTCTTAAATGTTAATAATAGATTACCATTAGTATCAGCCTTATATAATGCACACCTCATTATTGCTTACTCAGAATAATTTCTCAGCCTCCTTATAGAACCTTGGAACTTTATTTGCTGAGTATAAAATATGCAGAAATGCATGAATAGTTTTAAGACTTGGTACCCTAAACTAATACAGCGTGCTTTTTTTTTTTTTTCCCCTGCACCATGATTGAAGTCAAATTAACATATTTACCTTCAGTGCTCCCAGGAGTAGCATTAAAAAATTCAAGAGGTGATTCAGAATAGTCTCCGATTTACCGTGTTTAAAGCTGGATTTCATTTCTCAATAAAACCATGCAAACACTTGACTCCCTTTCAGCTTTGCAGCCTCCCTCCTCCCCGTGCAGGTCCTTGGACTTAGCAACAGATGGTAGCAGTATTATTACCGCCACGTTCCCAAAAGGAAGCTTTTTATTTTATTTTATTGTTTTTTTCAGCATAGGGGAGAAAGCAGGGGCAGAGAGTAAGGGAGGGAACGAGTTACAACAAATAGCACAGAAGCGTAGCTGCTATTTTAATCTGAAATAAGGGAAAGTATCGAGGGTGATTTTTGTCTTGCTGCCTGCGGGCGCTGGCTCGCTGCGTGATGTTGGTTATGTTGTCATGCCCTGCCTCAGTTTACCTGCATGTGCTAACTGGTTCCTAGGGCAAATCGTGAAGCTTAATTTTTGCTGTATGTTGACATCTTCCCGGGAAGAAAAGCCATGTAAACGCCGGGGTAGGAAATGGAAACGGTTGCCTTCTTGCCCAGCGGTTTCTTGATTCTCACCAGCGCTTACCCGGGAGCTGTCCTGCCTGTGCTGTGATTTATTCCTACAGCCGCAGGCTGCAGCTCCTATAGTTCCCAGGATGTCAGACCCCACGACGGTCGGGTTCAGGGGTGCAAATTGGTGCCGTGAAGTCCCGGGCTGCTCCCCCATCGCCTCTGCCGTGGGCTCCTCTCGGGAAGCGCCATCTCTTAAGCAGATCAGTGCTGCAGGGAAGGCTTCGACCCCATCGGTGTTCCTGACCAGGTAATAAATATTCTGGGGAGAGGGTCTGGGTAAGGAGCCCTTAGCTCAGCTGGGGCGAGTTGGTACCCTCTGAGTGGGACAACTCTGCCTGAAAATTTTGCTTGCAGCGGACTAGAGATACTGCAGCGGCTTTTTTTTCCACGCCTGCTCCTGGATTAGGAAGTTATTTCAGCAGATGTTGTTTCCTAAGAAAATGGGTTAATGCTTGGTGGTTAGAACGGTGTGGCAAAAAAAGCTTATTTGTGTGAGGTTTTGGCTAATTGCCTTGCAAGTGTTACAGAGCGTTGCAGCAAATTTCCGGGATTTCGCAATCGCGATGGTTCTGGTTTAACTGGCCAGAAAGATTTTCAAAAATACACCAATAAATGGAAAAACAGAGGCAAATCGCTCGCCATGTCGCTGCAAAAAGCTTAAGGACCTTGTGTCCGGGGTGAAAAGTCTTCAGGTGTCTGAGCAAGTAATCGAGACTCGGGGCTGAGCACATCTCAGAGTTTTATTGTCTTTTAGTTGGTGAAAGGTGGTGTTGCTCTGGGGCAGGCCAGAACGAGCCCTTCTTAGAAATAAGAAGTAATTCCCAGGCTAAGAGTTCCCTGGGAGCACAGGGCTGTTTGTCGGTCCCAGTTCGTAGGCAAAGGGTTGTGGCTTGGGACAGGGAAGGCTGCCGGCGTGCGAACCACCCTCTGCTCCGAGGGCAGGGGCCTCGGGAGGCGGCAGGTCCCAGCTCTGACGTGGAAGCTCTTTCTCGGCACGGAAAGCCCTCGTGGGCCGTGCTCCCTTGTTTTGCGCTGGGAGGTGAGTGGGGGCTGCCTGGGGCTGCTCTCGTCCCACTCTGCCAGCGCTGAGCTTCAGGGACGGTGCTGCTGAGCTGGGGTGGCTCTTTGGGGTCACCCGTCCTCACGTGCACACGGTGCCCGGCCCCACTGGGGCTTTTTTCCACGCCTGCTCCTACGTCGGCCTGCGATGAAGGACGAAGGCTTGTTCTCTGGGT
Organism: Steatornis caripensis; assembly: GCA_013398225.1. Classification (NCBI taxonomy): domain Eukaryota; kingdom Metazoa; phylum Chordata; class Aves; order Caprimulgiformes; family Steatornithidae; genus Steatornis; species Steatornis caripensis. The sequence goes on from VZSC01013077.1 coordinate 231,147, forward strand.
TCCCCGATTTGGGGGCAAGCGAGGTGGCTGCCACCGCGTCCTCCCGCTCCGCGTCTCCCCCGGCTCCCCAGGAGCAGGGACACTGCACTGGCAGGCCATAAAAAACGGAGGGGGGATGTATTTCACGCACTGATGAAACGCATCTGTGGAAGGTACTGGTGTAGGTGAAAACAGAGCCTGGACTGAGAAACAGGGTCCCTTTATGTTCGGAAATACTCGTGCGGTGAGTGCTGCTCCGTACCGCGACGGTCGCGTCATGTGCCTGGCTAACGTAACGCCATCTCGGTGGGGAAAGCTGCCTGTCCCCGGTCTTGCCCGCTGGCATCCCAGCCGCCACCGGCCGGACTGCTCCCCACCATCACCCGTCCACAGAGCGGACCGTGACACCCGGCTCATGGGCACCGATCCTGCCCGGGGCTGATGGGAAGCTGCTCTGAGCAAGAAGGAAAAGAAGGAGTTTCAGTCTGCACACAGCGAAGCCAGCAATTTGGTAAGAAAGGCAGGCGCGCAGGAAAATGCACATCAGGTGCTGCTGTTTCTAAGAGCGTCGCCGTAACAGGACTCACCGCGTCGAAGAGCGCAATGGCGACGAACTGCAGCTGCTGGGGCTGGAAGGAAACCTCGGGCTCTCTGCCGGGCACCTCCGCGCTGCCCGCCCTCGGCATGCTCCCGGGAAGGGTGGCCGCGGTGTCACCCTTGAGCCGGCCCCGCCATCCTGTGCTGTGGAGAAAGCCCGTTTCTGGGCCGGAGTCCCCAGGCCCACATGCCGGCACCGCCATGGGTCAGGGGCTTGCAGCATCGGCCAGCGCCGCATCCCCATGCTGCTGGTTAAATCACTAATTAGATTCTATCCGAGCAGCGACATAAACCAGGAATAAATGGACTTGGCTTCATAAACTTAGCGCTTAAATATTTTCCCAGGCAGGAAAAAAAAAAACATTTGCTTTCCATGCAAAACATATAAATCTTGGAAAAGTTCCCAAAGTTGCGTGTTTAACTGTTCAGATCTGTGCATTTGTAGAATAGAAGCGGTTATTCCCCTGCATAATTATTTTTCTTTTTAAAAGGGAGCAGGAACGTTTGCGAGGAAGACATTTTAAGCGACTGCTGAGGATGAACAAGAGTGGAGGGAGAGTGAGGTTTAATGATGATTGCTTCGCTCTGCTTTATCGCTGTTGGAAATGAAGCACCTTCTGCCCATCCCCTCCCTGCAAGGACTAACCACTAATGTCGCTTTTACCGTTGCGTTTTGGGGCTGTTTCTGCTTGTCTTAGGAGTTCTGTTGAAACGTGTACGTGGTTGCTAGTTTCTTTTTAATCTTACCAAAATATAAGAGCTGTTACTGGAGTTTATTTAACGCAGCGGAGTCTTTGTGTAGTTACAGCTGCGGGTGCCGTATGGAACGCAGGCTCCCTCCGTCCTTCCCAGCGGCCCTGGTGCAGAAGGCGCTGCAGTCGGATGCTCCTTTGTTCAAGCGCTGTGGGCAAGGGGTGAAAGGCAAGGGAGCAGCCTCCTCCAGCCAGGGCGGCAGCGCGTGGAGGGGAAGGGCCGTCGGTGCCGCTCGCCTCTTTTCCGTTTGCTGCACTGGGCGGGTGAGGGGTGCCCGCGGGCAAATGGGGGGCTGACACGCGACAGGGGGGCTTCTGCGTGCGGCCAGCGGCACTGCTCGCCCCGGATGGAGATTTGCAGAGCGGTGGGTGAGCTTTCTGCAGAAAGATCCATCGGTTATTTCCCACGCTACCCCTCTGTTGTGCTCGCCCCACAAGAGACCCCACTGTAACTAGATTTATTTTTGCCTAAAGTCACTGTTTTGCATAAAATCGCGGTTTCACATAAAAGCCCCGACGAGGTGCTGTCGAGACCCGTGACGGCGATGCACGGCTGGTGTTGGCATCATCCTGTCGCTGTCCTGGGGGCGCGGGCCCTGCCGTGGCACTGGGATGCAGTTAGGGATGGGGACTGGAGGTGATGGAGGAGCGGGGCTGCGGTGACTGTCCTGCCTGGAACAGGTCAGGTTTTGGCGTGAGGACACGTGAATGAGTTTGGTGCCGTCCTTATTTGACGGGCTGTCCAGCCGACGTTACCGGGGGTTTCTCGGAGCTGGGTAAGGTGGGGCTGGGCTGTGCCAAGCAGGAGTTTCCCCAGGGCGGCAGTGCGCCGGAGGAGGCTTTTCAGCACGTTGGCCCTTCTCGTGAGCACCACGAGCCCACGGTTTGAAAGAAGCTAGAAAATAAAACCCCGCAAGAGCCTCCCATGCAGAGAAGGAAACCCCAACAACCATCCTCCGGCTTCTCTCCACAGCATGCTTTGCTGTCATTAACAGTCACCATTCCGGAGCTAGAGATGTTTAATTTATTTGTGTTCTCCTAACACCTTTCTGTTTCGTAACAGTAATCACCTCTCCCGGTTTGGCCGGGAGGCAGCGGTGTCTGCTGCGCTCCCTGTAATCCAGGAGTGAATCAAAGCAACTTTTTACAAAACAAGATTCTCTCGCTGTTGCAAAAGAGCTTTGGGGAAATCTGGTTTTTGTGGTTAAGGATCTTACTCTGATGCACAAGGAAAATTATGTGTAGCTTTTATTTGGCCCAAAGGATTCTTACAACATTATCCGTATTTCCTTTAATTTGTGGGATTTCTAGTAAATGGGCTTAAAAATAGGTCCAGGCAAGATGCCAGGGTACATATGAACAGCAAAAAGGCTTTGCAGGCTGCGAGCGGCTCACTTTCACTTCTCCCTCCGTGCGGGCTTGGGGGCACGGAGCGAACGCTCACCTTTGGGGGTTAAATTTGATGACGTCTCTGGAATTCTTGGGAAGTTGATATTGCAGAAAAAATCCTTTAACTCTTTAATGGAACCGCCGCAATATTCTTGTTGAGCTGGGCACGAGTCTGGAGAGGGAGTGGGATGAGCTGTAGTGCCAGGGGAGGACGCGAGCACGGGGGGACCCAGGGGAGCCCTCCCGCGAGTCCCTGGACCCGCTCGCTGATGGGATTTGGGGACCCTGGAATGGCAATGTTACACGTATATTTTTTCTCGTTCAGCTTTTCATTCTCAGAAGTCTTTTTAAGCCTTTTGTAAGATGGGAAAAATCTAATAAGGGAGAGGCTATGGCTGGGAGCCGGGCGACTGCCGGGTGCCCAGCTCCCTTTGGTGATATTTAGNGGAATGGCAGTGTTACACGTATTTTTTTTCTCGTTCAGCTTTTCATTCTCAGAAGTCTTTTTAAGCCTTTTGTAAGATGGGAAAAATCTAATAAGGGAGAGGCTATGGCTGGGAGCCGGGCGACTGCCGGGTGCCCAGCTCCCTTTGGTGATATTTAGCTGACTCTTTCTTCGAAATCAGTCTCAGTTCAAGTGACTTAAAAATGCATTTTTCCCTGGGGACAGCCACCCACAAAAGCCTTTCATTAAGGCGCAGTGGGTTTATGCAGCTGCAGTCCCAGCGGTAAAGGGAAGGTAAGTGGGAAAGGATGCTGGCGAGCCAGCCGCCTCGCTCCGTGTTCCTGTGCCGGGCAGGGGCCCCTTACGGCTTCCCAAAACGTGCGGGTTTTGTGCTGCTTTCGCGAGAGTTCGTTAATTTGATTTTGCTTAAATGTTTGCGCATAAATCTGTAAAACTTTGCGTGCTGTGGGTGCTGCGTCTCTGTTGTGAGTGGCTTCTGGGGGGATGGATGAAGAGGAGGAACGGGGAGGTGGATGAAGTGGAGGAAGGCTTCGAGCGTCCTGGGAGCAGCGGCAGTGTCAGATGGCTGTGGGGAAGGGCAGGAGCGTGGCAGCACACACAGGCTCGGGTTGAGGCTGCAGCAGGTGCTGTGGGTCACGGCCACGAGGAACCCGCCTTGCGGGGAGCGACGTGCAGGCTCACACCGTGCCCCGCCAGCGCTCCTGAGCTAAAAACGTGCGTTTTCACGTGTTGGTGGTGATGGACTTGCGTAAAATCAAGAGGACCCCGGTGCCTGATGCAGAAGCAAACTTCTTAAAGGGAAGTTCTTTTGTGCCATTGGCAGCAATGTCCTAATAACATTACTGCCGCACCGGGGTCGTGCTTTCCCTTAAAAGTCAGTAACTTCAGAGTTGTCGTGGGAACCGACCCTCCGGGGTCGCAGTGGCTGGGGACTGAAGTCCCACAAGCTGTTAGCCACGGCACCCAGTTCCCCAGTGCCCTTTCCGGAGGAGGCAGGTGAATTTGCTCTAGCTTTTGTAATAGGGGATAATGTCTGGGATGCACCTGGAGGGCACCTGGCTCTGTAATGCCGTGGTGTCGCTGGCACTTGCATTGGAACTTGAGCCCTTTCCATGGGACTGATGCCGGTGGGTGCGGGCGGCGGGTGCCGCAGCAGGCGCGGGAGCACCGCAGGGCAGCTCCCGGCTCCAAGGGCTCTTCTGCGCTTCAGGAAAAAGCAGAGCAGAGGAAAACGCCCCGTGCTACCTCGGCAGGCTTTCGGTAGGTTATGGACAGGAGTCACCTGTTTCTCATGGGCTGGTTGCTGCTGAATGCGAGCTCCACAAGACACCGCTTCTATCATTAAACCTTGGGGTTTGGTGCTTTCCAGCCCCCGGGGCCGCTTGCCCTCCCGTGCGGGCGCGCGATGCCGAAGCACCGACCTCCAGCCAGCCCAACGCTGTAGCAGAAGTTTAAATTCAGGCTGATTCTTCAAATTTACCTCCTTTGCTGGAGATCAGCTTTCCCCGCTGCCCCGGAGGAAAAGGCTCCTGTTGTTTCTTCAAAGACCAAGGTTAAACGAGCAGCTGCAGCCCAGCTCGGGGGTAAATGCAGGGGTTTTAGGGGCAATGAGCTGGTGCCAGCGCTGGCCCGAGGGGTTGCAGCCGGGGCTGCGGGGGTCCGTCACCAGGGCTGGGGCTTGGAGATGTGAGCTCCCCTCTTAAAACAGCGTCATCCCTGCTACACACGCCTGTAAGCCCCTTTGATTTTCCTTTTTGAGAAGAATTGGGTTTGTGCGTGTGTTTGGAGGGTTTTTTTCTTTTTTTTAAAGATTTTTAGCTGAGACACAGCAAATTTAATATTTTCTCTGTCTTGGATGTGTTGTGATTTACATTTGATTTTAGGCATAATTAGAAATGCAAGTAGAGCGCTTTGTGTTTTACCTCTGCTTCAACTATTTATGGCATGATATGCAAATGAAGCAAGCTATGAATATTAAAGATTAGAGTATGTTACAAAGTATCACTGTCTTTAATGAGTTCGGTAATGGGCACGGGCTTTGCACACACTTTAATATGGAGGTATTTTATGTTGTGTGCCGTCTCCGCGGCTCTGCAGCTATCGATGCCGCGTTTGGTTACATCCCAGGAGAGCGGGGCCGTGATTTAAACCCTATCGAGCCCCGGATCGGCTGCAGTCGGCAGGTGCGATTTCCAAGCGTGCCCATGACAAAGGCGGCTGCGGCCGGCGCAGGGTGTTGATGGATTATTTCACAGAGACTGTTTCAGTTCTCGTCTAGGTCAATCCGTTTCATCTGCTGCAGCGTTGTAGATGGATCTGAGACTGTGAAAGCGCTCGTCGACCTTTCAAGGTGCTTTGCAGCACTGGGAGGGAATCTTAAACACGCTCCTGCCAAAATGGAGCCGCTGCCTGTGACAGCGTCGCGTAGACCCCAAGAAATTAATTTTGCCGTTCCTCACCAATTAGACCTATTGACATGGAATTATTTCGGGGTTTATTGACACATCCGAAGGCGTTTGAAGGAACACCTTATCTACTGGATAGCGGAGGGTTGGGAAGCAGGGCTCCTCACGTTAACCCTTTCTTGCCGTAGGAGCCTGGGCAGCCCGCTTAGCCCGGTTTTATCTCTAAACCCGTAAACTGTTTTGTCTCTAAACCGGCGTCGTAGTTATAAAGGAGGAAAGTAACCGTGGTTTTGGGCGCTGCAGTGCATGCAGAGATTTCATCGACGGGTAATCAGGAGAACAAACTTCTGCTGGAGCGCTGGGCTCCCTGCGGGATGCAGCGGATGCTGCGGGGTGATGCCGGGGGGCTGCGGGGCTGCGGGAGGCGGGGGAAAAAACCAGGCAGACGTGGAAAGCAGCGGATTTTGTGCCGAATGGGGCTTGGGGAGGGTGGGCGGCGGGGAGGGAGAATGAAGCATGCCCCAGGGAGCGTGCTTTTCAGATTTGAGGTATTTAAATTACAAATTTTGATGAGGAAGATTGTCAGCAGTGTTCAAAACAGTGCTTAAATTCTTTTGAAACACTGTCGAGCTGTGCTGTGGCAGTTGAAAAGTTTGGCACACAAGAACTTGGCCCAGAAGTTGCTGCTTGGGTTTTTTTTCTGTTAAAACTCAATTCATCTGTGTTCAAGTGTCCCGCGCGCTTAAGAAAAAAACCCCACCAGGCTCATACTGGTTCGAGGCACAGACCCTTGTGTGCGAGGGAAGGTGCAGAAGTGATTGATCTCGAGTATTAGGGGGTTTCGTTGCCAGTTAATGAGCATTAATAACTATTTATACTTGAGTATTAAAAAAAAATGAAGAATTTTATAGCGCTTGTGTCTACTCATAAAAGCAGCCAGGAATATGCTTGTGATCCACTGGATTATTAATCCATATGCGTTAGGTATGCCTGGTTTTCTTGATGCGCCCATCGGTGTTCGCTGGTGTGGGATCAGCTCAGCGTTTGCAGCACGCGTCCGCAGCATGTCGTGAGCGTCGGGGAGACTTTCTCACCTCCAACCTCTGACCCTCCTGTGCTGTACGAGGCTTGGATCTCCGTAAAACCCCCAAATGTAAGCAATGTATGTGCTTTGGCTGGAGCTGTGCATCAGCGGGGCTCCCCCGGGGACGCTGGCTGTTCAGCTGTGGCACAGCAGCACGAAACTCATGAGATGTTAATGTTGGCTCCGAAGACCTAGTTCACCATATTTTGTATATATATGTAAAAATAATGTTCTATATAAGATACTGACCATGTATAATCTGTATTACAATATCATATATATATCATATGCTGGGCTGCAGTGTTGTCCGGCGGTGTTTTAGGGTGTGTTACAGAAATAGTCGCGTTCTGACGCTTTGGGTGAAATTTGCTGGAGCGGTGAAGGGTTTTGTTGCAAGAGCAGAGAAGTCAGAAATGAAAAGCCAAGCGTTGGGCCTCCTGTACCTTCCTGCCTTGACGCTGCGATCCTGAGGGTGGGAGCTGAGTCTGCAGGGGGTTTTCCCCCCTGGGAAGCGGGGAGAGAGCGAATTGTTCGCTGAAGTGCGAGGAATATAAATGCAATGTATGAAAAACGCGGGTCTTCTGCTTTGTCCTGGTGGGCCTGGGGAAGGCGGCCATCAGGCTGAGGGGACACGTCACAAATTTTAGGTTTCTCAGGGTTTTTTCTCAATGACCAGAAGGCTCTGTTTTGAGAAACACCCTGCCCGATCTAGTATGTGCTGCTATAAACCTGGAAGCACAGAGTTAAATTTCTGCAGTCTCTAACTTTCCTTATCTGCAAGCTTATATTTCCATTAAGGATCAAGCTCAGATGCAATTGTAGCTTCACTTTATAGAGTGTTAAAAGTTTAATGTATAAATGTCTTCCTTCGCCAGAACTTTTTGGCAGTATTGTTTTTCCAGTGCTGAAATTTCTACAAAAACATGGAGATCCCGATAGCTGCAAGGGCTCAGCTGCCCTTGAAGGGTTAATGATATTATGGCTACTTTTTTTTTTTTTTTTTTAAAGCAGGGAGAATAAGCTGTAGCCAAAAGTAAAAGTCATTAATTTTAAGACAGAGATGTAAGCAAAGTTTCCTTCCCCTCTGCAGGTTGGTTAGGGTAGGCTATGCAGTAATTGAAAAGTAAAGGCAATTGAATTACAGGCTCCTGTCCAAACGGAGCGCGATTTCTTCTCCTTTTTTTTTTTTTTTTTTTTTTTTTT